>CM067890.1:11470085-12070085 GCA_034621355.1 Mycalesis mineus | reverse complement strand
GACTGGTGAGGTACTATGAATTTTTCTATGACCGACATTAGCAGCAATCTAATAATAATAATAATAATAATAATATCATTTATTTCTCACCACAAACCAGTATAAATAGTACATTTTGATTTAAATCCATTATACAATTGGGTTGTGGTTCGCTGGTGCCTGTTATAGGTATAAAACCCGTGGTACAGGTCACCAGGGTTCCACCACTTTGACATTAAATAATTAACATTGTACCTTAAATTACATATTATATAAATGTGTTTGTGTGTGCATGTATGTATATGTACGTGTGTGTGTGTGTGTGTGTGTGTGTAAGAGAGAGAGAGAGAGCGTGCGTGTGTGAGTGTCGAAGTAAATTAAATAAAATGTATCTATTAGGGTTAAACACATAAAATAGAAGAATGGGTTCTGAGTTATTGCATAATCTCCAAAAGCTCTTCAGTAGCCGCATAAGATTGCTGAAGTAGCCACTTCTGGAGAGCTTTTTTGAAATTGTATCTGTTCAGAGAATGTAGTGACAATTTTTTATGTAGTCTATTATATAGGTAAGGACCAAGAAATACAAAGAATCTATGGCTGAATTTCGTATTAAGTTGTAAGGTCGGTGCAAGCACATTATTACGGCGAGTATATCTATTGCTAAAATAGGTAAGTGAGTGTTGTTTGAGGGCTATAGCCAGTATAAAGAGTTGTCTTACTGTTAACACCTGACAATCCTTGTAAAGACTGACGGTGGGATATAGTCGTGGTTTGAAGCAGCACACTTTCAAAACTGCTCTTTGTGCTCGTTCGATTTGTATAAAATAGGTTTTCGCAGCTCCGCCCCAGACAGATATGCAGTAGTTAAGAACGGACTGGCACAAAGCCTGATATACCATATTCATAACCTCAGCATCTGCCGAATGACGTAGTTGCTTAAACACGTACAACAGCTTCCGAACTCTATTTGACAGATGTTCAATATAATTTTTAAAGGTAAGATTACAGTCGATTACTATGCCGAGATATTTGACACAACTAGCTGATTCGATATAAGTAGCTTCATGAAGCTTGCTGCCTTCATCACTATAAAAAGATTTGGCAAGTATTTTAGGTGAATCCTCTAAGCTTTGTGAACTTTTCCGAATAGATAAGTTAAGCAGCTTAGTTTTTGAGGTATTCAATGTCAATAAGTTGTTATTTAGCCAACTGCTAACTAAATCAAGTCCTTTCTGCGCGTGTTGGTAAGTTTCTGATAAGGAGTTTGAAAAAAACACAAGTGCCGTATCATCTGCATACGAGAAAATCATTCCGTTATCAAGTCTGAGATTGCATAATTCGTTGATGTACACAAGAAACAAGCTCGGACCAAGAATGCTGCCCTGTGGTACGCCATATTCTATCGGTAGTTCAGAACTTGTATAAGATTCTATTTTTACACATTGTGTTCGGCCACTTAAGTAGCTCTGAAACAAAGATAGCTGATTTCCTCTTATGCCTAAGCACTGCAATTTAGATATAAGAATGGGTATGGATACAGTGTCGAAAGCTTTTGTAATATCTAAAAACAATGCAATACACTTTTGGCCCTTATCAAGTTTACTTATTATATAATTAATTAGACTGTGGACAGCATCCGCAGTGGATAGATCTTTACGAAATCCAAATTGGTTACTAGATAATAGTTGTCGAGCTTCTAAATATTTTATAAGTCTACAATTAATTACCTTCTCGAGTATCTTTGACATTGCCGACAGTACAGAGATAGGTCTATAGTTTTCGACACGACTACAATCACCAGACTTAAATATGGGGTGCACAAGGGCCTTTTTAAACAGGTCAGGAAATATACCCGTGTTAATACACAGGTTGCAAATGTAAGTTAGAGGTGGAGAGATAACATTTTTATGTTTTTTAAGGAATTCACTGGATATACCGTCCCATCCGGTTGCACAGTTATTTTTAAGTGAAACAATTAAGCCTTCCACTTCCTGCTCATCAGTCTCCAGTAGAACGAATGATTGTTTGATCTGATTTGATGAAGTTGAAGTAATTGGCTCCCTGTAAACTTTTTCAGCCAATTTTTTACCTATATTTGTAAAATAGGCATTAACTGCATTAACGGCGCTTTGCTTGTTATTGTCATTAGAGTTTGTACCTAACAGGTCAAGGGAAGATGATTGAGAGTTATTGAGATTTGTAACATTTTTAATTACATTCCATACTTGCTTAGAGTTATTACCAGCTTTTTTAAATTCTAGTTTTTCGTAGTCTCTTTTAGCCTTACGTAACAGGTTTGTACAATAATTGCGATATCTCTTGTAAGATACAACTAAAACATCATTTAACGGATCCTTTTTCAGTTTTTTATGCAGATTATCTCTATGCCGCATGCACCTCAATAATCCTGGCGTAATCCAGGGTTTTATAGGTCTGCGCCTGCGAGATAGGCTAATAGATTTTGTATTTTGCGATATTGCTAAACGTATAGGATCTATAAAATTTTTTGTGGCTAAATTAGGGTCTTTAGATGAGTAGACAGAGTCAAAATTAATGTTATGTAAGTCAATAGTTAGTTTGTCTTCGTCTATTTTAAGTATAGAACGTTTATTACTTACGGAATTATTGTTTTTAGAAAGTGCTACGACGATTGCATAGTGATCCGTCACAGTAGATTCAAGAACTAAAATTTTAGTAAAATATGACGTCTTTAGATTTGCATGGTCCAAACATGTAAACCCATGCGTTGGCATTGAATGTCCTATACAGAGGCCATGATAAGATAGGACATCGAGGTAGTCCATTGTGTATGTATTTTGATGACCACTTGCTATATCAATGTTAATGTCACCGACAAGAATGATATTCCTAAATGATTTGAGTTCCGTGAGTATACTGTCAATAGATTGTATAAATCGTGAAGGATCATGAAATGCATATGGCCTATAGATGGCTACGATAGCAAGATCAGTACCGATAGTCGTTATCAAACAGTTTGATTCCGTGATTTTAGGTTCATTAACTTTTACATTTCGAATCTGGTTATTTACGTATACTATTACCCCATCGTTTTGATTATACGATTTTGTTGTCTTATAAAAATTATATCCTGTTATTATTGGTATGACGGGATTACAGGAAAGCCAGCATTCAGACAGAACTATAATATCACATGAAGTCTGTATCCTTTCCAATAGTGTTAACAAACCATTAAAGTTAGCTTTCAAGCTTCTAATATTTTGAGATAATATGGTAAGGTAAGGCTTGGATAAAATAGCAGAGCAATCGTCAGCATTACATGTCACCGCGTCGAAAAGATTAGTGCTATCCAAATTGGATATCAAGTCATTTAATGCAGCGAATTTTATTTATAGTAGATAATAAGCTAAAATTTGGAATGAGTTGATATGTATCAACATCGTGATTATACACATTGATGCGGTTGTGACAATATAACACATTGAAAGAGTTAATAAATAAGATTATATTTACAAAGGAATTTGGTGTGAAATAAGCTAAATTAGATGACATGTAGTGGTTCTGGAATTGACGATGATTATTACGAGTGAAAGCCATGGGTGTAAATTGGCAATTACTATAAAGGTATATTTTAGGTTTGGTGCGCAATGTATGGAATGTATGGGAAGTATGAAGCTGTGTTTGTAGTTGTACGTAAGAATGTATGTGAAGTGTGTATATATTTATTGTTTTTGTGTGTAATGTGATAGAGGTAAAGGTAAGATAATTATGTCGTATTAGCATTTGTTGTGAATATTTAACAGTAACATAACTTAGAGTGTGCGAGGTGATATGACTCTGAAAAGAATAGATATGTAACATTATTTTATTTTTACTAATTCGTTCGTGTCTCGTATGTTCAGGGCTGGCGCTCCTTCGCCTTTTCTTAAAAAAATACAACAATTACGGACCCAAACGTATTTGTAAGCTTTTTCTTTAGCAAGAATTTTAGTTGTTTTTAATAATTGTTTATTTTCCGGTGTTAAGTGCTCGTTAACAAAAACTTTCTTTTCTGTGCCAGCGACTCCGATATCCTTTGTACTGATGCCCTTCTTCCTCTTTATACCAGAAAGAATACTGTCCTTTAACAGCCGATTCTTCAGCTTAGCTACTATGGGTTTCGGCTTTCCAGCTGTAGGCTTTTGCGGCTGAACACGATGTGCGAATTCAATGTCATCACGCTTAAGATCGACACCGGCATGCTGAGCAATTTTTAACACGACTTCGGCGGGTGATTCATTAACGGTTTGTGGCAACCCTACGATTTCCAGGTTATTCATTCTGCCCTGTTGCTGCTGTTTACTGTATAGGGAGCGTAAGAGGGATACCTGGTCCTCGGATTCAGTGACTCGCTTCTGTAATATTTGAAGGTCACATTTAAGATTCTCATTTTCCGTTTGAAGTTGACTGCATAAAGTATGTACGTTAGAGATTTCTGATGACATCAAGGCTAGTTCGTTTCGGAGATCCGTGAAGATCGTGGTTTTCAGTTCGTCGACGATTTCACATTTGATTGAATTTAGTTTCGTGTCCAAGAGGTTCTCAAACCGTTTCATTAACATTGAATTATCATTAAGTGAACTAGTTGGCGCTTTATTGACAGAAATCGCTATGTCATCGGAGTCTGAATCGTTTTCAATTGGGCGCGATAACTTGTTTGTCTTCTCTGTCCTTACGGGAGTGTTGCTATTATCACCACCTCTTCGTGTTGTCGCTACACAGTTTGGGCACTTCCATTGTGTCCTAGCCGATGACGAATCTCCCGTGAAGCCGACGCACTCTGAGTGATACATATAATTACATTGGGTGCATTTGATTCGCTTCGTAGTAACGCTTATGTGCTCTCTGCACGCCTCGCAAGTTCCAACCATTATAAATATAAATTTAAAATTAAAATGAAAAGTTAGAGAATCCGAGCCGGGGATCGAACTTGGTCGCCCGTGCAATGTATGTGCGGAGAGCGAGTGTTTACTCCACTACGCTATTTCGATTGTTGAAACAAGTGGCGAATTTGTAGCTGTCGTTACACTAGCAATCGTCAAATAAATAACGACATTAGCGTTAATTAATTAAATACCCGCTTAAGAGAATTTGTAACACAGTTTTTGTACTTGGCGAGACAACAGTTAACAAACACTCTCAAAAACGAAAATTAAACATAAAACACTGTTTTCCTTGCACGACAGTTAGTTTTTGCCACTTTGTTGTTAAGAAATACGGTTCCGATGCGATTAACACGGCGATATACCAGATTAGTCCGACGATGTTATAAGATGATATTTACGGATCTTCACTTTATTGTCAAACTTGCGCGTATTTGCACATATGTTTTACACTCTTGTCAGTTAGTTGAACACTTATTTATACGTAATTATTAACTTGTTATACTTTAAATTAAAAATAATAACAGAGTTAGTGTGTAGTGTATTTGACAGCTGTCAGTGGAATCAATCTAATATAATAATAAATAATAAATAAATTGTTTATTGTCCAAAAAACATAGGTACAAATAAAATTACTGCTTCTTAAGAATTACTTAATTTAAGTTATTCGAAATATATGAGTATACAGAAGTCAACTGTCCCTAAGCTAGGTATAAACCTGTGTTTTAGGCGACAGTGCTCTCCTTATATATATGGATCGCTTAAGCAAAACAGAGATGCAATCCGCAGAAAAGACAAGTAAATAGTAATTGTATAGATACTTATACTAATACTAGATACGATATGAAACAATTTATGTACATCTATAGAATAAAGTTACGTTTTGAGTCGTTCGTGCGTGCTTGTGTGTGTGTGTGTGCGCGTGTGTGTGTATGCGTGTGTGCGTGCGTGTGTGCGTGTGTGTGTGTGTGTGAGTGTAAGGGCATACTTAAATACACTAAACTGATACTTCCAACAACTTTTCTGTTTCAGCATATGTAAGTTTGAGTAACCACTCTTTAACTCGTATTTATATTTTTACTATTACAATAAAATTTGTACATTGACACCGAATGATAAATGCAAACAACAAACAAACATCTACAAACCCACATCACATCCTACTTCACCACGTTACTGTCAAACTGTCCAACTTGGAACACAGGTATGCTTAACCAAGTTTAATGTTCCATCAACAATAGATTCTATGACTTTGTAGATAGAGCTGAATTTTCAATAACCGCAGCAGTATTTATAGAAGCTTAGGATTTCACGACATTATTACCGTGCTTGAGTGACAGTTTGTGAACTAGTTGACGCTCTCTTTATTGAACTTTCGTATTGCATGGAGGTTGATGCTTTTATTAGTTGACCGCAGACTACAGACTACTGAAAATGACCGTTTCGTTTAGAAACCGGTTGTGATGCTAGATGTGGCAGATATGACAAAATATTTATAATTAATAACTGCGAAATCAAAATGAAGAACTATTGTGAAGAATAAACACTAGGCTCGTGCGATATAATGGCTCATAGAAATATTTGATTAAACTAAGAGATATATCGCACCTCTATATCTAAACAGGTATAACCTCAAAAAAGCTCATTTTACAGGAGAAGCAAAAAACAGACTGCCAAGTCCCTGTCAATTAACCTAGATCAGGCTGGTCCCAGTACCATCAAATTGATCTACAGCTAACCCATGTATACTCAGACTAAATTGTAAAATAGTTATCAAATAATAATATAATGTAAATTAACTTATACTGATGTAGATCTGACAGCATATAATTATGTAATCTTAATGTAATGTAAATGAACTGAATGAAAATAAACGATTTTTATTTATTTATTTATTATATTTAATTGCAGAAGTTTTCTGTATACATGTATGAACTTTATTTTACAGCTGAATGTGATAAATATTAAGAATCTTGGGTTTTATTAACAGGCTGGGCCTTAATAATGCATTTTGATATATGCTTCCTTATAGCTTATCAATTTAAGTATATATTTTTGTATTATTTTGAGTTGAACCCATTTTGCGCATTTTTGTTTTAAGTTGGCCCTCTTTTGTATTCACCTTGCCAGTAATACAGGTTCAACTCAAAATGTTTCATTAAGTAATTCAGCACTAATCATCAAAATGGGGACAACCCGAAAGAATGCTCCATCAAATTTCAACAATATGAGTTTAACTCAAAATAACTTCAATTTGTTTAAGCCCAGTACGTGCATTCCACTTGTAAATTTGGTTCCAACTGGCGTTGTCGCTGTTTTCGATGCGAGGGGGGTGGGGTCGCTCGTTCAACAATATAGGTATACAAAAACATCTGGCGGCGAATATTGGTAATAGTTTTGAATCTGATTTATAATCTGGTCGATAGGTATTGAAATGATAAATTCAATGTGTTTATAACTCAAAAATCAAGAATTTTGAGTTAGTTCCCTTTCGATCTAGGGGTGCGATATATGAATGCTTATCGCATGTTATACTATAATCTCCATTATTAGGGTGCAAGTTCTTAGCCGACCGTCGACTACAACTTCAGAAGACATGTCGCAGCGACACTACTACTCTGTATGTTATATTTCTAAAAAATATCTTCCGTGGTTAGTGACATGGTGTTTCCATACAAATACATACAAAATCTGTAGTATCGGTACTATATTACGTCGCCCACTGCTGTCGTCTAATGTCGGCTACTAACTCGCACTAACTCGCTTTCGATAATTAAAAATGATTATTATTTTATTATTAAGTATTTAGATTTATTTAAGGCCTGTGTGCACCAAGATTTCGATTATCATAACCAACGGTTAACATAACTTTACTATAAATTTACAATTTATAATAAACCCGGTACGCCAGTTAAAACGTAAACCGGGCGGTTATCTTAACCGAGCTTACGTCCTTAACAGGTGTACGGGTTGTCGTGAACAGTAAATTTTATGTTTAGCTTATGATAACCGTTGGTTATGATAACCGAAATCTTGGTGCACACAGGCTTAAGTGCTTACGGGATGCGCATATCTACGCCAATAATTAAAATTATGTATAGAGAATAAGTAAACGAAATAAAGTAGTCTGTATTGCTGAACATTAAGGTGTATTTCTATTTAAAGTCAATGTTTTCTAACGGGAGCCCAAAAACTTTCCCGACGATTCGGCAAAGTGGAAGCCAGGGATTACAAGCCCGAGACACTGATTTAGATTGTTCAATGGATACGTGCATCCCACACTACACCGGTATAATTAAACTGTTCCTTTGAAAGTTCGTTTAGCCGACGGAACTTTTCGAATCACGTGCACGAAACTTTGGTGCAGTATCGAACAAATAAAGAAGTGAATCGTTCCACTTTGTAAATACTAATGAAACGGTATAGATAAAGCGGAAAATGTTCGTCTTGTTTCGTTTATCTTTTAAATTATTGTAGCTAGCTGGTAAAAATACATGATGCTGTTTTTCCACATTCAGCCAGTTCTCTCTACCTTCTTGATGGTCCCACGTACCATTAAGTGCACCCCACTTACTGTCTCGTAGTCTCCATTTGGGAGAGCGTCTGCCGTGCCGACTGTCTGGCTTGATGAGGAAGACAGAGGTGCGTTCTCGAGAGGTCCTCTAGTCTAGTAGTGGACAGATACGGGCTGGTGGATAGTTAGATCGTTATTTTCCCGAATATACTTTTATTGACATCAGTATGAACACAATATTTTTTATATATATTTATAGAAACATCATCAATAGGGGACAAAAGGCACGAGCAGGAAAACAACATTAATCAAAATATCATTTTAATTACAAACTTTCTAAAATCAAAACAAAATGAAACAATCTGACGTTACTCACATAATTTGTTTAACGAGCATTTACATTTTATTACACTAACTTTTAACAAAATTAACTGGCAGCATGACTGCACATAAATAGAACACACAAAATAATGATCACTTCACCATTAGGGCTTCGTTTATATAACCGCCCGTAACCGCCGCTTTTTGCTACAGTCTACCACAACAACACGCACCTCAATAGTCTATGATTCGCAATGCTGCCAACAATATATTTATATACTAGCGGATGCCAGCGACATCGTCCGTATGGAATTATAAAATAAATTATAAAATAAGTTTACGAAAATAAAAATTGCTTAAGTTACTCCTTATAACTTAATACATTATATAATATTAACGCCCCCGCAACCCTCCTTGTGGGTGGAATTTCGTAAAATCCGTTCTTAGCTGACCTCTACTCGGCGAAAGGAATATTCCTACCAAATTTCAAGTCGCTACGCCTTATGGTTTCAGAGATATCGTGATGAGTCAATATATAGGTGGGAATCTCTTATATATATATATATATATATATAATAGATAACAACCATAATGCATATTACCATCAAGCTTACGTAGCTGTATTGGTGAAATCACTGAGTCATATGGCGTAACATGTTATGGTGTTTAAGCCTCATGGTTAAACATGGTTCTACAGGTTCCAATAGCAGGATAGCAAGACATGGTATTTTTAATCCAAGTGTTGCGTCTGTTAGTGAGAAGCTTATTCTTAACATCATTTCCTTTAGCTGAACATTTACCACCTACAATCTGAACATCTTTAAGGCAAGAGTGAATAGGCATCTTCTAGGTAAGCGCGTTCCAACTTTGACCTCATCACTGCTTTCCATCAGGCGTGATTTTAGTTAAGCGCAAGCCTATCTACCATAAATAAAAAACTCCATTAAATTCACAAATTAATACTCTACCATTTTTCTATTTTGAGTCCTCCTTGATTTTTGACGACCTCCGTGGCGCAGTGGTATGCGCGATAGATTTATAAGACACAGGTCCTGGGTTCGATTCCCGGCGGCGCAGATTGAGATTTTTCTTAATTTGTCTTGGTCTGGCTGGTGGGAGGCTTTCGCCGTGGCTAGTTACCACCGTACCGACAAAGACGTATCGCCAAGCGATTTAGCGTTCCGGTACGATGTCGTGTAGAAACCGAAAGGGGTGTGGATTTTCGTTCCACTCCTAACAAGTTAGCCCGCTTTCATTTTACACTGCATCATCACTTAACATCAGGTGTGATAGCAGTCAAGGGCCAACTTGCAGTCGATAAAAAAAAAAGTCTCATTTTTAAAGAAAACTCAAGTTTTACTAAGCTCTAAGTAAACTGTAATCAAAATAGAGCCCTCCTTTTGAAATCAATTGCTTAACATGTACCTTCCGATAAAGTTTTGCCGGTTGATTACACCTGACAGGTCACGCAAGGCTTTCGTGTTTGTATTGCGAAGTCGGATTAAATTGGTAATTTTCATGTTACTTCTTATACCTTCTTTCAATGCAGTAGAAATTAACATGTGGATTGCGTTATTGATAAGTTTTTCGAATTTGTTAATAAACATGCGAAATTATGTGCAGTTATTTTGAATAATTAGAAAATATCAGAGGTTATGCGCCATGTCGCGTGACATTTGGTTTGATAAATTTTAATTTTTAACCGTATTTAAATGAAGTATTTAAGGATACTTTATTTGCCTTCTGCAAGACATGTCGTTCCGAATTTGCCTTAACAAATATTGAGTTTTTCATAAGTAGTGCTTGTTAAACTAAAAATGAGAAAGGACAACTATAATCACTCGAAATCCGTGTTACTCGCCATTTAATCGATTTTTTACTTGAAACTTAAGTATATACCTATTCTTCCAAATATTAATACCGCTATAAGACGAATGATGTTATAATTTTTTAACTAACTGCATGCTTTTTGCTCACCTCAACAAATAACCAGTGTGTCGATATAACTAAAATACCGTTGTTAAAAAAGACGTGTGGCACTCGGAGACCGCAGTAAAGCTATTGCATAGCATTTTTTATCAACTTATGTTTACCTACCGACGTCATCGGGACCGTGGCCTAGCGGTAAGGCGCTCTAAGTGCCCGGAACAGACGGGATTCGAACCCGTGTCTCTCTGGCAATCCGAGCACTTAGAGCGCCTTACCGCTAAGCCACGTTTCCCGATAACGTCGTTGCCGAAATTGTGCTTTTGATATTATGTTTTTGATACTCAGGAATTTCTGTATTCGGTCTCCAAGCTCAAGGCCCACGATAAAAGCTATACAATAGCTTAATAACTACATACGAGTACAGGCAGCATTTTCATGGACCCCTGTAAAACGCAATAGCCGGTCGAAAATTAATAACACGGATTGACCGGCCTTTGCCGGAGCGAATACCACTTTTACTCAATTACGGGCACAAAGCTGCATTATTGCAGCGTATAATAGCGGCGCAATTCGGATATATCACAAAATTTCGATACACAAACTTAATTTAACAAGAATATACTTGAAATATGCTCTACACGATGTACAGCGGCGTGCACAGTGTTCTTAACTAGAGTAAGCATTATAGGTGCTATGTACATTAAATGGTAAATTCATCCTCCAGTACCTACTGGTTCGCAATGTGTCTTATTGTAGGCTGTGCATTTTGCATTTTGTAGTACACGCTACTGAGGATGTGCTACTTACTGTTGCGTCACAAATTGTTAACTGTAATGATATAAACTTTTCTGTTTTACAAGTTAGCTCTTTGCAGCATTCACATCTGATTTTAAGTGATGCAATCTAAGATGAAAGCGTGCTAACTTGTTAGGAGTAAAATGAAATCCGCATCCCTTTCGGTTTCTACACGACATCATAGCAGCCCGTTAAATCGCTTGGCGGTACATCTTTGCGGCAGAGTGGTAACTGGCCACGACCTAAACCGATAGGATATACATTGTGTGTTAATTTTTAACTGATGAAAAAAAACGGAGGAGGTTCTCAATTCAACACGTATATCGATACCTTTGGGTAGAAAGGTCGTATAAACCAAAACCCGACTTTTCAGGAGAGCAGAAAAACAATTTTTTTTTTACATAAAAAATCATAACTTTTTTGTTTTTGAAGTTATAAAAAAATGATCTATGAGAAAGGTTCTTACAATTTGCAAATGAAAAAGGTTAGATCATCTAAATCTATCTATCTTCTTTAGTTATAAAGTTAGCTTGGATTTACGTCTCGTAAAAATTCAATTCTTGGTTAAAACACCCCATGAAAATGTGGTAAAAAAAACTGTATAGGTCGTATATCCATTTTTGGTAAGCTTATGGTCACATTTACCGTCGTAAAATCCCACATACGTAGTTTTTATTGTATTAAAAACCATTTATAATCATAGATCAATTGAATTCTGACTAAGAAACAGTCCTGTTTCTCTCAGAATTAGTAAGAAATCAATAATTATTATTCTAATATTCAATAATGGTCGATTCAAAAAACCTACCTGAAATACGAAACCAACGATAACAAGTGTAGTAGATGTACTTTCTCCTTTGCTGGCAACACTGAGAACGTTAGGTGCTAGATTCGGTATTACGTATGTTCAACATATTCAGTCTGTGGTTCGCCAGTCGCTGTGACCTTTCAGTTCTAGACTCTCTCACACGTCCCGCAGGGGTAGATAATAGGTCTTTGGCTGGCAAGCCGCAGCGAACGTTCGGTGCATGATTCACTATTACGTATGTTGGACATATTCAGTCAGTGGTTCACCAGTCGCTGAGACCATTCAGTACAAGGCTCTCTCACACGTCCTGCAGAGGTAATATTTCTTTGGCTGGCAAGTCGCTGCGAACCATAGGTGCTAGATTATAGGTGCTAGATTCCCTATTACGAATGTTCAACATATTCAGTGTGTGGTTCGCCAGTCGATGAGACCTTTCAGTGCTAGACTCTCTCACACGTCCTGCAGAGGTAATAGCTCATTAGCTGGCAAGCCGCTGCGAACGTTCGGTGCTAGATTCCCTATTACGCATGTTCAGTCTGTGATTAGTCAGTCGCTGAGACCTTTCAGTGCTAGATAGTCTTATACGTCCTGCAGAGATAATAGCTCTTTGGCTGGCAAGCCGCAGCGAGCTTTCGGTGCTAGATTCCCATTATGTATGTCCAACATATTCTGTTTGTGGTTAGCTAGTCCCTGAGACCTTTCGATGCTAGACGCTCGAGAAGATGCTTGCGATCTATTTTCTCTTTCATTTGCAAGACGCCGTGCTTGCTTAAAAGTCTCTGCTATTCGGCGTACGGTGGCCGCTCTTGTCTGAGATGTATACCTAGATAGTTGAGATTTCCTTCTAGGCATTCTGGCGTTATTTCATCAGAAAAACGCGATTACATTAAATAATCAAACGGTGGTCCTTATTAGAAATTTTAACAAAAACGTTGAGTATGAATTACCTAGATTAAAGAAATTAGTAACATTGCTTACAATGAACATGGATTATACACTAACGTTGCGAACTGCCTTTGGATTTACGACGTCAAATTTAAACTATGTTTAGGTAATGCATTTAACGCCTTAGGGCGTATAAACCATTTCTAATTAACGATTAGTTTTACGCCCTGAGTTAATACAAATTATGGTCATACATCATAACAAAACTACAAAAAAGAAACATTCGGCTTTTACATTGAAAATTTACCTTTTTTAAGAGGCTTTGACCGAAAATTTTTGGGTCGTATTTAACATTTTTGTGCGAATTTCTACAATTCGTATATACAGATCGATAGAGAAAAAAAATCTGAGAAAAATGGTATATATAACTCAATTTGGCCAAAATGGTTTATACGACCTTTCTACCCAAAGGTATCGATATATTTTTTTTTGTATAACCACGCATAACTTTTTATAGAGTTGTCCGATTTTGATAATTCTTTTTTATTGGAAATGGCACACTTCCAGGGTGGTCCCATTGTCATTATTTTAGGATCTGATGATGGTATCCTGGGAAAATTCAAGGAACTCTTTAAATTTTATAGGTACACTTGCAGCGATTTCGGTTTTAGTGTAAGTATCGGTAGCTTTTTGGCTACAAGTGCCGTATGACAGTTTAGTACGAGTAGGTACGTTACGTGGCGATAAATTACTAAAAAGCAAGAAATAAAAATTTTTAACAAAAAATAGAACCGACTCAAAACGCACTAAAAAGTAAAAAATAACTGCGTCATTTAGTTGCTTTAATATACTTAAATATATCTAGGAGTCGGTGCCAGCCAAGGATTCTACTTTAAGAAAATTACCTAGAACCCACAAACTGCTTTACTACGTTAAATAAATGTTCCTTAAACTTGGTGGCACCGACTTCATAGATATGCTTAGGTAAATTAAAGCAACTTAATGACGCAGTTATTTTTTACTTTTTAGTGCGTTTTGAGTCGGTTCTATTTTTGTTAAAAAAATTTTTGTCGTAATTATTTACTAAGATTTACTGTACTAACACGCAATCACACAACGTACAAATGTTATTACGACTGTGATTGCCATTATTCCGGAGATGTTAGAACACGTCATATTCGCGTATAATCGCCAATTTAATCACGGCATTGTGTATTAGGAATGTCTTGATGGAACTGAAATTGCGTTCCGCAATAACACGATATATAGCACGAATATCGTTCCGAGACGGCCTCTATTCCAAATTACTCTGTAATTACAAATGGAATCCTTATTACTATACAAGGATTGTATATTGTCTATGAAGATACATTACACTGCCCACGAAGCTATTAATTTCCCAGAAATAGCATTGTGACGGCTTTTGAAAGCCTACGCAGGCGCGACGGCATGCGTGGAGGTCCTGGGTTCGATTCCCGGTTGGGCCGATTGAGATTTTTCTTTTTAGTTGGTCCAAATTTTTGTTGGTTTAAGTCTGGCTGGGAGACTTCGGTCGTGGCCAGTCACTGCCCTGACGGCAAAATCGTGTCAATTGATTTAGTTTTTAATTGTAATTTCTAAAGTGGTATTAAATTAATTGCTATGCAATTATAAAACCTTCTGACCTACTCATATTATTGAAAGTGTAGTTTAATCCATTTAACATTTACAATGTACCCCAAATGTCCGTAATTGTCAGTATTTGATCAAAGGAGAATGCCAGACCTTGTATAGGACTTTAACCCACTAATATAAACATATTGTACAACAATGTATTATATATCATTTTATTGCATTTTTCTTACTATTTCATATAAATTACATTTAAAAGCTCCAGAACTCGGAGTAATCGACCTGAGCCTAACATTGATTATCGTCCATTTCTGTATTGTGGTTCCGTATAGTTGTCACACTGACATGACAATCGCAAAGCTTCATTAAATATATTTTTAAACAGGCTTAACGACCCTGGATACTATCTTTTAGAGCCCACTTTTGATGAAAATACAATAAAAACGATTTAAAGTATTGTATAATAATAGGATCTTTTTAGTATATTTACAATTTGTGTTCTTTCTGGGTTAGGATCTGGCATTCTCCTTTGAACTAAAATTGAAAAAACTGATTCTTTGAATTTATGTATTAAGATTCAATGAAAAAGATCATTTTAGTGATAATATTTGTTATGTATTTAATGCACCTATTGTTAGTACAACAAAAGCCATTGTACTATAAAATAACCATTAAAAGAAAAAGCTTTCTATATTTTTAGAAAGCTTTTATAGAGACGTCGTATGATGCTATTGATAGGTTAAAACTGTGAATACAATGTAGTCGGGCATGAACAGAAATGAAACCGAAGAAGCCTTTCATTATTGAAATGGCATAAGCTTTATGAGTGATATAATTAGCTCTGTTCATTGGCTTGTCAATGTTGCTTAAAGAACTGACGTCACACTGAATAGTGGCTCAAAATCATAGGTATTATGCATCTACTCAAAATAGTCCACATGCATAATGTGTGAATAACATAATATTAATTTTTTTTTTCTCTTATTTATCTTTGTTTACAATTTTAGAAGTAATACAAAAATATGTATAAAAATACTATTAAAAATTTATAAAAAAATCTTCTCCGTTTGCGTGGCCTTTGCGGGTCCAAGCAACCGGTGGTCAGGGCTCCAGAGTGAGGAACCTCCTCACAATACGCGCCGTTTCAAGGACTACTGCCCTCTGTATCCGACCCTTGATCCAACAATTAAGCGAAAGCTTCTTAAGGTGTTGATCGAAGCTTTTCTCAAAAAGACCATGGACTCAAACGACTATCGGAACAACAATAGTTGACTCAACATTCCACATGGCGGTAATCTCGTGAGCAAGGTCCAAGTACTTTGATACTTTTTCCTTTTCGGCTTTCACGAGGTTATCGTCATGAGGAACAGTAATATCATCCAGCAGATGACGTCGCAGTCCGCACCTGATCCGACAGTCGTTGTGCAGTCACAGTCATCGTTGGTTCAAGCATCTGAAACAAAGACAGCATCCTTGCACGGTACGCAGAGAAGTTAGTTCCCCCCTCTGTCGCCCCATAGTACGCACGCATGACGCTCTCATTCATAGATTGAGACCATCTCATGCGGCGCACTACACCACCGGCAGCGGGAGCACTCACGGGGGCCCTTAGCCCTTGTCGCCCCAAGCTTTCCGGTGGCTGCATCCGCGTGTCATCGTCTTGATTTGAAATGGGTGCGGTGACGCCCCGGCGTGTCCTCCGCACTGGAGGTGGCGTCACTTTAATTATTATTATATTGTCCAATATATTTAAAAGGTTACCTAAGCGTACCATGATACTAATTTCATTGGAGCGAAATTGGGATTTGTTTCACCAGAAATATCAAACAATCATAACAGTGACCTTGTTTAACTTTTTATTTGGTTGATTTGGTGGTTCGCATATAATTATACTAAAATTTCGAAAAACTTTTTTGCTTGACTCATATTTATGTACGCAATTTGATTGCACATTTTAGTTCCGAATGGCCAATAATACCTAGAAGGTTTTGATACATGGACATTTTGGCAAATGAAAAAAAAATTCAGATTGAGATAAGTTAAGTTGGTGCCACGATAAAATAAATTATTTATTTTTAAGAAACGTTTTGTAATTACTAACAATAGCAATGTCTATCATGATTAAAACTCGTTTTACTTCCAAAGCGAAGTCTCAGGCGGAGGCTATTACAAAAATACGAATGAAAATTCTAACGGGAAAGAATTTCAATTCACAGAGATAAACGGCACTCGGCTGCAATGACCTTCTTACATGCAGTTTTAAGCGTGAACGTTTTTGAAGAGCGCACGTCCCACAGTTCCGTCACAAAGCGCGCTGCACCATTGCCTGCGCATTCTAATGCAGATCTCATTCAAATGCCCCGCCATTGTTGGCACTAAAGCCTGGCGTGCAAAGTAGTGTTCAAACTTGCGTTCAAGGTTGTGTCTTGCGTTCAAGATTGCGTTTTGCGTTAATTACCGCATCTTACATTCTATAATATTGTATCCTGCCGCGGCTGCAATTATCATCTAACATGAAGTTCTAAGCGTGAACGTTTTCGACGAACGCACGTCTCACAGTTCTGTCACAAAGCGCGCTGCACCATTGCCCCGCCATTGTTGATACTAAAGCCTGGCGTGCAATATGTTGAAAATTGCGTTCAAGATTGTATCTTGCATTTAAGATCGCATCTATATATTGATGTGTTCAAATTTGCGTTCAAGATTATGTCCTTCTTCGGTCGAAATGACGATGAATATTAAGGTTGAAGAAGAAGGAAGACGATAAACTGCATTCGGTAAATAAATTACATTTGACAAAGTTGAAATCAAATTATCGCACAATTATTAGGTACTCCAATATTTCTTTATAAGAATTTATATTAATTTTAATCTACAAATAGTAAATTTGCGAAAATTGTAACTGTAAATAATAATAACGTAAAAAACAAAAACGTTCCTTTTTAAACAAGCGCTTTTCACCTAAATGAAATGATGGGTAACTTTAATGGAATTATTAATAAGTGATTAAATAAAAAATAAACGAACGACTGATTGAATGAATTGAATAAACCAAGGTACTAATCGATTACATAAAGCTGTCGTCGGCAGTATGCGCGAAGCTTTACTGACTTCGGACAATTCACTGCGTTTGACAATTGATTTTTAAAAAAATTGTGCAATTGGATAAAAATTATACTGAAGCTATTTTGGTATTATTGTTTATTTTTAAACTTAATTGCATACAATGAAATATGTACAAAGGCGAAATTTAATACCTCAATGCATTTTCTACCAGTTTTATTTTCTAAGATGTGGAGAAAGTAAAAAGATACGTAGACGATTTTTTATGAACCCTACCTACCCTTATATTCTAATAGTTTTATTTATTATAATAAAATGAAAAATAATTAATTGTTGAATGACCTACCGAAAGCTATATCTGCTTCTATTCAACGTTTAAAAGACTTAACTTTGCAAGCACAATTCTGAACATGATAAGACGTATAAAAAAAATTCATGACGTTATTTTTCAAAAAATAATTTACTATATGCAACTTTACAGAAATTGGTTAAATAAAGTTAAATTAGATAAAATTTATGAAAAGGCTTTTATTATAATAGACATAAATACAAATTCTACGATTATTTCATTTTAGCTTATTACTACAAAGATTATTTTTGAATTTCATTATTTGTAATAGAATTATTACTATCATTGATGTCGTAATTACTTACTTTTTTTAGAAATTCACTGGAATTAGAATTAAAATAAACCCTTTGATTTTGCTGATCACTTCAATATAACATATATTATATATATTTATCACGTCACTTCCATAAGTCAAAGATGGCGCGTAATGGAAAAATGTGACGCGTAACGAAAAAATGTTACACTAAATTTTTTCCAACCCCGATAAAGAAGTTTCACTTCAAAAAGTTGTGGGTATCTCTCTTTTCTTTTTCAGTATACTACGCTGCTTAACTGCTTTGTTGGTCCAGTGGTTAGGCTTAGTGGCTTTGGATCACGCGATTTTAAGTTGAGCTATGAAAGTTGTTAATGTTATACTCTGTGTTTGGGACCATCTGACTGTCATCTGTTAACATCTGATAGTAGGTAGGATATTGTTATATAGTAAACATTATTACCCAAAACGCTCTAATCTGCATCACGGAGGCCTGGCCTGATCTTTAAATATAAGTTGGCAAAATAAAATTTTATTTAGTAAAATAATACCCGCGTTTGACGACCTCCGTGGCGCAGTGGTATGCGCGGTGTATTTATAAGACGGAGTTCGATTCCTGGGTTCGATTCCCGGCGGGGCAGATTGAGATTTTTCTTAATTTGTCTTGGTCTGGCTGGTGGGAGGCTTTCGCCGTGGCTAGTTAGCACCCTACCGACAAAGACGTTTCGCCAAGCGATTTAGCGTTCCGGTACGATGTCGTGTAGAAACCGAAAGTGGTGTGGATTTCATTCTACTCCTAACAAATTAGCCCGCTTCCATCTTAGATTGCATCATTACTTAACATCTGGTATGATAGCAGTTAAGGGCCAACTTGTAGTCGATAAAAAAAAAAGTTATCCTTCATGAGAAAGAAATATTTACAGTTAATGTTAAAACGATCATGTTAAATCAAGTACAACTTTGTATAAAGGAAAGACAGGAGTTTACACTAGTGCCGATGCTAATCGCCGTCAATCGCATGAGGGAGCAGATATGTCATCATGAATCAGCAAAGACATATCAGCTTCCTCCAGTCGAACCTCAATCACTGCGCCGGGGCTCAGGACCTCTTATTACAAACCATAGCTGAATGGAAAATTGATTTGGCGGTGGTCTGTGAGCCTTACTACGTTCCTTCACAGTCACAGTGGGTGGGAGACATAGATGGTTTGGTGGCAATCTTGGCCACACACAACACTGATATTGAGCTATCGGTAATAGAAAGAGGCTCAGGGTATGCGGTGGCAAAATGGGGTGATTATGTAATTGTAGGTACCTATTTCTCGCCTAACCGTACTCTGGCAGAGTTTGAGAGTTTTCTAGACTCAGTCCGAGTGGCGATATGCAGACAGACAGGGGCAAAGGTAATTGTACTCGGTGATTTAAATGCGAAGTCTCAGGCGTGGGGGAGTCCTATCACCAACTCCAGGGGGAGAGCAGTACAGGATTGGGCTTTCATCTCAGGCTTGTCTCTGCTCAATAGAGGGTCAGCTCATACATGCGTTCGTTGGCAGGGAGGGTCTATAGTAGACCTCTCTTTTGCTTCCCCGATAGTTGCGGGTAACGTTGTAAACTGGAGGGTGGAAGAAGATATAGAGACCCTCTCTGATCATAATTATATCCGGTTTGAGATCTCCACTTCTTCGAGGATATCGAACCCCTTTAGACGACAAAGCTGTTTTCCGCGCTGGAGTCTTAGACAGCTTGACATCGAGTTAGCCAAGGAGGCTTTAATAATCCAGAGGTGGTCCTGTTCTGGCTGCAGTGCTGAGGCTAGCACAGAGGAGCTTGTAGACCGTCTTCGCGGCGCCCTTACGGAAGTATGCGATGCGTCTATGCCAAGAGTTCAGCGTAGGCCTCGCCGTCGTTGTGTATATTGGTGGACGTCCGAAATAGCGGACCTCCGTAAGACTTGTATTAGGGCACGAAGAGAGTACTTACGATGCCGCCGGCGTAATGGTCTTGATATAAACCTGGAAGAACAGCTACAGAGTACCTACCGTCTGGCGAAAAAATCTCTGCAAGCCGCCATAAAGCAAGCGAAGGATCAAGCTCGAGAGGAAATGCTGAAGACACTCGATAGGGATCCTTGGGGTCGACCTTACCGTCTAGCAAGAAATAAATTCCGTGCACAGAGTGCTCCAATAACTGAGACTCTTCAGCCTGATCTTCTGCAGCGGCTGGTGTCCGAGCTTTTCCCTGATCCACAGGGACATATTCCCCCGTTAATGGCACCATTTTCGGACGACAATCCAGTCTGCGACGTACCTTTAATTACCGAGGATGAGCTGGAAACAGCGTGTGATCGATTACGTCTCAGAAAGAAAGCACCGGGCCCTGACGGTATTCCGGGCAAGATCGTCTTCTTAGCTTTCGAGCACAACAGGGCGCGGCTTCGCGAACTTTTCGATAAATGTTTACTTACTGGAGAGTTCCCGAAGCAGTGGAAAGAGGGGAAATTGTGCTTGATTAGAAAGGAGGGCCGCCCACTTGATTCCCCCACGGCATATCGGCCAATAGTATTGCTCAACGAGTTGGGTAAGCTGTTTGAAAAGATCCTGGCTGTTCGACTTAACTTGCATCTGGAGACGGTAGGGCCCGGTCTATCGGAAGTGCAATTTGGATTTAGGGCAGGTCGTTCAACCTTGGATGCACTAGAGACCTTAAGAAATCTTACTATGGAGGCTGTGGAGGCTGGGGATGTGGTACTTGCAGTTTCGTTGGATGTTGCTAATGCATTTAATAGTCTTCCCTTTGAAACCTTGTTGGAGGCACTACGGTACCATAAAATTCCACTCTACTTGAGGAGGCTACTGGAAGCATATCTCCACGACAGAGAAGTTATTTGGGAGGGAGGCGATGGAAGAATGCATCGGCGTCAAGTTGGTTCTGGAGTTCCGCAGGGATCAGTCTTAGGACCAAGCCTTTGGAACGTTGGTTTTGACTGGCTTCTGCGATCCCCTTTATTGCCAGGAATGAGAATCCTATGCTATGCTGACGACACCCTCGTCACCGCCCGTGGGAAGACATACATAGAGGCTTCCCAACTAGCTATGGTCGGCACGTCTTTAGTTGTAGATAGGATCCGGAAGCTGGGCCTAAGGGTCTCCATCTCCAAAACTGAGGCGCTTTTATTTCATGGTCCGCGTCAGGGTCCACCTCGGGATGCAAATATAACGATTGAGAATACAGTGATAAAGCTTAAGCCCTGTATGAAGTATTTGGGTCTCATTCTAGATGCGCGTTGGAAGTTTGAGGCACATTTCGAACAGCTGGAGGCTAGACTCGTAAAAGCCGCTGCGGCACTCGGAAGACTCTTGCCTAACATTGGAGGGCCGGAATCAGTTTGCAGGCGCCTTTATGCCGGTATAGTTAGAAGTATGGCACTGTACGGTGCTCCAATATGGGTGCACTCTCTGACTCCCCGCAATAAGATCCTTTTACGAAGACCTCAAAGAATCATTGCGGTGCGAGCCATCCGTGGATACCGTACAGTGTCTTGGACAGCTGCCACGCTGTTGGCTGGAGACCCACCCTGGGAACTTCAAGCTGAGGTTCTGGCTGAAGTTTATAAATTTCGGGCGGATTTGAGGGCTCAGGGATTGCCAATAGCAGCTGCGACAAATAGATTCAGGACCCTTGCTCAAACGGTGCTTATCGAAAGGTGGAAGGAGGATCTGCATTCCCCAGTTGCTGGATGTTGGACAGTTGTAGCGGTTCGTCCTCACTTGGAAAGCTGGTTAAAAAGGAGACACGGAACACTGACGTTCCGGCTGGCGCAGATACTTACAGGACACGGTTGTTTTGGTAAGTATCTGCATCAGATAAGACGGGAACCAACTCCGGCTTGTCATCAGTGTGGGGCTCCAGAGGACACAGCACATCACACGCTAGTCGAATGTCCAGCTTGGGGGCCTCAAAGGCACATCCTGACGTCAATTGTGGGTGGAGACGTGTCGTTGCCGACCTTAATCAATACCATGATCGGCAGCGAGACCTGCTGGACGACCGTGTTGGAATACTGTGAGGCGGTAGTGAGCCTTAAAGAAGCAGAAGAGCGGATACGGGAAGCAGACCCTGATGCTCCTGTAATACGCAGAGGAAGACGGGGTAGAAGAAGGCATCGTTATGCCCAGCTACTCCCACCGTAGGTTAGGTCGTACCAACATGGAGATCTACTAACAAATGTGCGTACACGTCAAGACGTCATAGTAGCATGCGAAAGCGATCCTGTGGCGCTCTCTCAAATGACGCAGACGGATCCGCTGGGTTTTAGTGGGTATTCCGGATTACCGGGAGTCCCACATACCCTTCCCCCTTTCGTGGAAGGGATGCGTAAATGCATTTCCCAGCGATAAAAAAAAAAAAAAAAAAAAAAAAAAAGTACAACTTTGTATGAGATTCAGAATGTAGTGAAGTAGGCTAAATACGGCTTACGCAGTGCATCATTCATACTTTAAAGCCTGCCTATATTTTTAATCTTATACAAAGCAAAACACACTCTAACATCAGATCTTAAAACTTGTTTTACCTTGGACACAGATTTGTTACAACCTATTTTTTCCCTCTCGTGTAACTACACAATACAAGAGGAGCTTAGCTCGAAATGTGGAAAAACTAGTTACCCTAGTTAGACAACTAGCCAACATAGAAGTTATGCACAGAGTTTGGAGTTTGTAAAGGGAATGAATATAGAAGGATTATAAAGGAATACTTTGTTACACTTAAAGTTCAAGGAAATTGCTTGCTACAAGGAAAGATCGGTTTGGTAGAATGAGTTAAACGACGACCTCCGTGGTGCAGTGGTATGTGCGGTGGATTTATAAGACGGAGGTCCTGGGTTCGATTCCCTGCGGGGCAGATTGTGATTTTTCTTAATTTGTCTTGGTCTGGCAGGTGGGAGGCTTTCGCCGTGGCTAGTTAGCACCCTACCGACAAAGACGTATCGCCAAGCGATTTAGCGTTCCGGTACTATGTCGTGTAGAAACCGATAGGGGTGTGGATTTTCGTCCCACTCCCAACAAGTTAGCCCGCTTCCATCTTAGATTGCATCATAACTTAAAACCAGGTGTGATAGATGTCAAGGTCAACTTGTAGTCGATAAAAAAAAAAGAACTCTATCGATAAATGGTTTATCACAGTTATAGTCAAATTCTGTCAATTATATTATATTAATTGTGAATTGTCTATATACAATTTTATTTTTTTTACGTTAAGTGTTATGGTGATGAGCTGATAAATGAAGTGGCAAACTTTAAACTAAATGGTTTCTTAATTTATTGTATTATATTTTCTTGCATATTGTATAGGAACTACTCAGTGCAGCAATTCTCCATATGAAGCTAAGTAATAAGGATCCTCAAATGATATTTTATCAAGTTGACAGTCAAACTAAAGGTGAAATGATTTGAGAGATGTGCGTATGATAAGTAGGTATTTTACAAGAATCGACAGACAGTACGTTCTAATAAAATTATTATATTTCCATTATAAAATATTGTTCAGATTATGTCAGCTATAAAAAACATGATAGGTACTTTAAAATTCACTAGTAACAAAATATAGGCAATCAAAAACAGTGAAACAAGAGCATTATTTTAATGCACTTATGAAAACGTTCCAAGCGTATGTCATATAAATGCATAGTGAACCATAACATTTAAGTGGCAATTACGTTTGAATGTATAATATATCACCACTATAATAATGTTATCGTTATTTGACGATGGCAACACAATGTAGATTTTATAGTGTTATAGTGCGGTTATAACTCCCTTCATACATACATATTAAAGTAGTGAATCACTTATATTACGTTGCGTTCGTAGCGAATGTTCTACGAGCAATAATGGGTGTTATATACTGGTATTATAAATGCGAAACTAAGTATTTTTAACTGACGAAAAAAAACAGAGGAGGTTCTCAATTCAACACGTATATATTTTTTTTTTTATATGTATTACCACCCATAACTTTATACAGAGTTGTCCGATTTTGATAATTTTTTTATTAGAAAGGGCATACTTTCAAGGTGGTCCCATTGTCACCATGTTAGGATCGGATGATGATATCATGGGGAAATTGAAAGAACTCTTCAAATTTTGGAGGCACGCTTACAGCGATTTCAGTTTTTGTCTCGGTATCGGTAGCTTTTTGGCTACTAGTGCCGTATAATAAACTATGACAGTATAGTACGAGTACGTTACGTGGCGATAAATCACTAAAAAGTAAGAAATACAATTTTTTAACGAAAAATAGAACCGACTCAAGACGCACTAAAAAGTAAAGTCGGTTCTATTTTTTGTTAATTTTTTTTTATTTTATATGTTTTCACACTAAAAATGCAATAGTCTAGGTTAACTTTTGTTTAGATAATATGTTATTCTGTTAATTCAAACAAAATTGATATTTGTCATTTTTAGGGTTCCGTACTTATAGGATCACTTCGTTGTCCGTCCGTCTGTCTGTCAAGACCCTTTTTCTCAGAAACGCGTAAAAGTATCAAGCCAAAATTTATATCAAATACTCAAGTCTGCTGTTCCTTAGAGTCATGAAAAAATCAAGCTTCTAGACCAAGGCAATCAAAAGATACAGCCGTTTATGCAAAAATTTTCCCCAATTTTCGACACGGTCAAGTAAATCAAAACCTAACGGGTAGTTCCTGTAAACTTAGGATCTTGAAATTTGGTACTAAGTAATGTTATATAGTATAGATAATGGAAAAAAACCGTAAATTTTTAGTTGTATCGTATAATAATAATGCTTTTAACAATTCTAAACTTACCCCCTTTTCTCATAAACCCGTAAAGGTATTAAATTGAAATTCATATCAAATACTTGGCTCTATAATACCTTTAAGCTATAACAAAATAAAACTTCTATGTCAACACAGTCAAAGTATATAGCAATAAAAGCCGCACATTTTATTCACAACTAGACGGAACTAAACCAAAATCTAACGGGTAGTTCCCGTAAAGTTAGAATCTTGAAATTTGGTATAAAGCAACGTCATATAGCATAGATAATGGAAAAATTACGAAATCTGTAAATTTTTAGTTACATCATTTGTAATAAAAATATTTTTAATAATTTACACTTACCCCCTTTGCTAATGGACGCGTAGAGGTATTCAATTGAAATTTATATCTAATACTGAAATCTACTTTTATCTTTAAGCTGTATCAAAATCAAACTTCTATGTCAACACATTCAAAAGATACAGCATAAGCTGCATATTTAACTCTCTACTACTCGCAGCTAGCCCTAGAATCTTGAAATTTTGCATGAAGCAATGTTTAGGAATAATTCCGAAAACCTTAAAATTTACGGAACTCTCGGTGCGCGAGTCTGACTCGCAGTTGGACGGTTTTTTTTAACTCGAAAGGAATTGACGATAGGTGTGCTGAACCAATTTGGATTTTGATTTAGATAAACAATATTTCTGTATCTAAATTTCAAGTAAATGAATTTGTAGGCAACAGTAAATAATATTTTTATGAACCAAAAGTTATTAAAAATACAAATGTGAGTATTTACACGCTTTTACATCTAAAGTGAATTTATTGTCATGAGCCATACTGTTGTCAACGGTAAATAAAAACTTATGTATACGTTTAATTATATACCTATTAACGACACACTACAGGTCCAGGCCTCACACTTTATATGTGTGTCGCAGACCCACCACGCTGCTCCAATGCGGGTTGGCGGGCTTAGGGTGATAATGTTTCATTTATTAACGATCACGTTTAGATGTTATTAGTGTTCGGAATCGACGGCTTAGCGTTTTCTCCGAGACACGGGGCTGTAATATTACCAACTTTCTGACTACGGGCTTAAAATGCACTGAAAATGTCAAAGAAGAATGAAAAACTCTGAATAACTCTATAATTTTATGAACCGACCTAGAATTTGAACCCAGGACCTTGTAATCGAAGCCACATAGGCTAACCACTAGACTAACGAGAGTGTCTCATTTATTTTGGTGTTTTTAGCGAGATATCAACTTCATCTATTTGAAACTGAGTGAAATCTCAGTTAACGTCCGTTGGTCTAATCAAAGAAAATTCATTAATATCTTAATCTAGCTTATAAACAAGAACTTTTTAGTCATTGATTTAAATATTGAATAACAATAATAAAATTATTGTTATTCGAAAACTAACAAATTTGCAATTCTGTTATTGCAAATTCTGCATCATTTGAAATGCATTAATCGGGTAGGTATGTTGGGATAAGGTGAAAATGATAATTAACATAATTTTAGATTATTATTATTATCACATGTTAGTAATTACAAGCGATACCGAATGATTATAAAATTAATTATGTGTGGTTGATTCATAGAGCTACGAACAATAACAATTATAATTACACTCCAATACATTATTATAGTTTACTTATGAAACCAATAATTAATGTATTCTATGAAACAGAAATAATTATTATCTGTTTCTAATTTATCATTATAAATAAATAAAATTCGGTTTACATAGTCGCTGACTATGGACTAAATGTGGACATTCCCTAGTTTTTTGTTGTCATTATCCAAAGTTGTACCTAAAGTTGGAAGTAAGATAAAAATCACACGTATTAAAATCGGCACTAGATTAGAAAGTGTACTAACATGTCTATCGTCTCTGAAACCTTTTTAGTGTATTCCAAGTATCACACATATCATAGTAATAATTAAATTGATTTTGTAATATATCGTTGTGAATAAATAATATTAAGTGTACATTGAGTCGAATATAATGGAAAAAAAATTTTTAAGTTGAAGTCGGTGCCAGCAAGTTTAAGGAACATTTATTTAACGTAGTAAAGCAGTTTGTGAGTTCTAGGTAATGTCCTTAAAGTAGAAACCTTGGCTGACCGACTCCTAGATATGTTTAAGTTAATTAAAACAACTAAATGACACAGTTATTTTTACTTTTTAGTGCGTTTTGAGTCCGTTTGTTTTTTGTTAAAAATTTTTATTTTTTTTTTCAAGAGACAACTCTGTAAAAAGTAATGCGTGGTCATACATGAAAAAAAAATACATACGTGTCGAATTGAGAAACTCCTCCGTTTTTTTTCGTCGGTTAAAATTGTGGACATTCCCTAGTTTTATATTTTGCTAACAAGATAATATCCAAAGTCGGGAGTTGGATAAAAAGCTCACGTAGCAGGATCGGCAATGCGTTAGAAACTGTACTGACATGTCTACCGCCTCTGTGACCAATAAATTACTGTATCCCACGAAGCATGGGAATAATTCATCTGTTTTGTTAATACATCGTTTTGAGTAAGTGTAGTGTACCTAGAGTCATACACTATGGACTAAATGTGGACATTCCCTGGTTTTATATTATGCCATCATCCAAAGTAATATCTAAAGTTGGGAGTTGGATAAAAAGCTCACGTAGCAGAATCGGCACTGCAGTAGAAACTGCACTAACATGTTTATCGCCTCTACGTGGAACTAAATTGTTAAAACTCGAACAAGTATTCGAGTTTTACAGTCCACTGGCATTCGCAGTTGAAACTCTGGCTTTTTAATACATAATTTTATGCTAGATAGACTTATTTATTGTCGACTAATATTTGTTAAAAATGGAATAGATGCGATAAAGTGGCTAAACGGAACTTTAGACCACAGAAAACAGTAAATACGGCAAATAATATTTTTTATAAACAAAGGATGATTAGAAGTTAATAAGGCAAATAATATTAGCAAAAAGTCTCTTATATAACCACGTGTATTTGACTATCTATTTGACGACCTACCAAGGAAAAGCAGCTTTGGTAGGTTGTTACGACTGAGTCATTCGATCACAAAATGACACCTATAGTGTACTTGCCTTTGCCCACCGGCTCACTCCCGTAGTTTACGTAGGAATATTGGGATAAATATTAGCCTATGTTTAAATCTATCCCTATTCTAACTTTCAATCATGTCGTATATGATGTCGAGCTTGTAGGAATAACAAATATACACTCACAAACTTTCGCGTTAATAATATTTGCGTGATGAATTCATTTTATTTCAAAAGCTATGGCATGTCTACACTCTTTGCCTGAGTACCAACCTAATTGAAAGTTTCGGTGGATAATTAGGCGATGTCACGTGTCGTTGCTAAGTACTGTATTTATTGTATTCAGGTCGTGCTAATGAGTGCTTTACACGCCTTCATTGATGTATGGTGTACGTGCCTTTGACAGTAATTTATACCGAAATAAAATATTATCGGAATAGAAACTAGTAATTAGGGTGGAGAAATGGGTACTGCCACTTATGTTTCGTTGATGGTATTGGACCTTTAAATTATTCAATTCTCACTGTAATAAAATAAAAGTGAGTTTATTTGTCTCACCCTGTCATAACATGTACTTGTCAGAAGCAAATGTGGACCAATCAAACGTTAAGTAATGATATAAATTAGCTTTTTATATTTCACCCATTTTTGATAATAGAAATTGCTGTAAATCATTACATATTATAAAACGAAGTCCTCCGACGTATACGTCCTGATTTTCTCACAGATTTTACCAACAGGTAAAGGGATACCTGAGAGAGGCTTTAGTAAATAATTTGTTAGGGTTTTGTGTAAAATGACTCAAATAAGACTATACATGTATGAAAAGTACTACCGTCTAGGAGTAAACGCACTAAAAAGTAAAAAATAACTGTGTCATTTAGTTGCTTTAATAATGCGTTTTGAGTCGGTTTTATTTTAATTTAAAAATTTTTACTTTTTACTTTTTAGTGATTTATCGCCACGTAACGTAATATACTGTCTTAGTATATTATACAGCACTAGTAGCCAAAAAGCTATCGATACCGAGACAAAAACCGAAATCGCGGTAAGCGTGCCTCCAAAATTTGAAGAGTTCCTTCAATTTCCCCAGAATATCATCATCAGATCCTAACATGATGACAATGGGACCACCTTGGAAGTGTGCCCTTTCTAATAAAAAAAGAATTATCAAAATCGGACAACTCTGTAAAAAGTTATGCGTGGTCATACATAAAAAAATAAAATAAAAATCCCGCCAACCCGCATTGGAGCAGCGTGGCGGGTGTACGCTCCATATCCCCTCTCCTTTACGAAGGGAGGCCTGGCCCTGTAGTGGGCCGTTAATAGGCTGATAATGATGATGATGATGAAAATAAAAATATACGTGTCGAATTGAGAACCTCCTCCGTTTTTTTTCGTCGGTTAAAAACAATGTTTAGAAGGATTGTTTCTCTATATTATTCCATATTATCTATCCGACACCTATGCTTTGAAGAAAGACATACATTCTTTCCTTTAAAATATTTCTTTATTTGGAGTTTGCAATATACACTATTTTGCTTGCCGCATCTGCTAGTATTTTTGCATTTCTGCGGAATGCTATAAATTCTTGTTGTCTGTCTGTCTGTCCGCACTATGTATATATTCCCCTACAACTTCCAAATGGCTTGGCCGATCCCCGATGTAATGACCTATTCTTATAGGAAAAAGTCTGAGGAGTGTTAGATACTTTTTTTTTTTACCCGACTACGTCAGAAAGAGGGAAATGTTTTTATGTGTCTTCGCGGATCACTTCGTCTTTAATAGTTTTAAGATTGTTTTAATGGCCCACTAGAATAATCTGTCTCCCTGACTTGTAGGAAATATCTGGAGCTTAAACCCACCAAGCTGCTCCAGTGCGAGTTGGTGGGATTAGGATAGTAATAGTTTTATGACTATATTAATGGCCCACTAAAAGAATCTATCTCCCTGACTTGTAGGAAATATCTGGAGCTTAAACCCACCAAGCTGCTCCAGTGCGAGTTGGTGGGATTAGGATAGTAATAGTTTTATGACTATATTAATGGCCCACTAAAAGAATCTATCTCCCTGACTTGTAGGAAAAATCTGGAGGTTAAACCCACCAAGCTGCTCAAGTGTGAGTTGGTGGGATTAGGATAGTAATAGTTTTATGACTATATTAACAGCCCACTAGAAGAACCTGAGTAAAACATTGGGTTCAAAATCGGGCGTAGCAGATATGCAGGAGTATGAACGGATGAAAACCGTTCTCCGACCCGAGCTTATATATATTACAAACATATATTCTTAGGTATCTGATGGTTGTGTGTCTCAACATACGCCAACTTTTGTAAAATGTTGGACCGCGCATCGGAGCACATTGTATTTGAAATTGATATTGCTCCGTAATATCGGATGCATCTCTACAGAAGCTTTCATGTAACTACATAGATCAATGAAAAAATAGACGGTTTTCTTGAAAACATATCTGAGGCAATAATCTTACCTGTTATAGCAATCATATTAGAAGTGAAACTATAGTAAGCATTTTCCATATTATTAACCGACGAAAAATACGGAGGAGGTTCTCAATTCGACACGTATATTTTTTTTCTTTTCATGTATGACCACGTATAACTTTTTACAGAGTTGTCCGATTTTAATAATTCTTTTTTTATTAGAAAGGGCACACTTCCATAGTTATCATTTTAGGATCTGATGATGATATCCTGGGAAAATTGGAGGAACTTTTAAAATTTAATAAGCACACTTGCAGCGATTTCGGTTTTTGTGTAAGTATCAGTTGCTTTTTGGCTACTAATGCCATATAATATACTATAAGAGTATAGTTTGAGTAGGTTGCATGTCGATTAATCACTAAAAAGTAAGAAATAAAAATTTTAACAAAAAATAGAACCGACTTAAAACGCACTAAAAAGTATATCTATGAAGTCGGTCCCAACATTTACGTATCACAAGATCCTTAATACCAGCCATTGAAGTTTGATCGTTACATTACTACTATAAGAACTGGCGGATTAGTTCCTGATTTGGCGCTTTAATAACGCCTATAGGTTTTAATAACCCATTTGTTGTTATTAGTCTACTATTACATGATTTGGCTAGAACAATGTATAGTAAGTAATTCAAAATCCTACGAAAATTTTAATAGGGATAGTTAACTTTTAATATAACTGTTTTATGGCACGCAGATGCCCATAGCCTATAAATCAACCAACACTTAGCAATAATTGCAGGAACTTGTCTTATAAAGTCAAAGTATGTTGCAGTGTTGTTAATAGCTCTATTTTATTTTGTTTAGTCTATGGCCGTGACATAGAGCAATATTTTATCAGGACGCCAGAGACGGCAAGGACGATGCAACGCCAAACGTTCTTATTTGAAATTCGATCTTTCCTTTTATAAAACTCGCGAAGAGATTGCATGTGTGGCGTGCCTGTTTAGCTTTCGTAGATTTATCGGAGCGATGCTACCCACTTCTACACTAAGATAAAACATCTTCACATTATGATTTCTTCAGAATTTATATTTTAAAATTATATTACTCATTCACAAGAATCGTTATTTTAGGTACAACACTACTAGTCATACATAGTTGTAGATGACTCAATTACAGCCCATTCTATTTATTTCACGGCAGCTGAGTGCAATAATAGTTTTTTATTTTTAATTAATTTTAATTTTAATTAGCAATTTTCAATTTTTATGTTTTTTAAAAGACTACTCTGGCCATGTATATACCTACCTACCTATACCTTGTGTACTAATGTACCTGCTGTACTAATATTATAAAGTTGAATAGTTTGTTTGTTTGTCTCTGAAACTATTGGTCCATTTACCGGGAAAGGCTTTAGGCTATATAATATCACAACCAATAGCAGTTAAGAAAAATGAAAAATGTGGGAAAAGCGGGGAAAAATATTCAACTTTGAATGCTAATATGATATAATAAGTAATAAAGAGTCTTAGGCTTTTTTTGCGTTATATTTTTTATTTCAGTTTACATACATAAATTCAATAATTTTTGAGAAAATTTTAAACAAAAGATTAGTTAGCTACTTGACTGACAACAATATTCTCTCCTTTAATCAATTTGGGTTTAGGGTGGGTAAATCGACTGAAGATGCAGTACTGTCACTGACTAGAAACATATTTGAAAACATTGATAGTAACCTAAAAACTGCTGGCATCTTTTTAGACCTCTCTAAAGCTTTCGACACTGTCTCCGTCTCCAAATTACTTGATAAATTAGAACGTATCGGAATAATGGGTGTCGCATTAGCAATTTTCAAAAGCTATCTTTCAGACCGCTCCCAATATGTTCTTATTGATAATTTTACCAGCAAATCAGTTTCTGTCACCTTTGGAGTCTGCACGCATGCAACGGTTGAATCCCGTCAGACCGGTGCTGTATGGGAATGCACTGATGCCCAAACCGGGAGCGCGAACTGTAGACTATTAGACGCTCTTATACTTAAGTCGCAGGCGCCCGCTAGTGTTATTGAAATTACGTGTACAAATGGTAGATTAGCAAAAAATGCCAAGTTTAAAAAAGTATACAATAGAATAATCTACGACAATAATATAATGAACAGATACAGTGCAATTTATCTTAAACACTCGTAAACATGGAACATTTTTAACTCTTCGTTAACAATGCCAGGCCCACTCTCAGTACCCACTTGAACCATTTTTCCCCCAATGATTCGCCCATAAAATAAATCTCAAATATCTCAAGCCGCATTATACATGCGAAGAGCGTGAAATAAAGTAAGCGGCGCCGTCTGCAATCTCGGTATCAGTGATTTATGAATTTCATTCCACTAGAAACAACTGCTTCTTTCGCAGCCTTTTATTTTCCCAGTTAAATGGGGGTAACGAGCGTCTTGCTTTAATAATGAAACGCCAGGGAATTACAGACTGCATAGTGAATGGCCACCGGAAAATTGAAACCGCAAACTTTTTCATTTAGAGAATCGCTCGAGCAGCCGTTTCCTACTGTTCTACGTAAATTTGTGTGTTCAGTTTTATTTTTTTGCTTTTGTCATCTTTTTGTTCATTGACGGGTTAATGTTTGATTAATACTTTATGTTAACAAATGATTAGATTTGTAGGTTAGGTTACAAAAACGACAAATAAATTCCGTTTTCGAAGCTGGTTATCAAAGGAAGAAAAAAATTCCATGTTCGTAACTGGTTACGAAACTTCGGTTACGAAAGTGGACTGAACCGATTTGTATAGTAGCGTATTTTAACATGGCATTTTAACCAAAATTCCCGTGACTTTTGTCTTTGTTACTAAACCAAGTAACGATGAATGAACCACAATGATAAGTGAGTAGATTACGTTAGTTTTAAAATAAAATAATAATTATACTAAATTGACCCGGAAAACCAAACAGAATCTATCTAGTTAGAATGCACCTAAGGAATTTTCACAATCGTGTCATGTGTGCTTAGAAGACTTACTGATTTGCTCATTTTATACAATATGTGGAATCATTCATAGAAAATCGGTAGATGTGATGTTTTTACGGTTATTGGAGTCAACTAGCCTCAGCCAAAAGTCTTTTATTGCCCTCAAATTATATCACTTAGAAGTAATAAAAGAAAGTAAAACGTTTACTTGCACTTTAAGTCGTTTAAATGGCCAATTACAGCTGTTACAGGTTGTCCACAAATTACTGAAACATTTCTATAAAAAGTAACGATAGATAGTGCGATAAATTAGTTTCTTTTGAAACGTTTATTAAATTGTCCATTTTACGATCCACACGGGAGCCATTTATCGCTTTCATTACTTAACACCTGCTATATAGAATTGCTAGATATGTTTTACTTTGCTGTGGGAGACTTTGACTATTATGTAGTGTAGTAGTGTAGAGATATAGAGAGAGATTAGAAAGAGACATAGGGAGTTACGTAATAGAATAAATGTGAAATGCCGTCAGTGTTTCCAACCACCTAGGTACAATCTGAACATCTTCAAGGCAATAGTGAACAGACATCGTCTAAGTAAGGAAACATAGACCTTATCACTTTCCATCAGCCGTGATTAAAAAAGAAGCGTATATATTTTTCTCTTTTTTGTATGACCACATAATAAATTTATAATTAAGAAACTCGCAATCAGCTCATCCGGGAATCAAACCCAGGACCACCATCATATGAATCCACTGAGGCGATTTATTACTTATTATCACATTCTATAATAATCGCGTTCTATCTTTATCCACAATCGGTTATCTATACTAAGGCTAAACTCGATTGAGAATGCTTGTCAACAAACAAATTTAAAATGAAGGTAGAAAATGCAACACATTTTATGCCTAATAAATTTAAAATTATGTTTTGTTATTTTAAAAATCTTATTTAATGTTGAATATATTAATTAGTTTTAAGCTTACTAATCTAATTTACTGTCATGAATTCGTCATTAACTAGTTAGTTCTAAAAAATAGGTGTGAAATGACTAGTTATTTATACCTTCATTTTAAATTTGCTTGTTGACAAGCATTCTCAATCGAGTTTGGCTTTAGTATAAGTACTACTATGTACATAATTTAAAGTTCAAAGTTGTTTTAAAGAATATTGGCCATATGTTTTAAATGCAACCAATTCTTCTTTTTAATGGAAAAGACTGGAGTTGGTATGATCGATTTCATATGTGTGAAGCTTTTGTTGTTGAGTCTTACCTACTCCTTTACTATGAAACTATAGACGCTTTGAGGATGAAGTCCTTTAAATAATAGGCATGTTATTCTTCAACTCACATTGTAGCTTCAAAAAAACCTAGCAGCAACGCAAAATAAATTGATAAAAGGTACCACTTTGAAAGTCCTCAACGTAGGGCCGTATATAAGCATTTCAGTCGTGTCGAATATTTCCACGTTACTGTCAACACGGTTGCCTCTAAATGGAATTTGTTTAGGAGTTTACATATAAAAAGGCAATAACTGTCGGGGTGCGATACGATACTACCCCACCATATATCTTGTAGACTATAACTTTGGCAATATTTATGCCGCCATTGTTGTTATATTGAGCTCAATAACGCATATTAAAGCTTTGCGGCTTACACTTGGAATTTAAAATTTCTTGGGAAATGTCTGTAGGTATTTATCCACAAAATGTGATACTTTATTTACGTAATTATCATCATTATCAGTTTATATAAACAGCCCCATACTGGGTCAGGTTTAAGCTACTACATGTTTGGAAAAGGGTTATAATCCTTAGACCACGAGCTATGCGGGTTGATCTCTTAGGGTGATAATATTTTAAAATCTTATGATCACTATCAGGTATTATAGAAAACTAGCTTTTGCCCGCGACTTCGTCCGCGTGGAATTAGTTATTACGGCAGCCTAATTTTTCTAAGCTTTGAATGTCAAATTTGTTAATATCTAATCAACTGCCTAAGAAAAGAAATAGGTCTTAAGCTTTCAAAATGACGATACTTTCATACAACATTTCATCCCCCTTTAACCCCTTACAACCCATTTTTCGCAATTAAAAGTAGCCTATGTCCTTTTTCAGGTTCTAGACTTACTGTGTACCAAATTTTCATTTAAATCGGTTCAGTAGTTGTAGAGTGAAAGCAAGACAGACAGACAGAGTTACTTTCGCATTTATAATATTAGTTAGGATAACTGGTATCAAAAGATTGTCGCGCTCTCCGAAGTGAAGGGGTAGAACCACTACAAACCTCGCAACTTTAAGCTAAAAATTCTACACTAAGAATTTCTTGTAAGAAAGATAAGCTCAATATTATTAGCCCGGGAACCCAGAACCTTTTAATCTGAAGTCATATAGGTTGACCACTTGACCAACGACGAAGTTACTTCACAGAATATTATTTTCAAAAATGTTTCTATGGTAAGTTTTTAAGGCTTTTCTTAAAAAAAAAATTTTAGTGCTACCTGGTCACAGTCATGAAAAATAAGTATTGATGATGATAATGATAGTAGAATTTATTCGCTAGGAACTTTAGTAAAATTCGCAGAATTTTTAGAGAAAAAAAAATTTCAATGCGGCTTAACATTGAAATAAATATTTTTATTCATATAGAAGATTAATACAAGCGGTTGCAGTGACTTCATTTGCGTATAATTTCTGATTTCCCCAAAGGTTAAACCCCATTCCTACCTTGTTAATAATACCAGCAGCATGCCAACGGCTTTACAAATATTTATATTCGCAATTTCATCTCCTGAACTCTTGTAAGATAGAGAAATGGAACACGATTTAAATTTAATTTCTGTATAACTTTTATTTAAGTTTCTGGTACCTATCATTTAACTTTATATTGCTAAAAATTTACCAAATTTAGCAGAATTTATAATTACTTATTAATTTATTTATTAAGCCATTATCAAAAAAACTAACTTGCTTAACTGTTGTGCAACAAAAACCACTGCTAGCTTAACTGTATTCAGTTACATAAGTATATTAACAATACATTTATACAGAAGACTACTCTTCTTTATATTTTGTCTTAACAGTGTGATTGGGTTGTGGAGCTCAGACCCATCACTCTGCTCTAAAGATGTAATACCACCATCTTGCCTGGCTACTACTGGAAATAAAGCAATATTATTTTGGTGAAAGTCACACTAGGCACTCATGGTATATCGATTAACGCGAATGTGAAGTTTTTGTTAATTTTGATAAAAATTCACACTCGACACTTTTCGAGACATCTGTTCTTAGAGAGCGTCAACGTCGTGAATTTATTAACTAAGCAAAATATTAATCGAATGTCATTTTTTATATGTAAAATATCTACGTTTTAATCAGTGATTCTTTTACAGAGTAACAACCAAATATACGCAATATTTGATTACTCTAAGTAGTGCTACCATGATGAGTAAACGAGTACATAAATTAGCCCTTCCTATTCTACTGCAGACGGTACGTAGCTACACTTATATACCGCTTCACGGCCTTTCATTAAAAAATTGGTCGTATTAAAAATGTGCATTCAAAGCAAAATGATACATATTTAATTAAGTGTAAAGTTCAAATTGCATTGTGCGGAATAATACGTAGAGGCAGACTTTTATATAAATGTTGTTCCGTGGATGCTGCATTTTGCCCACTCAACTCTAGTGGATACAGTGGAGTAGCCACCGCACTTGAGATTTTGTATGAGTGAAATTTTCTTTTATGTTTTCGAAACTAGATGTTTTAAAGTATCCCTAATAGAGTAATTCTATATTAATAATTTCGCCAAGGGGTACGGTAGACTCGATCGAAACCTTAAATAAAAATCAAAACATAAAAAAATATTGATTTCGAGTCGACAACAAATATTCGCAAAATTCGGATTAAGAAGAATTTGGTTAAATTCTAATGATATTGACAAAAAACCGTAGTCGCTATCCAAATAAACTGCAGTCGCCATCTTAGATACGCCTCGCCAATCAACACATCATGATTGTGTCAAACGAAACGTTTTGCCGGAAACATTGAGTGAATCCAGTGTTATCAGAAGCAGACATAGAGAGAACAATAGGTAAGAAAATTTGTATGAAAGTTGTTATAGAATAAAATTTTAATAAAAAATTAAGCCGACTTCAAAACGCACTGAAAAGTAAAAAATAAATGCGTCATTTAGTTACATTAATTTACTTTACCATATGTATTAACTCGGTGCCATCCAAGTTTAAGGAAAGTTTATTCAACAAAGTAGCAAAGCACTGTGTTAATGAGGTATCGTTTTTAAAGTAGAAAGCGTACAGGTGGCGCCGACTTCATAGATATGATTAATTAAATTAAATTAACTAAATGACGCATTTATTTTTTATTAAAACCGAAATCGCTGCAAGTGTGCCTATAAAATTTAAATAGTTCCTTTAATTTTCCCAGGATATATTCATCAGATCCTAATATGATTACTATGAGACCATTTTGGAAGTGTGCCCTTTCTAATAAAAAAAAGAATTATCAAAATTGGACGATTCTTTAAAAAGTTATGCGTGGTCATACATAACAAAAAGCAAAACATATACGCGTCGAATTGAGAACCTCCTTCGTTTTTTCCGACGGTTAAAAACAAAATACTTGTTTTTTTTAATTTTTAACATAAAGTTTGAGGTTATGTGAAAAAGGGTAAATACAAAAGTTTTAGATCTTTTTATTACCTACAACTTTGCCATTTAACTCTTTTTCATAGGACTTTTAGTTTTACCGAAAATCGAGAAAAACCGTTTTTTACCCCTAAAACCTCACCCCCTGCCCCTTCCTGACCTCAGTTCCCCCTTCATTTATTTTTCCTTTAATTTTTTATAATATTCTCCTCCTTTTCCAATGGGTTTTACCCTACTGCAATTTATTTTGGTTTCAAAAATTATCTATACTGCTCTAATAATAGAGTCATTCGGGTCAAGTGTGCGCACTTTACTGTTTTCAGCCTCACAGACCAGAACCAAAGCAGAAATTGGAAAATAAAAAAAATGTTTCGAAAAGAATGTTTATTAGCCTACATATTGAAACAGAAAATAAAACATCCTGTTGCATAGTTAGCAAAAAAAATCAAAATTTTGATAGTAAGTCGGAATGCGTACACTTGACCCGTATTGCGGGTAAGTGTACGCAGCCCTGTGGGGTAAGTAGACGCAATAGAGTAAGTGAGCGCATTCGATAAATGATCAATATATTACTAAGAAATTGAAATGAAACTTAGATCATCAAACAAAAAGTATAAAGCCATCTTAACGAAATATTTAGTTTTCATTTAAACACAGTCAAAAGTAACTTAAAATCTAACATTAAGTCTTGCAATGGAGATCTATCTGTTATTAAATGTTCATGAATATTCTTATCTATAGTATAAAAATAAAACAATCAACATTAAGTAGTTTAACATTGAACCTGTTGATATGAATGACAATATCATGTTCAAAAATTTGAAGAATTTTAAACCAAATTGGAAGAATAATCACTAACAAATATACTATTATCACCTTCCTGAGAAACACACAATTCATGCCATCAACCCTTATTCTTTACGCATTGAATCTATTCTTCTGTTGGTCAACATATTTATCTTGACATAGGTAACGAGGAATAATATTGGATATTTTTCTTAGTTTAAGCGCGCGGGTAAGTGAGCGCATGCGCACACTTATCCGCGCACACTTTACCCAGAATGCCTAATACCAAACAAATGTCCGCCGACTTGCAAACACTCAACTTAACCTTAAGCAATGCTTTAAAAAAGACAGGAGAATATGCCCTTCATAATTGAAACGTAGCTTACCGTCTTCACATAACAATTTAAGAAGTATCCGTGTTTTCCAACAGGCTAAAAAGTTGAAATTATATCAACAAAAATACTTTTTTGACAATTACTAAAATAGTGCACGTAGTAAGGCGTTTGGGCATGTCGAAACTAATTCACCTTACCGGTGTCCCTGATTGACCAAAACAAACTCTTCACCTCCAGTGCCCCTTCCTGGAGATAGAAGCAGTGCGCTCACTTACCCACTGCGCTCGGTTACCCCGAATGACTCTACCACATTGTCGCCCGCGACTTCGTCCGCGTGAAAACCTCTTAGGTACCCTTCTAATTTTAAAGACAGACTTTCATATACAAATGCTCATTCCCCGCTCCCCCCTCTCAATTTAATTTTTTATAGTTTCCCGTGAAGCAATACCCTCCGTCCCGTCCCGTGTACTAAAGATCTACATTTTTGTTCAACATTGTACGATATAACAGTACATTAACATTAACAATATATTATATTTATGGCAAGCTGATTTATTAGCTAAATATTAAATAGTCTATTACACTCTTGAGTCTAGCTTAAATAATTTTATAATCCGAAACGCAAATCTAGAGATCAGCCCGTTTAAACAAACGAATAAACTCTTTCGCTTTATATTAATAGTATAGATATGGTCTTTTATGACAAATAAATTGAACAAAGATCGAATTCTCAACCCCGTTACAGCATTATCGTTTTAATGAAACAGCACACTTACAGTTCGTAGACACATACGTAGAGTTCAACTAAATTTGGACTTAATAGCGGCAGTCGAGCTTTTTAGAAATTATGTATTATCTCCTAAACTATGAAAGTAATTAACATCCTGTAAAAGGCAAATCTTATCTCTATAATATCCTTGTGATTATTAAATAATTTATTTTAATAAGGATTTAAGTTTAGTTGTATAAATAATAGCAGTTGCCCGCGACTTCGTCCGCGTGTAAACCTCTTAGGTACCCTTTTAATTTTAAAGACAGACTATCATTTATAAAGTGTGCTAAAAAAATATGTATTTATGGCAAGCTGATGTGCATAGCTTGTATTGAATAGTATATTTCACTTTTGAGTCTAGTTAACTATTCTAAAAATAACGCCTGTCTTTAAATGTCATTCGAACCCTTGCTTTAAGTAAATATCGACGGTAATAAGACCGTTGAAAGCTCTTAAAAGTTATCAGCTTCTAGTGTTAAAAGAGCTCGTACTATGAAGCCATATTCTAAAAATGCACAGCAATTTGATATTTGATGCATCTCTCAACTCATAAAATATCCGCGCTAAAGTTTTACCGAGAGCTCGGCTTGGTACACAGGTATCCCTTACTTGTTCTACGACTAAGAAATTCGATCTATACTTTGATATTATTCGCGATGAAATTGCATCCCTGCAGAATGTTCTTGGCTTCCGTGATTTCTCAAACTGATACTGCAATATTTCGCTTGAACTTATCCTGTATTCCGTAGTAGTACTTCGTTTATATTAAGGGAACAATTTCCATTTATAAAGTCAGAGAAGTGTAAAGTTCAAGTTAGATTAGAAGCGAAGTGTCGCAAGAACAAACTATAATATTCATTTCTATTTTCAAATATAAGTCAATACAAAGAAGTGTATTCTCGATCTTATGGCGTACCACCTAATGACGCAGACGTGTCCCTTGGGTTTTAGTGGGTATTTCGGAATAGCCGGGGAATTCCACATTCCTTCTGGAAGTAGATACGATATCTTCGGTTTTGCTTCCGGATGAGATGCGTAAACGCACAAACAAGTGATCAAAGAGACGTCGCGCGTCGCTCCATTTCATATTTGCATTATACAAAGGAGATGGTCCATTTCAGCTTCACTTTTGCACCACATTAAAATGGAAAAAATACAAGGATTTTATCAAAAATAAAATAAGTGTATGAAACGACCTATATAAAACGTTGGTAGTTATTTGTCAAACTCAAAATATGTAATTTTTGACAAATCTTTTCTTCCGTGTTCCGGGCTTTGTTTTTAGCTATAATACATTTTAGACATAGACATCTTAACTATAATAAGAACAAAACTCAATATTTTAATCTGATTATTCAGTAATCCGTTAGGTACCTAAACCTAACCAGTAACCATCAAATCAAATGGACCATAGGTCAATAAACACTGAGAGCAAAAGTCAAAACACCATCAATCCGCCACCTGGAGAATGTCTGCCATAGATAATATAACTTATCTAAGATCCGCCATGATTATACGTAAAGTGTTGCATTGTTTTGGAGAGAATAAATAATATTTCGCCTAAATAAAAGTGAATTCGGAGATTTGGCTAATCAAAACTAGATTATTAATACATGTAGTTTTTTTCAACTTATGTACAGAATGTGAGTCTGTGCTTCATACAATTTTGGACCATCTGCTTTAAAGGTTAGCGATAGACGAATAGTAGGGGAGCCCAAGATGGGATTTTGAAAATAAAGATGAAGATAAGGGATGATGACCTTTCATGTTGTTGAATACCTCCACCGAGTATGAGTTCTCGTTTCGTGAGAATTTCAGGATAAAATGTAATCTATATTTTTGTTAAGTTTCATCAAAATCTATTCAGTAGTTTTTGCGTTAAAGAGTAACATACATCCATCCATCCATACAAGCCTTTATAATATTAGGAAGGATGACAATCAAGAGAAATACTCAACAAAAATGTAAAATGATTTGAATGGTAGCAAAAAAATAAATATTTCCTAATATCTTATTTTTAGTAACTCAATAGTAGCAAAAATATTTGATAAAAGAATGAAATAAATCGTCCTTTGCATTCATAACAAAAGTATGCTTTCAAAAATCTTTTTAATTCTGCTCCATCCATTGCACCTTGCACAATTTTTTTATAAGTTTCTTAGAGAGTTAAAAGCTGTTGGCAGAAGTTTTGAAATGACATTTATCCTAGTAATTTCCTAAGTTTGAAACTTGGATGCTTTTTAAAAGTTAAAAGTGCTTGCTAGCGATTTCTATCTTGTAGAAAACTTTCGTGTCGGCGATCACTCGCAATGTAAGAGATGACTTAGATTAACGGCCAAATTCTACATAGATATCTAACTACTCACATATATCTTCTACATCTTTTCGACGACCTCCATGGCGCAATGGTATGCGCGGTGGATTTAAAGACGGAGGTCCTGGGTTTGATTCCCGGCGGGGTAGATTGAGATTTTTTTTAATTTGGTTTTGTCTGACCGGTGGGAGGCTTTCGCCGTGGCTAGTTCCCACCCTACCGATAAAAACGTACCGCCAAGTGATTTAGCGTTACGGTACGATGTCGTGAAGAAACCAAAAGGGGTGTGGATTTCATGCTACTTCTAACAAGTTAACCCGTTTCCATCTTAGGTTGCATCACCACTTAACACCAGGTGTGATAGCAGTCAAGGGCCAACTTGTAGTCGATAAAAAAAACACTTCTACTGTAGTGGACACACTTATTGTATCCTTTAGGAGTGACAGATGTTAGAATGTAGACCCATCACACTTCTGTGTGCCGCGCCTTTGTGTGTTGGCACCTTAACACGTTCACTGTGTAATTTGACGGTAATATATTACGTTAGGTACAAAAAGATATGGTTTCACATTTTTTTTATTATCATACCCCCCTTCATATAAATAAAAATATTTTGACTAATGACCCATCCGTGGGTCATTCTCGTATAAGCTCGTTACTGCATGTCCCATGGGGCATGCACGTATGGGCTTTTTGCCTCTATAACATAACAAAAAATTGCCTACAATTAATTATGTGTTTTTTGTTTTATGTCAGACTCAAATTTTTAATTTTTTGGATAACAGAGAATATTAGACAAATTAATAGATTTGAAAAGTTTGCGCAGCGGTATTTCGTGTTAGTGGTATTTTTTGTTTTGTTTATGTTTTGGTTTTATAAAAACGAATATAGAATATCTGAGGTGCCAAAAAGTTTTGTCGTATTTGTTTTAACAGAAGTAATTAAATAAATATTTAGATTAACCAAATTATTGTTTTCATACAAAATATACGTACTTTCGATAGTGATATATTGGCAACCATTATAGAAAAGTCATGCCGGTTTTCACGTCAATTTATTTTAAAATTCGTTTACCATACGCCTAAGCCAATAGAAGTGGATATACTCGCACGTGTTTAGTATTACAAGACTTTGAACGTGCAAGGGTCTCGTGCCCCACCTCACCGATGAGGCATGCACAGTGAACGTGTTAAAATAAATAAATAAAATATATTATAGGACAACTACACTCATCGTTATATAGCCCCAAAGTCAGCTATTATTTTAATATTTATTTTATATATAAATACTTATAATATATAGATAAACACCCAGACAGTGGAAAACATCCATGCTCATCACACAAAAATCTTCCAGATATGGGAATCGAACCCACGACCTAGGACGCAGGAGCAGGGTCACTGCCCACTGCGCCATTCGGAGCTAGATATATATTAATCCTATTAATATTATAACATAAAGGTGAAAGTTTGTAAGTTTTTGACGACCTCCGTGGCGCAGTGATATGCGCGGTGGATTCATAAGACTGAGGTCCTGGGTTCGATTCCCGGCGGGGCAGATTGAGATTTTTCTTAATTTGTCTTGGAAACCGAAAAGGGTGTGGATTTTCATTCTACTCCTAACAAGTTAGCCCGCTTCCATCTTAGATTGCATCATCACTTAACATCAGGTGTGACAGCAGTCAAGGGCCAACTTGTAATCGATAAAAAAAAAAGTATGGATGTATGGTTATTTGTTACCTTTCACGCAAAAACTACTGAATGGATATTAATGAAAATGTAAAATATTACAGCTTATACATCGAAATAACACAAAGGCAATTTTCTATTCCGAATTTTTACGGGCACGGGAATTACGCGGACGAAACAGCGAGCGACCTCTAGCGTTACATGTTTGAACCATCAATAACTATAAATATAATGATACCTATGCATAAACATTTTATGTGTCTCGAAAACAATTGAATTTAGATCATACTTTATGTTTATTAACAAATCTTGTAACGCATCGTATTAAAAAAATACATGAAATATGATTTTATCAAAAAAGAAAACACCGAGCTATTCTCACATCGATACTTGCTGGATACACCTGCAAGAACATGCCAATTCCAAGCAGCCACTAAGAGCTAAATAATTTATTATCCAATAATTTATTACTGGCACTTCTCAAAAAACCGAAGCTGAAAATTGATATTGTTTTTTCTGTATAAGAAACACTTTAAAGAAGATGGTCCAAACTTGTATGGAACTCAGACTCACTTTCTGTAGATAAGTTGAAAAAAACTAAATGTATTAATAATCTAGTTTTGATTAGCCAAATCTCTGAATTCACTTTTATTTTGGCGAAATATTATTTATTCTCTCCAAAACAATGCAACACTACGTATAATCATGGCGGATCTTAGATAAGTTATATTATCTATGGTAGACATTCTCCAGGTGGCAAATCAATAGTGTTTTGACTTTTGCTGTCAATGTTTATTGACGTATGGTCCATTTGATTTGATGATTACTGGTTAGGTATAGGTACCTAACGGATAACTGAATAATCAGATTAAAATATTGAGTTTTATTCTTATTATAGCTAAGATGTCTATGTCTAAAATGTATTATAGCCCAAAATAAAGCCCGGAACACGGAAGAAAAGACTTGTCAAAAATGACATAAGTATTTTGAGTTTGACAAATCAATGTCACCGCATCTTTATCACCTACAGACTAATAATAGAAAGACTCCATCTTTTAATACCTCAAAAACTAGGAATTTCATTTTTAACCAACGTTTTATTTAGTTCGTTTCGTTCACTTATTTTAGTTTTGATAAAATCCTTGTATTTTTTCCATTTTAATGGTATGTGGTACAAATGTGAAACTGAAATGGACCATCCCCTTTAATTCAAAAAATATCTTTATCCAAGTACAAAACGTATCAATCTACATAAATCAAAGCCATCGCTCTTGATCTCTCTCCCTTTGGCCGGGGTTCAAGGGAATACACACCTCTGCAATACATCTACGTCCGTGACGACCCTGCTCTAAAGTTTTCTTAAAGGCAAAGGTGGAAAGGACGTTTGTATGTAAACACCTACAATTACATTTGCATTTTGTGTTATGTATAAATCCGTCTTCTAAATTCGGAGATTTTGTTCGTTCGATTTTGTCTTTCAGTCTAAATTAATGTATTTCTGCGGAATGCTATAAACACTTGTTTTATTTTTGTGTTAATGTTTTGCTGTCATCGTATGTTGCCTGCCTCGTTGGAGCGAAATCCTAAATGATTTGAGTTTTACTAAATTAATATTTCGTAAACTAAAAACTTACTTGTGAAAACAGAGCGTTTACAGAAAGGCAACATTTCTGAAATCGCTCTATTAATTCTTATTGGACAGTCACTGCAGACGGCAAACCTTTGTAAGCTGTCACGAAATGAATAATAGGCGGTATTTACAGGAAAACGACGTTCCATTAATTCTTAATGGACGGTTAGTGCAGACCTTATTTGAGAGGGCGCCAAAAGCGTAAGCCGTAGTACGAAATGTACTCATATAATAGGTGCTGTATACGGGAAGGCGACATTTCTCAAATCGCTCCATTAATTCCTAATGGAACGGCGGCAACATTTCATCTGTTTGTTGCACCCGTTTTAAGTGAACCTATATTTTCGACTACTCCGGAACTAAATCTAAATCATAGATGTGGTGGTTTAGTGATATAGTACGTTAGAATATGTACGAGTGTAAAGCCATTTTGGTCATCGAAAATGTTATAATATCTACAACAATCACAATATGGTTCATCTTTTTCTTAACATTCCTCTCGATTACTGAAGGTCGGTCAACCAGGAAAAATACCTAGTTCTTTAACTGTCTTTATTCCAAGCGAGTTTCATAGCCGGGATTCCTTTTCTGATGACCTTCAGAAAGCGCTAAGAATATATACGAGTAGATATCGTAGGCACGAAATCTTCCGCTGTTTGATAGGTCATTTTGCATTTAAACATTTGCACATATATGGTATAGTTAGGTTTTCTGTTATAAAAAAGTAAATAGAGACTAAGTGGTGAATATAATAGATAGGTATCGAACTATATGTGGCAAAGATATGATGTTAAACACACTGAATAATGACTGAAATAACATCCCGATACATTTTGAACATATTTAGAAAATGAGGCCATGACTTTACTTGTTATTAAAGCTTTATACCAGGCCATTCGAGGGACCTGGACCTTTGTTACCTGACATCTCCCAAATATTCCAAACTCCATAATTGTCTACTATATTTACCTATCCTACGAGTAGAACAAACTTTCAGCCTTTATAAAATAACGAAACTCCAATCACAGATTCTCGCTATAGCAATAAATATCAAAAACATTTCGGAAATCTAATGATATTCAAAGATTTCAAAGGTACATTTATATCTAAACGTAGATTTATAAATCTCACATTAAAATTAATTCAAAGACGTTGCTCTTAAGGTACACTGAACTTCAAAGTTTTATGAAATATATTAAAAGTAGTTTTAAAGAAATGTTTCGCATGAAAAATTTTGTGATATACAGTACTTTAGTATAATTTATTAAAAGACTAGCTTTTGCCTGCGATTTCGGCCGCGTGGAATAATGAATATTTGGGTTTTTTTACTTGTTATCGTTTTATCCATTGTCTATCGATTACATGTGTAAGCAACCGTTTGAAAAATCAAAACTCTTTACATACAGATTTAGAAATAGTAAAAAGAACAAAATCATAATCCACAAAAAAGAAGAACATAATAATAACTTATACAGGACGAAGAGGACGAGATAGAGGAAGATTTTTTTTTAAATGACATATTATACTTGGACAGAGTCTGTCTAGTCTAAATTTTATTTATGATATACCTACTGTGTGTATCTGACACAAATACTGTGGATACTGTGGTTCATAGTAGTAGCGTAAAATCATTGGTTCAATCAACAAACCAATTATATCTTAGTCTATGATTTATTGTTTTCTTTTGAGATAAGAGCCACCAGATCATCAAACTTATTTCTGACGCTATACAACATTGCTGTGTGGCAATCCAAGGGTATGGTTGCCGGTGTAATTATTCTAAACTAGCAGTCGCCCGTAACTTCGTCCGCGTGAAAACCTCTTAGATACCCTTACAATTTTAAAGACAGACTTTCATATAAATTGTGCTCATTCCCCACTCCCCCTCTCAATTTAATTTTTTTATAGTTTCCCGTGAAGCAATATCCTCCGGCCCGTCCCGTGCATTAAAGATCTACATTTTTGTTAAACATTGTACGACATAACTGTACATTATAACGTTAACAATTTATATTTATGGCAAGCTGATGTGTATCCTCCTCCTCTCGTCGAATTCCTCATTGATGAGGGTCGTGACCACTTCCATCTTTAACGTTCGAAATGTGGCGCCACTCTGCTCTATCCTCTGCTATTCGGAGAGCATCGTAGACCGTGGAGTCGAGTGTGGCGCGGATCTGATCAGACCAACGCATGGGGCTGCGGCCACGCGGCCTTTTTCCTTCTACTTTGCCAGTAACTATTAGTTTTTCGAGATTATCTCCGTGTTTCCTGGCAATATGTCCGAAGTACTCCAGGATTCGCTTCAGGCAGATGGTCGACAGTCTTGTTTTAATGCTGATATGTATAGTTAGTATTTCAATTTTGAGTCTAGCTTTCATAATAAACAAAATAATTTACAATTCGATATGCAGATCTAGAGATTAGCCCGTTTAAACAAATGAACAAAGTTATTCATATATAATATAAATAATTATGGTCTGCCATGCCAAATAAATTGAAAGAAAAGATCAAAGATCGAATTCTCAAAGAGTATCAGTACCAAAAAGTTTGACCGCTATTCAGTACGTATAACATAACATGGAGGAGGTCAACTTAATTTGGACGATATAGCGGCAGTATTATATTTTTTAGAAATTTTGTATTATCTCCGAAACTATATAACTAATTAAATACTCTTAATCAACAACACATTTGATACAACTCTTAATTGCATTAATTTTCACCAAATTTGATTACCATAAAACGGTTCTAGTGAGTTAATCTTAAAAGCTAGACATATACTGCCGTGGTTATTTTTTTTAGATCATTTCAAGAGGAATAATTCTGAAAAATGCATATATTTTTGGTATCTTGAACCGTTTCCGCAGCGCACGCAACGGAAGCCCTCAAGGATGAATAATTTTGAGCTGTAACACCATCAAATTATTAAAACTGTTGAGATTATATAGACTACTAACAAAAGATAGGATATTAAAACAGTTAAGAAATATCGCCGGATCGTGCCAAATTATATGAAAAAGCCTTTAGATAATGAGATTTTCTTTCATCTCTTTACCATAAACCGAGTTCGCCTTATGTTTTTGTTTTGCGAGGGAGGCCAAACAATTGCATTAAAACTTTTGCTATTACATTATATTATAGCCTTAACGATGAAACAATACTACGGTACCTTCAATAATCTTTGTTCGAAAAGGGAAAACAAGCCTTCTACATAGTGTTAATCCAAAGTTAGCTTCGACTTTGTCTGTAATATCTGGGTATGATATTTCAAAAATAATCCGAATTTATTTGAATCATAAACAGAATCATAATCATAATAAATGCTGATTGCGTCCGTGGGCTAGAAACAAAACAATAGAATTGAAAAAAGAAAGAAAGAAATATAGTTTTGAGTCGGTTCTATTTTTATTTAAAAAAATTTATTTCTTACTTTTTAGTGATTTATCGCCACGTAACGTACTCGTACTATACTCTCGTAGTATATTATACGGCACTAGTAGCCAAAAAGCTACCGATACCGAGACAAAAACTGGTCCACAGCCACATAATCACTAGGCAATCGAAGCAGTTGCTCTATCATTGACGAATGAAGAGCAGAACAAGGTATTAGCAATAGTGTTTGTTAGTTTTTATCATAAATGTATTTAAAAAAAAATAATTTCAATCTGACAAAGATTTATTATGAATTAAAAACACAATCAAGTAATCTGAAATTCGTCAGTTCAAGAAACGAGGTTGGTAGGTAAGTTAACCTTTCCACTTGCCACAATACTACGTAAATTGCATTAAAATTTTGTAGAGGGACAACAAACTCTTCGAATATTCAAATTATGTTTACCAGGTCCCGACAAGATAACAATCTTTGTAACCCTCGTGTTGAAAGTTTAAGTTAATTAGGAAACTGAAGCTAACTCGAAACACCAAATGGCGTAAGTCGTAACCAACTTTTACTTAAATTATTTATTTATCTGCATAGAATACAAATGATTTTAATGCAACTGTATCTGCGGAGGAAACTTGTTAAAAATTGAATAAATGAATAATTTGGTATAAGTATTTGCTTGTCGTTTTCCAAAAATTGTTACTCGATCCAATAATATTAGAAATTATATTATTGACTGCCTCGTTTGTCTAGCTCTAGTGGTAAAACTATCTGGCTTCTATCACGAGGTCCTGGGTTCGAATCCTGGGTGGGGTCACGGAATAATTCTGAGTTTCTCATTCTTCTATGAAATTCTCAGTACATTCCAAGCCCGGAGTCGGGAAGTTCGCAGAGTTATAACTCCGTTCTTCGGAGAGCACGTTAAGCCGTCGGTCCCGGTCACTGTCATCAACATCTGACAGTGATTGTTAATAAATGAAACATTATCACCCTAAGCCCGCCAACTCACATTGGAGCAGCGTGGTGGGTGTGCGCTCCATAACCCCTCTCCTATAAGGAAGGAGGCCTGGCCCTGTAGTGGGCCGTTAATAGGCTGATGATGATGATGATATTTTTAATTATAAAACATAATGGACTTTTGTAATTATTCAGCATCATACGTATTTATAAATTACACATTTCTTAAACATTTCTATTTTATCTGCAATTCAGAAAAGATAAATATATTAGAGCCGACTGATTAGAGAATCTCAAAATGATCATAGAAAGCATTAGACACAGGAAGCAAACGACAGTAAAGTTCAGAAACTTAATACTTACGTAAAAATTATTTCCGAAAAACCCTAAAATATAAAAATAAAACATACACACGTTTCGTATCAATGAATTAATGAAATATTCTTTATTGAACACCAAATAAAAAAAATAAAAAACTTACAGAGAGAAAATATCTTAAAAATTAATGTACAATTTGCGGTCTTATCGATAATGAACGATCTCTGATTTGTATGTGTATTAAGTATAACATAGACTTCAAATTATCAAAACCTTCTGCTAATTGTAACAAGTACTTTTCTAAATTTACATCAAAATCGATTTAGCTAAATGCGATGTAAGCGCAGACAAACAATCATAGGAAACATGTAAGGTTAAACTGAGACCCTCTATTTTATAAAGCGAAACTACAGAGCTTATATTATTCCATATTCATTACTTGAAACAGTAGTTTTAAAAACATGCGCTCGTAAAAAGAAAAAGGAAATTCTGTCTAAATGAGTGTAAGCATCATAAAGAGATGAGAAGCTCGGCCAATTAATTAGCATGTAAGAGCAAAGGCGCTAATTACGTTGAAATAAGAGATGACGCAGTGCAGTGGCGGTTCTCTTTCATTATGTACCAAAGCAAGACTACTTGACATGTTACAAAAAAAATATACTTTTTTATGCAATGACAAGTTAGAACTTAACTGTGCTATCTTACTTATGGTACGGGAGCCCAAGCGGGGATTTTGGGATTTACTAAAGCGCGGCAGATTAATATACAGGGGGATACCTTGTACCCGGTTAAGTACCTCCACGAAACATGAGGCCCATATCTAAGGCCGCCCGTGAAGGATGCAGGATCAGATTAGTAAAAGAAAATTGGCCATCAGAAATTCTCGAGCGCGTCAGATTAAGGTAGGGTGAGTTAATTACATCCTAAAAAGTGTATATTCCACTAATCTGACAATTTGAGAGCGAAGTAAAGAAAGAGGAGGGCAGCAAAGTTGTAAAAAAAAAACGTCAAGTCGACATTCTCGAGCGTAGCTAAATTTTTTTTTTATTTTGAAGAAAATAATTCAAGAATAATAAAAAATATATAATCTGACGATTTCCGCAAGCCGAAATAACGAAAATTCGTCGATAAAGTTAAATGCCTGCAGCTCGCTTTTAACTTTTGAACGACTAAACCGATCGGAATTTACTAAACGGCGTTCTAAAGATTATTCTCAAAATTAGATTTCCTGTGAATTTGAACCGATTCGGACCGATAGATTTTGAGAAATTTTGAAAAATCTCAAAAAAATTTTTTTACAAAGTGGTTTTTTTGAATAACTTTTGAACGGCTTTATTGATCAACTTCTAAAACTAATCTGCCTTTGAGCTTAAAAAACCACGTCGATCGACACCAAGTTGGTTAAAATCGGTTGATTCGTTCGAGAGATATTGTGAACGAAAGAAACCCGAAAAAGTGTTTTTTCGGGATTACTCCGAAATTTGTGATTCGATCAATAAAAATTGCAAAATTACTTACGAGGATAATAAAACTGCGTCGAATGCTGTCAACCGCGTGAAAATTGCTTGATCCATTCAAAAGTTATTGCGATTTATTGAAACTTCTATCAGACTTTCGAGCTGGGAGAGCTCATATTCAAATAATATTTCTATATATTATTTCTTTGAACTCAAAAATGTCATAAATACAATTTTAAGCGCCCAGGAATGGAATTAGCGGGAAGTTGCAGGGATGGCCTTTGAGGTGAACCGTTTTTCTAATTTTCTTTTTGTCAGATTAAGCGAATCCCTCTAGATTCTGTCAGATTATGAGACAGTACGTTTAGAACATAAAGATAAACCATATATATCTTAATCTGACGCGCTTGAGTATTTCAAAATGGCGAATTTTTTTTGCACATTATGATAATGGCCGCGAGTTTGCGTCCAATCGAAATCGTCAGATTAGTGAATGAGAGCTTTTTGTGGTGCACTTAACACTCCCTTAGAAAATCTGACGCGCTCGATTAAATTTTTTATTTTTTCATTTTCAACCCTTACATACAACCACCCACATCATGCAAACGATCAGATTATTATACGTACATTAACACAAATACGTAGGGCATTGATGCTATCAATATCTGACGCGCTCGAGAATGTCCATGCAACAGTTTTTTTTTACATATTTAAAAATTTATAGCCGCTTCCCCCACCGATGTAAAGGTATATATCATATAACATTTTTTTCTTCTTATCACCTAAGCTTTGCAACCCAGCAGGTCTCTACGACGCTCGAGTAAATCCCCATTTAGCATCCTGGGCTCCCCTACTATTAATGTCAACTAAAGCGACGCGATGCGACACGGATATACCTACATTTTGTCGCGTCCCACGACAGATTGCTACATAGGATACATGGAAGGTGTGTCGTTGCGTTAGCAGCTTCGAGTTGCGTCGTGTTCGCCGCTTACGCAAGACACCCCGCAAATGACAATGTTATCGAAGATGGTGGACTAGGTGGACTAACTATTTTTGTTATTTGACTTTATTATTATTTTATCAATTTAATTTAACGAAATTTACAAAGGAAATAATATTAGTACTATACTAAAGCCAAACTCGATTTCGAATGCTTGTCAACAAACAAATTAAAAATGAAGGTAGAAATCACTAGTCATTTTACACCTATTTTTTTAAATTAACTAGTTAATGAAGAATTCATGGCAATAAATTAGATTAGTAAGCTGAAAACTAATTAATATTTTCAATATCTTTCAAATATGATTTTTTAAAATAACAAAACATAATTATAAATTAATTAGGCATAAAATGTGTTGTATTTTCTACCTTCATTTTAAATTTGTCTGTTGACAAGCATTCTCAATCGAGTTTGGCTTTAGTATAGTTACAATACAAGGAAAATTTGACATAACCGTACGTTTTTGTCGGTAGGGTAATAACTAGCAACGGCCAGCCTACCACCAGAACACACCTCAGCCAATTTATGAAATATAAAATCCTCAATTGCTTCTAATAATCCTAAATCCGAGCTGTGAATCGAACTCAGGACCTCTATGGTAAGTCAAGTTAATATAACCAACTGCGTCAGTGTTGCGTAGCAAAGCTATTTCTGGCCGGGGAAGTACCACGGCTATGTTTCGAATGTGCCGCCAAGTATGTGTTACCCGTATGTTCAAATCTTTTACTAGCCGAACTTGTTCAGGTTCAACCTGCTCATGCCATCCATGAGCAGACCATGATTTTTATGATTTGAAAAATACCACACAAAGTAAGTAAATAAAGTACTTACAGCGTAAATTAAAAAAAAATAGGCTTAAAATAGTGTTAGCAGTGTCGGTTTCTTTTTATAACTAAGACAATGAATGGATGTTCGGTGCTTTTATTAGTACCTACTACTGAGTTTTAGTGCTGACATGTCCTACTGGACCAAACGTCAAAATAAGAGTACATACATCTTCTTTCGTAGCTGGTTACGAAAACGACAAATTAATTCCGTTTTCGTAGCTGGTTATCAAAGGAAGAAAAATATTCCATGTTCGTAACTGGTAACGAAACTTCGGTAACGAAAGTGTACTGAACCAAAATAAGTGCTAAGGCGTTTAAATGCCTAGCGAATAGATGTTTTTCTTTCTTTTTGTCTGTCATTCATAGTTGTATCAGATTGTCTACGCAAGCAAAGTCACGGTAGTCACCTTGTTAAATATATCGTCAAGTTATTATCAAAGCCTCTATTTTCAATTTGAAACACCTTTCATAATAAAATAGGTAAGTACAAATTTCAATTAAGTGAAAATTAATGAAATATTTACCTGCTACAAACACTGCATTTCGAAAATGTTATATCATCGAACTGGGCGTTTAATAATATCAATAATGGACTAATTAAATCTTGAAGTGGGCAAGTAATTAATGTTGACTAATTAATATGCATAATAGCTTCTTATGTAGTGGATATTTGACGGTCTCCGTGACGTAGCAATATGCGCGGACGGAAACCCAGAACTGAGCTGAGCCGATTGTAATTTTTTTGATTGGTCCAGGTCTAGATGGTTAAAAGCTTAGGTCATAGGTTGCTACCAAACTACGGTCCAGGATGTACCATCAACCGACGTAGCGATACAATGTCGTGTAGAAACCGAAAAGGGTGTAGATTTCATACTATGCCTAACAATTTAGCCCGCTCCTTCTTATCATCAGCTTTAAGTCAAAATTACTAGAAAATGTCAACCAAGTATCAGGAATCTATATGTAATTTGGCCAAACATTTACGCCATAACAGATCTTCATGAATTATAGCAAAGAACCGTCTCGATCTGAGTGCCGAGTGTGAGTTTGTTACCGAGCGACTGCGTAAAAACGTAACGCAAATTTATATTTTTATTTTATATAGAATTTTAGTAGCACCATCTAGTTATAGCGAGAGTAAACGCTTTTTTTGCTATATAATTTGACGTTATGTGTGACTACGTTTTGACGTGACAACGTCTTATAATTCGATAGAGCCGGCTGCACGCACGAAAAAACATGACGTCATGCGTCGTTACCTCGCTTTGAGGCGTTCCATGTAAGGCTTGAAGTGCCAGCGAGAGCGTGGAACGAGCGACAAAGAAGCACAATCAGCCTTTGCGTTCGGCAGCGTTCGACATACGTCTATTAAATATAATTATTAAATATATTAATTTTAAATTAAAAATTAATATATTTATTATAAATTTAAAATATAAATTTATAAAATCAAAATCAATTATTTTATTAATTTAAATTAATATTTATAAAAAATACTTCAATTAAAAATTTTAATAACCAATTAAATGCTACCATTCCATCAGTATTTTCTTAAGACATTGTCACGTTCAACTATCGTCAGTAAACCGACTTTACAGACAACCAATTTTTTTACGCAGTCGCTCGGTGAAAAACTCGCACTTGCCCCACTGACCTGCTTTTTATCCAAAAACGCATCGCAGTCGCCTCATTCGTTTCGTTCAATACTGTTAATATTACCCCTATTTTTTACGTTTGATAAATAAATTAATAACAGAGATTTTTAAATAAAATCATTATGAATTCGATAGATTAAAAATACCTACTGGCGAATGTTGTATCGAGTCTCTACCAAAAGTGCAGCTACTGCAATGATGCCTGCAATGTCAATTCCACAAATGGAGCGCTTTACTTCAATACATTCGATGCTTTTCTACATCCACGGCTCGTTTCCAATATGTTATGTGGCACTGCACTCTTCTCAAACTAAAAGGTGTATGAATAGAGGTGGAAAACTGGCATGTTAGTGCTTTGTAAATACGGAAAAGTTGAATTCGGAATAGAATATTTTGTCGTTATAACGTGTGAAGTGAACTTGTTCCTTGGTCGAATGAACTCAAGCCGCGATTTCAAAACTAGGTAATTTCGATTTTGAATTGATAATAAATGATATGTAATTTTTAGATGCTTCTTTAGTCAATTATTTAGTTAGCTAGGTGTCGAATTATGAGATCCAAATGTTTAAGAAAGTAGGGTAGGTAGATGGACTATAATATGACGGCCCAGTGGCGCAGTGGGTAGTGACTCTGTCTTTGCGTCCTAGGCTGTGGGTTCGATTCCCGCATCTGGAAAATGTTCGTGTGATGAGCATCGATGTTTTCCAGTGTCTGGGTGTTTATCTATATATTACAAGTATTTATGTATAATATATATAAAAATATTCATCCGTTATCATAGCACCCATAACACAAGCTACTTACGAGTACGCTTACTTTGGGACTATATAGCGATGTGTGTAATTGTCCTATAATATTTATTTATTTATTTATATAATATATTTGGCTGTCCAAAAGTTAACGAGTTCGTAGAATTAGACTGCCGTACCTCAGTAAACGTGAAAAGCTGTTGGTCCCTTTGACAATTAATACCAGCTGATAATGGTCATTATAGAAATTGACCGGCATTGGATCAGATTGGTAAGTCTAAACTCCAAATGTCTGCTCTTATAGCGAGGGGTGTAGGACTAGTTCAATAAGTTCATTAAAATAGGCTGATAATGATACTATTATGCACGGAGGTCCTGGGTTCGATTCCCGGCGGGGCAGATTGAGATTTTTCTTAATTTGTCTTGGTCTGGCTGGTGGGAGGCTTTCGCCGTAGCTAGTTACCACCCTACCGACAAAGACGTACCGCCAAGCGATTTAGCGTTCCGGTACGATGTCGGTAGAAACCGATAGGGGTGTTGATTTTCGTCCCACTCCTAACAAGTTAGCCCGCTTCCATCTTAGACTGCATCATCACTTAACATCAGGTGTGATAGCAGTCAAGGGCCGACTTGTAATCGATAAAAAAAAAAACTTTGATATATTTTCATTAACTAATTCAGAATAAACAAAAAGTAGTAACTTTTTAAATATCAACGATTTTGTTTTGGTACTAAATTATCCTTGTTAAGCTTTATGTTATATGCCTTTTATTTCTTCCGTAATAAAAGTGTAGGTTGCCAAACCGTTAACATTCTACTCACGAGGTAACTGGGTAGGTAGTCGAAGCTACTCGGAGCTATCTCAACAAACACAAGTTCCGTAAACAGTGGGAAACAAACTCGGCGGGAACTTACCGAGACCTTACCCCCGGTATGTATTTATCTTGTTTCGTATCTACTGTGAATTACAGCTGTTTATTTTGAACTTTCAGCTAAGTCAAACGTAAATATTTCAGAACTTACGCATTCCAGTATGACTTGTTTTCTAGTTGATATTCCGAATTCGAAATTGCTTCCAACTTCCTAATAATTAATTAATATTCTAACATTTAAAGTATTTAAGTTAGTAGCTATTGTTTGCTACTACTAGAAGTAGTAAACACAACAAATTCTTTGTACTTGTTACCAAAATAGTAAACATTTCATAACGATGTCCAGCTTTTAGTTTTGGGGTAATTTGCTTGGCAACTTATTAGGATGTCCAGTATAAGTGCATGCATAGATCTAGAACAAGAAAAGTTGAAGTTTTTGATTTAATGAACTTTCAGTAATATTACCTAATGGTACTATTGCTGAAAATAAAATAAAAATAACCCTAGCAATGTATAATTATTGAAAGTGTCACTCTACAAAAATTGCGTGAGTTGTACTTTTTGTTGAGTGTAATTTGTGTCCGACTTATTTCAAACTCGGAATTACTGAACTAATTCTCAAGAAACGTACGCAGTATAGCTTCAAGTTTTTAGGGTTCCGTACCTAAAAAGGAAAAAAAGGACCCTTATAGGATCACTTCGTGGTCCGTCTGTCTGTCTAGGCTAAGGCAATCAAAAGATACAGCCGCTTACGCCAAAGATTTCCCGAATATTCGTCACGGTAAAGTAAATCGAAACCTAACGGGAAGTTCCCGTAAACTTAGAATCTTGAAAATCTTGAAATTTGGTACGAAGCAAAGTCATATAGCACAGATAATGGAAAAATTACTAAATCTGTAAATTTTTAGTTACATCATGTAATAAAAATAGTTTTAATAATTTACACTTACCCCCTTTTTTCATGAACGTAAAGGTATTAAATTGAAATTCATATGAAATATTTGGCTGGGTGTAAGGGGGAGGCTAGGGGGTGTAAGGGGGAGGCTAGTACCAGTCAGCCTCTCCAAATGTCAACCTCACCTGCTCGCGGTGCACCCTGCAGATGGACCGACGAGGCTCTGGCGACCGATGAATGGCGGTATAACCATTCCAAATAGGCTGGACTACAAAATGAGGCCAGTGTCAGGCAGCAGTGACACTGGTTCGAATAGTCCAGCCCTGCGGTGACCAACCCGCCTGCCCAGCGTGGTCACTATAGGGCAATACTTTTTATGGGAGAAAGTAAAAAGCAACAGCCCCTAGTCCCCGGCAGCTCCGCTATTCCTGGCTCTGGCAGCGGTCATGGTAACGGCGGGGCAAGGGGTGTCAAGAATCTCCGGCAGAGATTCCGCTGCCAACCCCGACGACTGGACCTGGCGACATTTAACGCACGCACTTTGAGGACCGACGAAAAGTTAGTCGAACTGGAAGAAGTATTAAGTAAGTTGCGCTGGAGCATTATAGGATTGTCTGAAGTCCGACGAGAGGGCGAGGACTCGATAATCCTGAAATCCGGCAATTTACTATACTACCGGGAGGGCGAACATCTGTCCCAAGGTGGTGTTGGGTTTATCGTTCACAAGTCCCTTGTTAACAATGTTGTACGAGTCGAGAGTGTGTCTAGCAGGGTAGCGTTCCTTGTCCTCCGAATTACCAAAAGGTATTCGTTGAAGGTTATACAGGTTTACGCACCGACTTCGGCACAACCCGACGAGGAGGTAGAGGTATTGTATGAGGATATTTCAAGAGCCCTGCATACTTCGAACTCCTACTACAGCATTGTTATGGGGGATTTCAATGCAAAGCTGGGCGAGAGGAGTGGTTCAGAGTTGAGAGTGGGGCAATTTGGTTATGGGCAACGGAACCAGAGGGGCCAAATGTTGGCTGACTTCATGGAGAAGGAGGGCCTCTTTATGATGAACTCCTTCTTCAAGAAGCCACCACACAGGAAATGGACCTGGTTGAGCCCCGATGGTTCTACGAGAAATGAGATTGACTTCATCTTGTCGACCAGACGGCATATATTCAACGATGTCTCTGTGATCAATAGGGTCAAAACCGGTAGTGATCACCGACTGGTAAGAGGCACGTTGAATATCAATGTACAGCTCGAACGGTACCGACTGGTGAAGTCAACGCTCCGACCTACTCGTGCTCACATCCAAAACCCCGAAAGCTTTCAACTGGAACTCCAGAACCGTTTCGATTGCCTAGCACATTGTGTTGATGTGGACGATCTGAACAACAGGCTAGTGGAAACTGTCCATTCGGTTGGGTCTAAGTTCTATAAGACCCACCGCCCAAAAACCAACAAGAAATTCTCTGACCAAACACTTAAGCTCATGGAGGAAAGACAAGGAATGCGATTACAGTCTTCAGGGGACGCTCTGAACTACCGACGTATCAATAGACAGATCTCTAAGTCGCAGAAATGTGACTTACGCCGCTACAACACCGAGCGTATCATAGATACAATAAAACACAACCGTGGCTCGAAAGTGTTCGCGAAAGATCTGTCTATTGGACGCAGTCAGTTGACGCGTCTGAAGACCGATGACGGTAATCTCATTTCTTCCAAGCCCGAGATCTTGGGTGAGGTCGAGAAGTTCTATGGACAGTTATACACGTCAACTCAAAAGCCTGTTGACAATTTGGCTGAAGACCCCAGAGCCAAATTGACCCGACATTATACCGAAGATATCCCGGACGTCAGCCTAGACGAGATTAGTATGGCTCTCGAACACCTAAAGAACAACAAGGCGCCAGGTGATGACGGAATCACAGCAGAACTCCTGAAAGCGGGTGGTAAACCGATACTTGAAGTCCTTCAGCGATTGTTCAATTCCGTCATTCACGAGGGCAAGACGCCTGAGGCGTGGCACAGGAGCGTGGTTGTTCTGTTCTTCAAAAAGGGTGACAATACCTTGCTGAAGAATTACAGACCAATCTCGCTGCTGAGTCATGTCTACAAGTTGTTCTCCAGAGTCATCACGAATCGTCTCGCTCGTAGGTTTGATGACTTCCAGCCTCCCGAACAAGCCGGCTTCCGACAAGGCTTTAGTACCATAGACCACATCCATACGCTGCGGCAGGTTATACAAAAGACCGAAGAGTATAACCGGCCACTTTGCTTGGCGTTTGTGGACTATGAGAAAGCCTTTGATTCGGTGGAAACCTGGGCTGTGTTAAGGTCATTGCAGAGGTGCCGAATCGACTACCGGTACATCCAAGCGTTGCAGTGCCTGTACGAAAACGCCACCATGTCAGTCCGTATACAGGATGAGACTACGAGGCCAATCCAATTGCAGCGAGGAGTGCGACAGGGAGATGTTATCTCCCCGAAGCTATTTACCGCCGCATTGGAAGACGTCTTTAAGCTCTTGGACTGGAACGGACTTGGCATCAACATCAATGGCGAGTACCTCACTCAACTGCGGTTTGCCGACGATGTAGTGATCATGGCAGAATCTCTAAATGACCTTAACATTATGCTCAATGACCTCAGCAGAGTTTCTCAACAGGTGGGCCTTAAAATGAACATGAGCAAGACAAAGATCATGTGTAATGCTCACGTTCCGCTCCACCCAGTAATTGTTGAAAATTCTGCACTCGAAATTGTAGACGAGTATATATACCTAGGGCATATGGTCCAGTTAGGTAGGTCCAATTTCGAGAAAGAGGTGAACCGCCGAATCCAACTCGGCTGGGCAGCGTTCGGGAAACTCCGTGACATCTTTTTGTCCAAAATTCCTCAGTGCCTGAAGACGAGAGTCTTCGAACAGTGCGTGTTGCCAGTGATGACCTACGGATCCGAATCTTGGTCGCTGACTGCGGGCTTCATAAGAAGGCTCAGAGTCACTCAGCGGGCGATGGAAAGAGCAATGCTCGGAGTATCTCTGCGTGATCGAATCAGAAATGAGGAGATCCGCAGAAGAACCAAAGTAACCGACATAGCTCAGCGAGTCGCAGAACTGAAGTGGCAATGGGCGGGGCACGTAGTTCGAACAGCTGATGAACGTTGGGGGCCCAAGGTGGTAGATTGGCGACCCCGCACCGGAAAGCGCAGCGTTGGTCGACCCCCAACCAGGTGGACTGACGACATCAAACGTGTCGCAGGGAGCCGCTGGCAACAGGCGGCTCGGGATCGTTGTGTTTGGAAGTCCCTAAAAAAGGCCTATGTCCAACAGTGGACGTCTACAGGCTGATAATGATGATGATGATGATGATAACAAAATAAAACTTCTATGTCAACATAGTCAAATCATATAGCAATATAAGCCGCATATTTAACACACATCTACTTAGAATCTTGAAATTTGTTACGAAGCAACGTCATACAGCACAGATAATGGAAAAATTACGAAATCTGTAAATTTTTTGTTACATCATATAATAAAAACATATTTAATAATTTACACTTACCCCCTTTGCTAATGGACGCGTCGAGGTATACAATTGAAATTTATATCTAATATTGAAATCTACTTTTATCTTTAAGCTGTATCAAAATCAAACTTCTAAGTCAGACTTCTTCTTCAATCAAAACATACAGCATAAGCCGCATATTTAACTCTCTGCTAGCCCTATAATCTTGAAATTTCGCACTAAGCAATGTTTCGTAATAATTCCGAAAACCTTAAAATTTACGGAACCCTCGGTGCGCGAGTCCGACGACTCGCCTTTGGCCGGTTTTTGTTTAGATTCACTTAATATACTAATCAAAGCCAAATCCGTATATTGTCTATGGTTTCATCGAACGTAATAAAATAACAAAAGCATTTCCAAAAATAATACCATAAGAATCCATAAGAGGTCAAAACTTGAACTATTTATACTATTCATCAACTTAAAATATAAAACTACGAAGTTTGATTCAAAAAGAATCTCACAATAAAATGCAAACGAGCTTCATATTTTAAAATTTTCATTTAAATATATTTCTACAGAAATTACAAGCCCGACCGACCGTCTATCCGTCTTAATAGACGGAAGTAAAAAACAAAGGACTTTTAAAATAATTGTAGGTATTGTTTGAACGGAAGTAAAAAGAGCAAGGTTATTTCCATTATTTCTTCCTTTGGTCAGAAATATTGTCTTACAGGATATGAATATAAATAAAGATACACGTTTTGAATATTCATAGCATTTAAAATAATTCTAACAAATTATTAAAACATCGATCTATATTTTAAAAGTAAAATATTTTTTAATACCAAAGTAAGTCTAAAATGTTTGAAAATGATCTTTATACATTTATACTCGTACTTGCTATTCGCATTCACTCTTTTTATATCTCTACGAAAACTGCTCGGTCATATTTATTATACAGATGACGTCAAATAAACAATAAATCCAAGACATCAGTAAAATTACAATAAACTTGCGAATAAAAGACTCTTTATTTTCTTTTATAACCAAAGCCTTGGCATATCGTTTACCAAAATATCATAAGATGTAAGCAGTGTTGGCACAAAAGGAACATTCTTTTATATTTATTTTCTCATCGCGCCATCGAATAATAAACAACCGGGGTACGATTGTTCTCCGATAGAACAGTATAGTTTTGCTTAAAGGAATGTGTCATTCTGTTCTTATCTCTATGGTTGTTCCATTTAAGGCGGGACCACATTCTGTACATGTCATAATAAGTTATGATAAGATTCGTATCTAATTTATATATGAAATCAAAACTATTGAATGGAACTATGATGAATGATTGAAGAAAAATTTCAGTAAATGTAAGTACTATTTTTTTTTATCAACTACAAGTTAGCCCTTGACTGCTAGCACACCTGATGTTAAGTGATGATACAATCTAATACAGAAGCGGGCCAACTTGTTAGGAGTAGGATGAAATCCACACCCCTATCGGTTTCTACACGACATCGCACCGGAACGCTTAATCGCTTGACGGTACGTCTTTGTCGGTAGTGTGGTAACTAGCCATTAGCGAAAGCCTCCCACCAGCCAGACCAAGACAAATTAAGAAAAATCTCAATCTGCCCCGCCGGGAAGCGAACCCAGGACCTCCGTCTTATAAATCCACCGCGCATACCACTGCGCCACGGAGATCGTCAAAACCTCTATAACTAAAGTTAGATATTTTATGCTCACTACCTCGCTCACACTATTAGTATTTATGTTTTAATTATTAGGATTAAAATTAAATTTTGTAGCCAAGATTTAACCATAGTATCAAAAGGTATTTCTTTTCTGCTAGCAACGTATCGAATACTACTCCACCATTTTATTATCGCACTGTACACCTAAAAGAGTATCCATAACCACCTTTGGAAATAAATTTTCTTGCAGGTAAAGTATTGGAAAATCGGTGCAAAAATCCTGAGAAAGTTCATTGTCTAAGTATAAGAATTGTCTGGTCTGGTCAATTTGTGGTAAGTTTCTGCTGTGGTTGTTTAACCTTTTACCCCCAAAGATGTTTACCGACTTCTTATATCATAATGATATATCTGGCACTGCATCGAATATTCATATAGTTTCACTTGATAGGTGTATGAGTTGATAGTTAGTAGTAGGTAGTTCACTTGATAGGTGTATGCTCGGCTTAACAGCAATGCCGACAGGAAGTTAGTTTCTGCTAACAATGGCGTCGAGGGCCGCTCCACCGCAGGATCATCGCGCTGTATAATGGAGTCTCGGCAGTCAGCGGCAGGGAATCTTTGCGACGTTTTTATATCATAATGAAATGCTGCGACGTCCCGAGGTATTGCTAGATACTTGTATCAGTCTATTGTCTCCTTTTTAACATTAATTGGATTGAACGCAGAGCAATGCCTTGTTTCTTTTGTGTTCAAGGAAGTAGTGTATGAAACATAGATTAAAGACTAATAGATGGAGTCATAACGCGGCTGTAGGTTCAAGAGCGTGACAGACTTATTTCATTCAGCTTTTATTAGAAAGTGACACAAGATTATTTTTTGTCCCTTTCAGCGTGTTCGTTTTTATTATTTGTCAAGAATGAAGTTGGTGACAAGCAAAGGACATATCTGAGTAATTAGTAGCTTTTTATTAAATTTGCTGATAAATAATACAACTTTGCGGTTACGATATTAATTTAAACGTTATCGTGCTATGGTGGGTTGTAATATTTTCGGCTGCAACAGTCGCAGCGAACAGAAAATCGAAGGAATTACGTTTCATACGTAAGTAGGCATAAACTTCATTGATTGATGATTTAAAGCTTAGATATGATATTTTTTAGCAAATTTCATGTATTATGCGTTTACTAAACTATATTATATAAAGTAATATTTCGTATTTTACGATATTTTAAAACATAACGTTTTATGATGTACTTTAAATGTTGACATGCCATGTCAATAAGGCTGATTTGCTGTCTCACGAGTGGACACGCTATGGGCTCTATCTATTAGTCTTTAATCTATGGTATGAAAGAATACGAAAGCAACTACATTGTAATTGTTGTTTTTGGATGACGGTTGTCGTAAATTGACGTAAGTCTATCTGCTAAGTATAAATGTATAGATAGGTTTCTTGTTTGTGGTGTTCCAATCTGAATCATTTTATAAACCCTGACAACTATTTATTAGGATGATCTTATCATTTTATAAGGTGTTAACTTTCGTTTCACCAGCGTACGTCCCGTTCCCGTAAGAGTATTGAGAAATACCGTCTTAGCGAGAGTTCAAATAGCGAAATAAATATCTATGCTTTTCAAGTCAATCAGTCAGTGTATGCTTTTCAGGTTAGTCTGTAGTATATCCCTATAGAATATATGAGAATATATGTTGCTATAGAAAATGAGTTTGCACTTAAAACAGTACATTTATAAGACGTAATCCAGTCGATTTATTTTTTAATCAACACCAATTACGGAGCATTTGGAATAAGAATGTTATTTTTCTATACAAACATCATAAATTATTGAAATAATACAATGGACGTTAATGAGACAATGATCGATGGTTGTCGTTCGCATTGTTTGGTTTAATTAGGCTGGCATGTCAACACCATTCACTCTGTACACATCATTCGACCCCCATAAATCATGGGCACTGTACATTTCGTAATCCTAATGGGTGATTAATAATAGAAAATTAATGCGACAGCGGTGTGCAACGAGCTCCCTTGCACAAAAATCTCTAGAGAAGATTTAATAATAAAATACGGGTTTTACCAGTGATTCATATGTGACTCACGAGGAAGGTGTAGGTTATTCTACAAATTGGTTGACTTATGCTTGCTTAAGTTGAAACAAAAGCGCTGATACCGATTTTTATTTAAGCTTTTTATTTAGCTTCGCTTAAATCCATTGAAGCCCCACAGTTCGATCCCTATCCTTTAAACTATCATCGTACACAAGCAAAGTTGCTTAGTTTATGATGAAAAAGAATATTGATGTTAACTCTCCGTATACGGGGTGAGGTATTTATTACACACCCCAACGTAACACACGTAATGTAACGTTCTGACGGCTTCCGTGGCGCAGTGGTATGCGCAGTGGATTTATAACACGGAGGTCCTAGGTTCAATTCCCGGTGGGGCAGATTGAGATTTTTCTTAATTTGTCTTGGTCTGGCTGGTGGGAGGCTTTCGCTGTGGCTAGTTACCACCCTACCGACAAAGGCGTACCGCCAAGCGACTTAGCGTTCCGGTACGATGTCGTGTAGAAATCGAAAAGGGTGTGAATTTCATTCTACTCCTAACAAGTTAGCCCGCTTCCATCTTTGATTGCATCATCACTTAGCATCAGGTGTGATATCAGTAAAAGCCCAATTTGTAGTTAATATTCAATAAAAGAGTAAAACCGAGGTCCCCAAAATTACGAAGAGACGGAATGTCCAGCAGACCTCTATTTTAATTGGTGAAAGGATTTGAAGCTCAAAACCACCACTCTTCTCCAATGTCCAGTCAATTATGTATTTGTGCACTATTATTTCTTTAGTACATTAAATGTATTCACATAGTCCAAGAGTCCATACAATGGGAGGCTGTTGACAGAACGATCTAATTAAACCAACAATAGGTCGGACAAGCTATAGATCATTGTATTGTACGGCCGTTTGTGCCTCATTATTGTTCACGCCTGTAACATGTCATTCCATGAGCAACAGAACATAGGAAATGGGTTTCCGGGTCACACAACGAACGAATTCAATCTAAATTGATATATCGTTATAAAAACCGAGTGTATATTGACTTATATTCCATTTCCTGCCTAACTGAACGCATAGTTATTGTATAATTTTTTAAATTTTAATCTCAATTATTATTCTATCTTCTCCTATTTATAATTCATTCGACTTACTTTTCTACAACATAAGAAAAGTCTGGGAAGTAAGCAGTTGTTCCAATAGAAATAGAAATGCATAATTTTCCGATGGCAAGCCGCTGCTTGCACTGTTTGATTTATTTTAGCTCTCTCTAGTTTTATCTACCGCTCTGGGTATTTTTTATTTAATTTGTTTTTACTCCACTCAGCTTTAGCCAATACTTTTACCCGTAGGTATTATACCAGTGGCCGCGCAAATATCTATAGGACCTTTCTCAGCGTGAGCGTCTATATCGTAAAAGGAAGGAGGCGAAGTAAGTTTAAAAAAAATTTCGCGATAAGTCGATAGTATTTCGCTTCCATGCCTATAGCGACAAATATATCGACAGAGCTAAAATTTCCTGGAAAGCTTGGGTTTCAGAAAAAGGGACATTTTGTAGAGAATTTTAAGATCTACAAACTTTTCTCGGAGAATTTTTAGATAAAACTCCCTGGTGGTCCCTCCCTATGAGAAAAATCAAAAAAATAATTAACCTTAGACTCCAAACACCCTTCGTAGGATTCAGGGGAACGTTGGAGATTTTTATAATTTTTGTTCTAATGGTGAACCCAAGCTTTCACTTTACCACTAATTTGACTACTAATTCTATGTCTAAAATGACCAGCTTAACAATTTAATTAAACAATTATAATGATTTGTATCATAATTATTTTTAATACGTTGTTGGTATATTATCCATTTGTAGTCTGTTAAAAACATACCTTAGTTCTCAACTACAAGTTGCTATTGATAATTTACTTAAACAGAACTTTTGTCGGCGTGACCTGGATCTCTAACCCGACTCTATCTATAGCCAAACCACGCAAACACGGACGGAATCAATGAATCAAATCACGAATAAAAGACTCACACTTTTCCACTCAGTCTTTGTCAAATGACTTCTAGTTCTAACACTTATCGGTAATTTTAGACACTCCTTATAAGCTAACCAAAGATCTTCTTTATATAGACAAATAGATTTGAATATGACATATTAGGTAGTATACCATTACCCAGTTGGTCGGATTACGTTGACCATTTCCTGCGGATAAGGCAATAACCGGAAATTGCTTTGCGCAGGGCCTAATCGGATAACGTTAACGATTCGCTTAATAAGCAAAGTAAAGCTACATCATACATGCTGTTACATAATTACTGGTAAGCTATTACGTTATCAAGTCTGCGGTGGTCAGTTTGGGCCAAATGGGAAATCATAGAGCTAATGCGTTTATGTGTGAAGATTAGATACTGCGACACCGTGATCCCCCCGGGTTGGTGCTGGGAGCCAACGGCCGCAAAGAATCGGAAAAAGGGGACTCTTGGTCACACATTTAACTCATAAGCGTTGAGTCTTGGTACGGGTTGATACATACATAGTCTGGTACAAAGAAAGAGAATAATAAAAGATTCAAAACGTTTGCTGAGTCTGTTTATTCGGTGGCTGAATTGTTACAGTGATTATTTTAAATACTAAATTAAAGAACCTAATTGTATTCACCGGTCTCCTGTGTCATACCAATCTATGTTAATGGACAGGACTGACTGTGGTTTCCGGAACTCCGGTCTAGGACAGCCTTAGCAGCAGAGCGCTTGGGTTCAAATCTAAACGTCAGTCCAAAACCAACCCAAAGTTAATACCACATCATTACTCAGACAGGTTACCGGTGTCTACAAGACACTGTAGGTGCTAGCTTAATCAGATTTATGATTATACCACCGAATCACAAATTATAGGAACAGAACATTGATGTAACAAAAATATTTAAGAACAGAATAATAACGGAACATAATTTTAACGGAACATAATTAATATAACCGAAAGTAATGGAACAGAATACCACCAACTTTGAAGCTTATTGCAATTACTGTCTAATTGAAGAAACTATTTCATAATTCTAGAGTTCATTGACCTCGCTAGATTGTTGGCCTCTACGTAGGACAATATGTGAGTTCACTGACCTGTTAGCTCATCTCACCATTTGTACGGTGCGATAGGGCACTTCCTCCGATTTTCCAACGTCGCGCCGGTCCGAAACTGAGGCGCTCCCCGAAACCAGGAATAGCCAATCCTTTCCGTTGTCGCGTCGCACGGAAATACGGACTGAAGCCCTCCACGCCGGTATCCACCGAATCTTTTCCAACGAAGGCTTCTCTCGAATGTTCCAAATCCACAACCAAATAACTGAATGGTCTAACTGGACGAATAACGATGAAATATTGAATGTAGATAACCATAGACATAAATGTAGAATAAATATAACGATAAACCCGCTGAAACAAAGAAACAATAATTAGTTCGCTGACCTCTGACGTCATGCCACGCTTTCGAAAAATACTTTGGTGATCTTCACCCATATTTACCTAGCCAAGTAGCACTCGCTTATTCCCTCCCGATGACGAAAACAAACATAATTAACTTGCTAGGGAACCTGAAACGAAAACGGAAAAGTTATACAATACTTTCCGCGTGAGCACGCCATGGAGTCGAACGAAGTAATTTGCCAAACTCACCGAAATGTTGTTACTTCATAACTTATATATTTTTTTTATAACATTAATGCTGGGTTATGCAAAATTGGAAGCCCTGAACCCATGGGCGAAGCGAATCCTTTCAATCGGGCACAATTTCGTCTTCACGCCATCGCGTCACGAATTGAAAAGACCTCTCTCAAAATGGCTGCTTTCCGCCATAGACATCCATCATAAGTTTAGACGTCCGGAAAGGGACTTTCCTCTATGCTTACATAGAGGATACGCGAAACTTTCAAAACACAAAACCTTTATTTTCCAAAATACTAACTATTTGTTTTATTTTCTTTTTCCCTTTTAAAATCCAAAAGAAATACGAAATAGAAACGACACCGCTGTGTTTAACGACAGAGCCATCTATCGGCGCTAACCTGCAACTTTTTGCCGTGCTCCGCTCACGATCCACGAATCAATCACAAGCTTAGCCGCACTGCCGACAGATGTCGCTACACAACGTGACAATACATCATAGCTAACAAATCGTAGATATACGTGGTATAGTCTTAATATCTCTTGTATAAATGATTGACAAGAAAATAGATTTCCATACAGTTCAAAGAGCAAGAGAGCAGTGTGATATAATAGAAGATGTAGTTACTAAACTCGAGGACGGTATGCTGAGATGAGATGGGCCAAGAAAGACTATTGGCTGATATTAAATGATAAACTTTACGAACGTTGACTAACAATTATTCATGAACTTATTTGTATGCATGACGGCGCCTGCGTCATCGTACGCGACTAGAAAGAAGTCTGTGAACTGCACGTGTACCAGCTACGCCCTCTTGCGGCTGCGCACCGTTCGATACTCCCACTCACCCCACTACTACAGTCATTCTAAGTTGTATAAAAGGAGCGGGTCTACAACTGGTGGGCAGTCTAGGCTCTGGCGTGGCGCGGTGCAGACGTTGTACTTTGCTTATTGCTTAACCTAGACAACTCTGATAATTAATTTGTGCAAACGAATTATTTATTACTCTCAGCTTGAGTCGCGGTGTCTTGGGGTTGCTGTTAATTATTCTTTCAGTTACCTATTTGTGGTTTAGTTATAATTACTTGGAATACAAAGGCCTAATTTATTCACAATGTCCTACCCTCTTTCAACAAATTTGGCTGGGCAAGGAGAATGACTTGAACAGGGGAGGTGAGTGTTGAAGGCCGTCACTAAGAGATCTCTTTTAAACCTACACCCGTGTCACAAGTCTCGGGCTCTGTTCGAAGTTATTCTCTCAGCCACGTTCGGAGTTACTCTCTCAGGGTCTCTGATTCCAGTCTTTGTACCTGCGTCCAAAAGGTAATTCCTCTTTCGACATGTATTTATTTCATTGCAAAAATATTGGGTATTTATGTAAATATGAAAAATTAATGTTACATTAGTATACACTCTGATCATGAGTTAGCTAATACAGTTTATTTTTATCGATATAAAAGCGGGCAAACGAGCATGCGTGTCGCCTGATGTTAAGCGATTACCGCCGCCGATAAACATTTGCAACACCAGAAGCATTGCTAGTGCGTTGCCGGCCTTTGAGGAAAGAGTTAATACGCCCCTTAAATACACCCATATTAAAATTCCCAAAAAACCCGGGTTGATTCCACAATTTGCAAGTTCAGTGGTAAACAATATTATTTAATAAATAAGCATAGAAAGTTATGTGCTGAATAGTAAGGTTACTAAAGTGCACAAATTTGAATAAATAAATATTTAATTCCACCCGAATAAATAATTCCAACCATTATTACCGGAAACAAAAATATAATATGCAAATTACAAATTATTACAAAAGCACTTCGAAATACTAATAATAAAAATGTTAATGCAAAACTGGAAAGTTTAATTTGGGTCACATAAAATAAATGTTACTGAAAATAGTAAGGATGTTAACCAGTGAACATTATGTTAAGATTTAAGAGGGCAAAGATAATAGCTTTAGAAGTAAGAGTTCCGGGACACGTCCCATTTATTTCAGCCCCCACTTTTGTGTTGAGTGTGAAAACATCCCGGCCCTTTGTGTTCGGCTTTTGTGTTATCTCGTGAGTGCGACATCCTTAATAGCGTACAATGTTTAATTATTATATTCACGGTACACACTATTATAATAACAATTTAATGGCCTCGCTAGTCCAGTGGTTAACGTACGTCCTGCAGATCATGATATTTTGGATTTGAGTCCTGAGTCACATTGTTATGTTTTTTTTAATCATTCAAAGCAATCCTTTTAAAAATTAGCCTTTTACTGCAATCACTGATGCTTAGTGATGATGCAATCTAGGATGGAAGCGGACCATCTTGTTAGGAGTCGGATGAAATTTATACTCGTTTCCGTTCTTACACGACGTCGTATCTAAACCCTAAATCCTAAATCTTAATAGGCAGTAAGTACATCTTTACCGGACGAAGCCTCCCACCAGCTAGACCTGGACCAATTAAGAAAATTTCAATAGGCCCAGCTAGCAATAGAACCCAGGACGTGCATCTCATAAATCCAACGCTCCGAAATATTTTTTATTATTTGAAAATTTTCAAAACTTCATCGTCGATAGTTCCATAGTACTAGCCAAATAGCGCCTTGGGAATACCGAACAAAGGGAAAACATTTCTATTTTTAGAGAACCTTTTAAGGAGAGTCTAGACAAAGGCGAGATAAAATATGCATACAGAAGCACTTTATGCAAACGACGTGACTGTTGCACTTCCAGACAGATGATTGAGGTATATAACATGCATATAACAGACAATATACTGCAGTAGTTGTGGAGGAATTGACAAACACTGCCGCAAGTCTATGTTCTTATAAGCTAGAATCTTATAAGCTAGAACTAGAAGTCAAATTGGAATGTATAGTTTGTAGGATTAAAGCAATTTCTTTATTGTATGTAATGAGTGAATTATATACCTATAAGTGAACAATTAGATGACGCATTAAATGACGATTATTTAATTATATGAACAATTATATAACAGTTATCATTATTAGCCTATTAGCAGCCTACTACAGGGCCAGGCCTCCCTCTTTAAAGGAAAGGGGATATGGAGCGTACACCCACCACCTGTAATTAGATGATTGATGATTAGATTATATTGTTTGTAGATATTTTATATTTTTAATTTTAATTTCTATTACATAATCTTGTACACATAATTTTTAAAGACGGATTAAGATTTTGTTACTTACATTAAAATTAAAATACAATTAACTTTTATTTAAGTTTTGTTATTTATTCCTAACTATCTACAATAGTATTAGTGTGATGAAATAACTAAATACTCCACTTTCTTAATTAATACGAAGAATCTGCTAAGTAATACCCTGCCGCTAAATTATCGTAAAATAAATTAGGTATAGAGTTCCCCTTGAATAGCATTTTATTCGTGAAACTATGAAGAAAGTTCTTTATTAATGTTGAAGACGCTTATCATATTTTAGTTGCTCAGACTTAGCACTTTAATTAATTAGGAGCGTAAGTAAGATTTCACGTTAAGATTCTTGTACAATCTTATTTCTTCTCTTTACATTCAGTTCGGGGTGGTAATTAATTTTTTCTTCAGGGCTCTGATAAGAGGTTATTTATACCTTGCTTATAAACCGTTAAGAGTTGGTATTTCTTAAAATAAAATTCTAAGATATTTTTTTAATATATAACGAAATACACATCGTCATATCTAGTGTTGGTGAGAACCTCAGAATATTTAGTTGGAATAGAAAGATAATAAACGTAAATAATATTTTGCTCCAACTGAGCTATTTATATTTGTTCTTCTATTCTATGATTGCCTCGCTGGTCTAGTGGTTAGCCTATGTGGCTTCGATCACGAGGTCCTGGATTCGATCCCTGGGTCGGGTCAAGGAAAAATTCTAAGCTTTTTCAATCTTCTATGAAATGTTTAGTACATTCCAAGCTCGTAGTCTGGAAGTTGGTGGTTATACCCCCGTGCCTCGGAGAACACGTTAAGCCGTCGGTCCTGGTCTTTATCATCAACATCTGATAGTGATCGTTAATAAATGAAACATTATCACCCTAAGCCCGCCAACCCGCATTGGAGCATCGTGGTGGGTGTACGCTCCATATCCCCTCTCCTGTAAGGAGAGAGGCCTGGCCCTGAAGTGGGCCGTTAATAGGCTGATAATGATTCTATGTCGACTAAGTATTGTAAAGGTGAAAGTCTGTTAGTGTGTATGTTTGTTACTTCTTCTAACGGCTTGAGCGATTTTAATAAAATTTGGTATGAAGATAACACCCTGGATTAGCGCGCACACACACACACACACACAATTTATTCCGATATTTTTACGAAAACGGGAACTACGCGGGTGTAACCGCAGGCGTCCTCTGGTTATAAATATTCTTAGGTTATAAAAATCTCGATAACACTACTGACCCCCTTTTTCTTTTCGCTGGGAAATGCATTTACGCATTCCGGTTGGAGACTACAGAGCTGCTGCGCAATCTCCGTCCGGGTATGTGGGACTCGCTGGCTGAACCCAAAATACCCACTAACACCCAGTGGAACCGCCTGCGCCCCAGTTGGAACGTCAAAGGATCGAGAATCATTCACTTTGACGCCCGGCGCGCCCATCAGTGCACTCATTGGTGTCTACAAGGGTGGCAGGAGATGCGCATACCGGCGTCTCCTGCCGCCCGTTCTTCTTCTGCGGAGCGGGTGAGCGTCAGCTGCCTGCTCTCTCTCTCGCTCCGAGGCCTCCTTCAAACCGATTGTATTCTCAGAAAAGGAGGCAACGTGGGACCACCCTTCCTTGCTATCGAGCATGTGATTGACGACACTCGATAGCGAGAGGTCTCCGTTATGAGTAGACACCGATACTACTGACCCCAAAGTAACTTAAGTAGATATAAGTTATACCTACTTAAGTTATGGATACTAAGATAACTCGAATGAATATTCGCATAATTATTCAAATAAACATAAATTTAAACAAACAGATAAACACCGAGAAACGAAACGTAACGAACAAAAAAGAATCTGGCGATCATCAACGCTTGAATAACACAAACATTTTTTCAGACATGGGAATCGAATCGAACCCGCGGCCTTAGATGAATATAATGTCCCATTGCGCTACTCGAGCTTCAAATATTAAATATACAAAACAGTAGTTAATATTTTAAACAGCCGCAGAATACTCCGGTCCAGCTTTCCATAACTTTAAAAGTTTTAATGCATTTGGCAACTGGCAAGCTATGCTAAAAGGAAAACATATGAAATAGCCCGCGCTTACCACGCCAAACAAATGGACCATATCGCTTAAGCTGCTAACCCATAAGATACACTCCATAACTTTACTCTAAATCATTTGTGGGACTGAGTATACGATTTTATTACTACTACTAAATAAAGGTTACTATAAAATTAATGACTTTATTAACGACAAACATACTTGGAAGCAATCAGCTGTTCTTGCTACACACAAGACGAGATAACCAAAATTGTAATTTTTAGAATACAAATTGTAACATTGATTTTTAAAAAAGAACAACTGCTGAGTTTCTTGCCGGTTCTTCCCCGCAGGATCTGCCTTCCGAACCGGCGGTAGAGTCACTACGTACTGACAGACTTGACGCTTCAAAAGTGCTTGTATAACAGCCTACTTGAAATAAATTATTTTGAATTTAAATTTGAATTTTAATCTAAGCAACTTCCAATAACTTATTACATATTCCCACTTGAATTGTCAAAAGGCTGTACAGGCTGCTGACTAGGGGTTGCAGCGTTCTAGGGGCACCGGATTTCAGAGGATAAATCATTAATATTTTTAGAATGATAAATGAGGCGGTGGACATAAGTTACCTACACTCGTAAAATTTTAATGCTTTGTTCCCACTTTTAATTATATAATTATTATTGCATTACATTTTACCACACGTGACATTGTTAAATAGTGTACTAATTTAAAAAACTTACTTACGCTGCATTTGTACTTTGTAACCGCATCCCCAGTCAAGTGTCATTAAATAAAATTAATCCATTCCGATAATTTTTACGACAATACACTAAATGTAGCAACAAGATCACAATAACATGAAAAACCGAGGGGCCACTACTTACCAACAAGATAGGCTAACTAGCCAATAAAAGAGAAAGAAACAGGTTACTACACGCCAGCAAAAATGGCCAATAGAAACTGGTAGAAAACAGGATTCGTTCGAGAACGACCACAGAAAGTGAGAACAATCACAGAGAGAGAATCAAGATTGAGCGATCAAAAAAGGTTTAGGAGTTGCAAATCTGAAATAAATAAATATTTAATACAAATTGAATAGAGCTAATTCATGAATTCGCTCATTTATTTTCATTCATCATAAGATAATGTTTAGACAGGCCAAAGGATATCAGATTTGCTAATGTAGGTAACATAAGTTTTCATATGATTACATTTAAAATTGGTATTTGCACTTGGTTTTATTAGATTGCTAAAGTAGAATCACAAGTAGAACAATCATAAGTAGAATCACAGAAATTGGAAAGCATACAACATATATTCTACAATTAAAACAAATACTAAGAAATTGGTTTTTGCACTTGGTTTTATTAGATTGCTAAAGTAAAATCACAAGTAGAACAATCATAAGTAGAATCACAGAAATTGGAAAGCATACAACATAAATTCTACAATTGAAAAACAAATACTAAGAAATTGGTTTTTACACTTGGTTCAGAGTGCTAAAGAGACTAATATCATAAATGGGCCACAAAAGTAAAAAGACTAGTTGCCGTTTACCACTTACCTAATCTATGATAGAGTCACACGATAGGTCACACAAAGAGACGTCCTAAATTTATATATTGAGACAAGCTTACTTTCTTAAGCTTCACATTTCCCTAATGGACAAGCAGCTTCAGTTCATAAATTTTACATTTCGCTAGCTAGAAATTTAGATGATACTCGCAGATATACATTTTCAGTTACACCGAAAATTGTTCACTACAGTAACTTGGTGCAGAACGTGAAATTTTTCCGATGATACATATATATAAGAAAAGAATAACGCAATACAGCCTTGCCGCAATAAATTCATCAAGCCTCAGTAGGGCTACAATAACTCTATTGGTATATCGGACTCATAACCGAGGGTTATGGGTTAGATAACCGCTCGCTACTTACATCTATGACAACCTGTACAAAGTACCTGTACTTGATAATATGGCAATATTATTAAAAAGACAATCATACTCACCCTATTGGAATGGCGCACTATCGGGCAGGGTTTCTCTAATAATATTAGATGGTATATTAGGAGAGGAGATGATTTAGCTAGACGACGTGAACACTGGCACCCTTAAGTGGTGGATGTCTAAGCAAATCGTACTAAACGTTTTGCATCCACGTTCTTAATACGCACGGCAAAAGTGTGGAATGCCCTCCCAGCGTCAGTGTTTCCTACCACCTACAACCTGACCATCTTTAAGGCAAGAGTGAATAGGCATCTTCTAGGTAAGGGCATTCCAACTTAGACCTCATCACTGCTTACATCAGGCGTGATTGTAGTCAAGCCTATCTACCTTGAAAAAAAAAAGAGTAGAATTTATGGTGGTGTGTGTAACATATTTATGTCCTACTCATCGTTCCTAAGAGCACAGTTTCTTGTACCAGTGGTCTTAGCCACATAATTAACTTTAAATAGTTACAAGAATTAGCAAAATCAACTAATCTGCACTGGAAAAGCGTAGAGCGTGAATATTTGCTCCATATACCATTTTCTATAGGAACATAAGCCTGGCCTTGTAGTGGGTCGTTAAAATATACATAAATTGAGCAACAAGACACATTTGTGCCCCAATTTACCGCAAATAAAATGAAATATTAATTTATAAATCAAATTTTTTTTGACGACCTCTGTGGCGCAGTGATATGCGCGGTGGATTTATAAGACGGAGGTCTTGGGTTCGATTCCCGGCGGGGCAGATTGAGATTTTTCTTAATTTGTCTTGGCCTGGCTGGTGGGAGGCTTTTGCCGTGGCTAGTTACCACCCTACCACCAAGCGATTCAGCGTTCCGGTACGATGTCGGGTAGAAACCGAAAGGGATGTGTATTTCATTCTTCTCCTAACAAGTTAGCTCGCTTTCATCTTAGATTGCATCATCACTTAACATCAGGTGTGATAGCAGCTAAGGGCCATCTTGTAGTCGATAAAAAAAGAAATAGAGAAAAAGCACTTTAGACTCTAGATCAAAATGAGACAAAACAACTGTCTCGGGATATGCGTAAGCCTAAATTTGTCGTGATACGCAATCCACAAAGGTAGCGTTTCCAACGAAAATACTTTTACTTTAGCGTCAAAAATTGTACCCGTGCGATTTGGCCTTTTTTACATAAACAGACTCTTATTCATGAAGCTTTTCGACAATGACCTTCCTTACGGCAGAATAGGGAATAAAGGCACGGCCCTATTGTAGGCCCGGTTACATATTCAAAGCGTGTATGACCCTATTTACATTGGAATCTTAGTTTTTTCCACCTTTGCTTATAAGGAGGGTCTCGGTTAGGGGTGTCGCAAGCATATTTTTACCTAAGGTGGACCATTTCTCTTCCACTGGGCGCAATTTGTGCCCATGTTACTTTACCTAAATCCTAAGCAAACCCGTCGAAAATATAGGGCCGACCCTTGAGATTTATGGTCATAACGTTTTCTTTACTTCTGAAAGCTTATAGCCTTGGCTTGTAAGAATTTTTTCCACATATACTATTATCTTGACTTCGTGTGCTTGGTTTTAAGTATTTTTCCTTTAGTCTGATTTTCATGAAAGTAGTTTAGTTCAAACTTAGCAAAATGTAACTCTGCGTATCGGAATTTTATTCGGAAAATTATTTCGGAGACAAACATTAAAAAGGTCGCTTTTGTCTTTTGTATTTATGAAGGTTACTCTCCATTATTATGAATCTATTTCATGATAAGTTCTCACAAAATGAGAGGGAATTAGAAACTTAAAGCGTCCATGTTGCTTTATTGGCAGTTTACAAAATTGGGGTGATAATTTTTGACTGCTAATTGACTCATTACCAATAACTATCTATAAATTTTATTAATTTACGTTAAAAGTAACAGATAATTTTTGGTTCCATCATAATATTCGTATATTATTATGGTGATGATGTTTGTACGAAAACGCCACTATGTCGGTCCGTACACAGGATGAGACTACGAGGCCAATACAATTGCAGCGAGGAGTGCGACAGGGAGATGTTATCTCCCCGAAGCTATTTACCGGCGCATTGGAAGACGTCTTTAAGCTCTTGGATTGGAACGGACTCGGCATCAACATCAATGGCGAGTACCTCACTCAACTGCAGTTTGCCGACGATGTAGTGATAATGGCAGAATCTCTAGATGACCTTAATATTTTGCTCAATGACCTCAGCAGAGTTTCTCAACATGTGGGCCTTAAAATGAGCATGAGCAAGACAAAGATCATGTGTAATGCTCATGTTTCGCTCCACCCTGTTATTGTTAAAATTTCTGCACTTGAAATTGTAGACATACAGTCCAGTTAGGTAGGTCCAATTTCGAGAAAGAGGTGAACCGCCGAATCCAATTCGGTTGGGCAGCGTTCGGGAAACTGCGTGACATCTTTTCGTCCAAAATTCCTCAATGCCTGATGACGGTCTTTGATCAGTGCGTGTTGCCAGTGATGACATACGGATCCGAGACTTGGTCGCTAACTGCGGGTTTCATAAGAAGGCTCAGAGTCACTCAGCGAGCAATGGAAAGAGCAATGCTCGGAGTATCTCTGCGCTATCGAATCATAAATGAGGAGATCCGCAGAAGAACCAAAATAACCGACATAGCTCAGTCGCACCGACCGAGTCACCGAGTAACCGAGTCGCAGAACTGAAGTGCAATGGGCGGGGCACGTGGTTCAAACAGCTGATGGACGTTGGGGGACAAAGGTGTTATATTTAGAAGTCCCTAAAAAAGGCCTAGGTCCAGCAGTGGATGTCCATCGGCTGATAATGATGATGATGATGATTATGGTGATGATACCCTTTTTCCTCTATTTGTTTAACATTCAACCATTTATAAGTTATTTTTAAATCCCTTCAATAGCAAGACTAATGACAATTTATTTTAAACTAGAGGACACTTGCGGGCTCGCCCTCGTTGTTCTCGTTCCCGTGGTAATTTTGGGATAAAATATGGCCTATGTATTATTCTGATATGTAAGCTATATTATTGTGAAGTATCATCAAAATCCATTCACAAGTTTTTGCGTGAAAGTGTAACAAACATCCATCCATACATACAAACTATCGCCTTTATAATATTACTAGCAGTCGCCCGCGACTTCGTCCGCGTGAAAACCTCTTAGGTACCCTTTTAATTTTAAAGACAGACTTTCATATAAAGTGTGCTCTTTCCCCGCTACCCCTCTCAATTTAATTTTTTGATAGTTTCCCGTGAAGCAATATTCTCCGTCCCGTCCCGTGTACTAAAGATCTACATTTTTGTTAATCATTGTACGATATTATAATACATTCGACCAAATTTGATTACCATAAAAACGGTTCTCGTGAGTTAATCTTAAAAGATAGACATATACAGTATATGTATATATATACGTGGACATTTTTTTAGATCATTTCAAGAGAAATAATTCTTTCATACATATATTTTTTGTATCTCGAACCGTTTTCGCAGCGCACACAACGGTAGCCCTCAAGGATGAATAATTTTCCCCGTTTTTTTCACATTTTCCATTATTTCTTCGCTCTTAATAGTTGCAGCGTGATGTTGTATAGCCTAAAGCCTTCCTAGATAAATAGTCTATTTAACACAAAAATAATTTTTCAACTCGAACCTGAATTAGCGCGTTCAAACAAACAAACAAACTCTTCAGCTTTATAATATTAGTATAGATTAAGGGTACATTCCTATATATTGAAACGTAGTTTTTCACGAACAGGCTTTTGTTCAAGGACGTTCCCCAATTGAGGAGTGGAATTAGCCCTCCTGCAGCAGATGGATAACGGACTCTCCTCTTGCATGCAGCTCAACTTCACGGACTTCCAATAAAAACTATGTCTAATAACGTTTTCCGCACAATGAAAAAGCAACCATATTTCTAAAGAAACAGAGTCGTGATTTTAAAACACGGAAATGCAAGCGGCTTTAAATAAATTTTATTCTGTGGATGCCGCATTTTGCCTGCGTCCATCTAGTGGATACGGCGAAGTGCACTTGAGTATAGTGTCGGTTGAAAATTTTCTAGTTGCTTTTAAATTAAAAATGTATACACACATATTGCTTTTATTTGATAGCTAAGTATGCCATAAAACCTATGACTTCTTTCAGAGAATTAATATTTTTGACAAGTTATTTAGTTATATCTTCTCGATACCCTGTTGTTGTAACATAACAAGGGAAAACTAAAAATAATTTATTTATTTATTGTGGTGTGTAAATTTACGTAAGAATACAGACAATTAACATCCATTTACGACAACATTAGGAGAGGGGATATGGAGCCTATACCTACCACGCTGATCCAAAGCGGGTTGGCGGGCTTGGGGTGACAATGTTTCATTTATTAACGATTACTATCAGATGTTGATGATAACGACCGGGACCTACGGCTTAACGTGCTCTCCGAGGCATGGGGGCTTAACACCACCAACTTCTCGGCTCCGGGCTTGGAATGTACTGAAAATTGTATAGAAGAATGAAAACCTTAGAATCATTCCGGCGATCCAACCCAGGAATCGAACCTAAGACCTCGAAGCCACATTGGCTAACCATAAGACGAACGAGGCAATCATACTACACATAATTACTGCTAATTAGATACTAGGCATACACGAACAAGATACAATTTACAATCAAAATATTAAGCTAAGTCAAAATATAAAACAAAATTGCAGAAAAACCGACTAACATGGAATAAGCGTAATCTTTTTTAACTTGAACCAAGGTCTGGGAAACGGGATTGTTGCAAAATGTAGAGTGGAAAGGGTCAAGTTTTAAAATCCCGCACACAATAGATTTGCTGCACCATTCCTCCTCGTATTCAAATGCAGATTCAAATGAAATGCCCCAGCATTGTTGTCACTTTCAGCAGTTGTGCAAAGCTTCGTATTAACTGCTAAGTATAGTAGATGCCACGTGAAAAGAACGCTGACGTCAATTCTATGCAGCCGACAATTTTTTACATAATTATTTGTCTCGCCATTCCTTCCCATATTCAAATGCAGATTCAAATGAAATGCCCCAGCATTGTTGTCACTTTCAGCAGTTGTGCAAAGCTTCGTATTAACTGCTAAGTGTAGTAGATGCTACGTCAAAAGAATGCTGACGACAATTCTATGCAGCCGATTATTTTATACAATTATTTGTCGCATTTTTTTTTTCCTGTATTTAAATGAAATGCCCCAGCATTGTTGTCACTTTAAGCAGTTGCGCAAAGCCTACTAACTATAATAGATAACACGTGAAAAGACATTCCTAATTTCCAATCCGGTTATGTTTTCCGATGCAAACACTGTCAATCTTAACGCCTAGATTGATGGGCATATGCCCATCATGGCATGGCTTTATTTAAAATTTCAGTTATACATTTTTCTTTCTTGTTGACTATTAAATTATCATGCTAGCGGTTATTAAATCAACTCTATAAAAAATAGATTAGGTTGTCGCAAAGCCAAGATAAATCAATTTTAATATAATCGTCAAAACAAAACTAAATGCAGTCTACTCTTTTTACGTGATAGCGCTTATATTTTTGCCATGAATTTTATTTTCTGTGCTTTTAACCACTATTATAAGAAATGTTTTATTTAAATTAACAAATGGAACGATACTACAGCAGAAACGATATAAATAAATCCTAACTAATATAGCTTACATATCAGAATAACACAGGCCATTTATATCCTAAAATACCCAAGGAAGCGGGTACTATGCGGGCGAAACCGCGGTCTTTTTCTGGTATCAAATAAATCTAGACGAAATTTGATAAAGATATTTAAAGTTCGAACTGTGCGTGTTGCCTGTGATGACCTACGTATCCAAATCTTGGTCGCTGACTGCGGGCTTCATAAGAAGGCTCAGAGTCATTCAGCGGGCGATGGAAAGAGCAATGCTTGGAGTATCTCAGCGTGATCGAATTAGTAATGAGGAGATCCGCAGAAGAACCAAAGTAACCGACATAGCTCAGCGAGTCGCAGAACTGAAGTGGCAATGGGCGGGGCACGTAGTTCGAACAGATGATGGACGTTGGGGGCCCAAGGTGGTAGATTGGCGACCCCGCACCGGAAAGCGCAGCGTTGGTCGACCCCCAACCAGGTGGACTGACGACATCAAACGTGTCGCAGGGAGCCGCTGGCAACAGGCAGCTCGGGATCGTTGTATTTGGAAGTCCCTAAAAAAGGCCTATGTCCAGCAGTGGACGTCTACAGGCTGGTAATGATGATAATGATGATGATGATTTAAAGTTGTTATTAGCACAAAGAAGTATTTGCTATGGACAACCCTATTTTTGTGAAAAAGATTACTTCATTTTCCCTATAATGGTGAACTAAAATGAATCAACCAAGTTTAAATAGGGTTCCCCAGCACACACGACATATCGACATAACATATGAGGTCACACCAGGGAGTTCTCCTTTCATACGCGTTATTGAACGCGATAAACTCACAATGGTTGGCATAAATATTGCTTGAGTTATAGCCTCGAAGATATATCGGGACTGTTCCGTATCGCCTTCCCAGACAACTATTATAGTTGTTATATTATGTACACTTCTTACGAACTTCTTAGGACTGCCTCGTTGGTATATGTCTTTTTTTCTTTTCTTTTTTTTATTTTTTTATCGACTACAAGTTGGCCCTTGACTGCTATCACACCTGATGTTAAGTGATGATGCAGTCTAAGATGGAAGCGGGCTAACTTGTTAGGAGTGGGACGAAAATCCACACCCCTTTCGGTTTCTACACGACATCGTACCGGAACGCTAAATCGCATGGCGATACGTCTTTGTCGGTAGGGTGGTAACTAGCCACGGCGAAAGCTTCCCACCAGACTAAGACAAATTAAGAAAAATCTCAATCTGTCCCGCCGGGAATCGAACCCAGGACCTCCGTCTTATAAATACACCGCGCATACCACTACGCCACGGAGGTCGTCGTCTTGGCTGTGATCACGACGTCCTGGGCAGTGCAATAATTATGAGTTATTCTTTCCAATCAGAAATTTTAAGTAAATTGTAAGCCTGGAGTCGGGTTGATGCTGTTACATCTCCGTGTCTCGGAAGTCCGTGTTAAGTAGCAGCGGTCACTAACATCACCATCTGTGACCATTAATTAATGAAATATTATCACCCTAAGGCCGCCAACCCGCACTGGAGGAGCGTAGTGGATCTTGAAGGCTGTTAATAGAAAGAAAGAAAGAAAATATATTTATTCATATTTAAGAGTTACAGACAGTACAGTAGAGGCACAGTTATAAGTATTTATAAACAGGTATGCATATGCATATATGTATACCTAGGGAACCTTGGGTAGTCGCCCCATACACCTATATGTAACCTTAAAAAGAAAAGGTGTACGGCTCAGCATAATGTCGTGTATTGTGACATACATGGCGCTGATTTTCTAATGATGTAAATTTCTTGATTTTCCTAACTTTCCTAACAGACTAGGAAAATAATATTAAGTCCAGGAAGAACAAATGCCTATATTTACCGCCAAGTAGCATTTATATGTATTTTTGTGCAGTCTGAAACGGTGCAAAACTTGGTATTAAGCCTCTCACCCTATTATAAAACCCATTTCATTCATTTTATAAAATGCATTCGAGTATTCATAATTGTATAATGATTCTTCTGTTCGTTATAATTTTGTATATCGGCAAATCCTATAAAATACCGTGTTGCCATACGCTATCAACTCCGTTGGTTTTTGTGGGTAATTCCAGCCGCTTCACGATCACAGCTAGCGAGTCCCACATACTCGCCCTGAAATAAGACAGTAATAATCCTACCTTATATTAAGACGCGATGCGAAAATGCATTTTTGACCAACGTTTAAAAAAAATGAGTTTCATAATTTTATATTTGAAATTCATTTCGTTATATAGTAAATTATTTTACAGAATTGAGGTTTTATAATACGAGAGAAGATAAAATATATAAATTTAGGGGAAGGACAATAGAAAATATATCACGACACGATTTATAGTCGCCATAGAAGTTTGTTTATGGTTCTCGTAGAGGCGGAGAACTAGGCGCGTGCTGCCGTTGTAGATGCATATTGTAAATAATGATTTTTTAGGCTGAGTACGAATGTAAATTCACAGATCAAATATTGATAAGCAAATATTGCAATTGAGAAATACGACAGTATTATTTTCTCTACGTAACTTTACACTACATACTATTTTTAACCGACGAAAAAAAACGGAGGAGGTTCTCAATTCGACACGTATATATTTTTTTTTATGTATGACCACGCATAACTTTTTACTGAGTTGTCCAATTTTGATATTTTTTTTTTTATTAGAAAGGGCATACTTCCAAGGTGGTCCCATTGTCATCATGCTAGGATCCGATGATGATATCCTGGGGAAATTGAAGAAACTCTTCCAATTTTGGAGACACGCTTACAGCGATTTCGGTCTTTGTATCGGTATCGGTAGCTTTTTGGCTACAAGTGCCATATAATATACTATGACAGTGTAGTACGAGTACGTTACGTGGCGATAAATCGCTAAAAAGTAAGAAATTAAATTATTTAACAAACAATAGAACCAATTCAAAACGCACTAAAAAGTAAAAAATAACTGTGTCATTTAGTTGCTATTTTTCTCAAGTAAATATTTGCTATTACCATTTATATTCAGATTCACTACTAACACAGAGCAAGATCTCTTTGCCTTAGGAATTAGTTGGCGGTACATCCTTGCCCGTAATTTGGTAACTAGCCACGGCCGAAGCCTCCTACAAGTCAGACCTGGACCAATTAAGAAAGTTAACTGGCCTAGCTGGGAATCAAACCCTAATAATTCCATGAAGCATAACATAACTGCATCACGGATGCCGTCAAGCTCCGTCCGCTAGTAAAAAAATAATGATCACCATACTCGTAAGAACAAGCATTTAAAAAATACATTATAAAAGTAAAAATTAATAAAACAGAAATAACAGAAAATCGACATTATGCTCAAACAATTCTCTCAGTATTTTTGCTTAGAAAAACTCGCATAATGAAGACTTCTTCATAGAAATTGTGGTTCGCCAAATTTGTGGAAGACTCTTATTCATTTTATTTAAAATATAATTCTTAGTATTATTTTCACAATTTTTTCCCATTGCTAAAAGATATTGTATCAAAACGCCGTATATTTTTATAAACAAATGATCAAGTAAATATTAATCAGATCATTTTTATTATTGTAATATTATAGCGGCGAGGCCAACAGGATATTGAACTCAAACCCACCACGTTGCTCCATTACGGGTTTGCGGGATTAGAGCGATAAAATTTGATTTTTATCGTAACGATCATGATTCCTTCCTCGGGCTCCTTTCTTCTCCTTTCTTCCATTTCTTAGAAAAAAGAGAACATTGAGAGAAATCCAAATATGTGTAATGAAATGACATTTCATTAATTCAAATTTGCCGCGCTTCGCGCGTCTATGCTAGATTTGACAAGTGAACGGGGTGAAGTATGTTGTAATGGCGGATGATGTTCATATTGTTTTGTGCATTTTATTGTTATAAAAACTTATAGACATAATAAAGGAATATAATTGGGGAGGCGATATTAGTGGACTTTAAATGTCGTTTCTTTGTATTTTCAGGTAAGTGTAATTGTCATAGTTAAACGATAATTGTTGTATTATTTGTAAAAGTGTGTTAAATAAAACAGAACTTTGTATTTTCAAAGAAACGTTTATTTTGTAAATCCTCAATAACATATCTTATATAATATGTACTTGATAGTCCGATTTAGGACTCAAATCGATGATCCCGTATTCCCCACACAGGCTCCACTGGTCTGTTGTTAATACTGAAGCCTCCCTTCTTATACAAGTGACATAAAACGTGCAAATATTAAAACAAGATTATAAAACGCAGGAAACCTAACAGTTCCAGTAAAGCAATCTCTGCAACTTTTATTACAGAGAAATTCAATTTAAAACAAGACTACGATGAAGCCTATGCAACGACTCGTAGGGAATATTATATTGACTGAGAGTTATCAAGAATCCAATATCACAATGCTATGTTTGGTTTGATGTTGGTATAGGTCGTGACATTATTCCAGACTGCTCTACGTTGCCATATTTCTACGTAGTTCTGCGTGTTATAACTTACTTTCGAACTGTGAAATTATGGACGTTTAATGTCGTCAGTCCACCTGGTGGGGGTCGACCAACACTGCACTTTCCGGTGCGGGGTCGCCAATCTAGCACCTTGGGCCCCCAACATCTATCAGCTGTTCGAACCACGTTCCCCGCCCATTGCCCCCATAATATATTATATAGTATTGCTCTTACATCCATTGACTCGTTCAATCAACTATTATACCTTAACTATAATGAAAATTAAATATAGAGTGACGCCCTAAATAGTTTCAAATTATAGGACCACAGATACCCATCTACTTAGTAGAGGCGTAGTTTTCACGTAGAAGCGAGACCACAGGGGATCGACCTCTGCCAATTGTCTGTCAAATTTAAGAAACACAGCAACGCTATTATTTCTACTGTAATATTACTTTATGTACTTACTCAAGTAATAGATAGCTTACATAAGATAGAAAAAAGGCTGATAATTATGTAAATAGAAAAACTATTGTTTTTCTACCGATAAAGACGTACCGCTAAGCGATTTAGCGTTCCATTACGATGTCATGTAGAAACCACAGAGGATGTGGATTTCATCCTACGTCTAATAAGTGAGCCCGCTTCCATCTTAGATTGCATCATCACTTAACATCAGGTGTGATAGCAGTCAAGGGCCAACTTGTAGTGTATAAAAAAAAATTGAAAATGTAATTTATTTATATTGATTACTTTGTATTATTTGTTTATGTATATTGATAACCTTAACGAATACTATTGGAATCATAATAACTTTAGAATTATTGTAGTTTGATGTATAAATTAAAGATTTTAGTTATTGTAACGTAAAAATATTTTGTTCACCTACGATAAAGGCAATCATGCCAGATGGTTGGCGAAGCCTACGGTGCAACGTTTACGTTTACTTAGACCTTTTCACTCTACTTTAACATGGGCAGTGAACATTTTAGTAAACATGTAAAGGTAAAGTAAATGGAGACTGATACTCTATTATACAATATCATATATACTCCATACATGGGAAAAAGCGCCAAAGTATAATTTAATTTATTGAATAATAAATTGTCACACTCCGTTCATGGAAAATCAGTTTATAAACTTAATTAAAATGTAAGGAAATTGTACATTCATTGTATGGAATGGAAAGGCGGTGTAAAGCTGCCGTGAAAGTTCTATAGAGTTTCCTTTCGAAGCTCATTGTTGTTTATCAGGGCGTTTTCTCTGATATACGGCTTGAGCGCCCGCCCTCCACCTGTGTACCCTACGCTGAACTTTAAATTCCCACCTGGGCCCGCCCCTTAAATACAGTTGTAGCTGTTGCGCGATAACATCGTATTTTATGCTTCACGAAGGCGCTAGTATTACTGGTGGGTATTGTAAGCTTTTAATCTTTTGAACCTGGGTCGGGGTTAATTACATTAAAAACCAATGACGACAGGAAATAAATATACAGTCAGAAGTTAAATATAAACGAATGCATAAACATCAGTGGCAATTCGAGTAGGTAACCTCTGGTGCCTGAATGCTGCCACTTTTAGATTAGTTCAGGGGAACAAGCTACATTTGGTACAGTGTGCCAAAAAATTAATAATTTGCTGATTTTATTACCAGTTAATTGTTCTTTGCAGTGAATCATTTTAGCTTATGGCTGATAACTCAACTAGATGCAGAGCTTTCCTGCGTCCCGTCCTTTTTAAACGGTTTTATTTAGCTCACCCCGTTTGTTTTATTATTAAACGGTTTTATTTAGCTCACCCCGTTTGTTTTATTATTTATTCTTGGGTCAAATTTAGTAATTCAAATTTCACCCTCTTCCTGTCAACCGATTAATCTGAAATTTTGTATACACTTTGGATTTTGGTGGACAATACAATTATGTTTATTCGTTATCATTATAAATTCAAGATGGCCGCCGCTACAAAATGGCGGATAATTTATGTTTTATTAATCCCATCAATATGGGTATCAAATGAAATGGCTCAACAAGCAGAATACAATATACTATAAAAAATTGAAATCCAAGATGGCGGCCGCTACAAAATGGCGGATAACGTAGGTTTTATCAATCCCATCAATATGGGTATCAAATGAAAGGGCTCAACAAGCAGAATACTATATACTATAAAAAATTGAAATCCAAGATGGCGGCCGCTACAAAATGGCGGATAACGTAGGTTTTATCAATCCCATCAATATGGGTATCAAATGAAAGTGCTCAACGAGTAGAATACAATGTACTATATAAAATTGAAATCTAAGATGGCCGCCGCTACCAAATGGCTGATAACAATTTTTTATCAATCCCACTAATATGGGTATCAAATAAAAGGGGCTTGACAAGAATTGCACAGTGCACTATACAACCTCAATATTTAAGATGGGCGCAGCCACTAAATGGCGTATATAAGATTTAAATTTAGAAATTGAATCTGTAATTTAGATATCTGAATAAATTAAACAGAATGCGAAATAAAAACTAAAAACTAGAAAATAAAAAAAGATAAAAAAACTTTTTAAGTTAAACGGTTTTATGTTAAACATACATTGCAATGTTCAAGATAAATGTACTAAAAACCAAAAAATAATAAAATAGATACAGTCGTGGGAATTATAAACATATGCATAGACTAGACTAAAATAAAACCGTGGGGCACGTCAATTGTCTACAATCGTTGATTAAAATGTTTATTTTGTAATGATACACTATAATTAGGCAGTTGTTCAACCGACAACGATGGACGTGTGATAAGTAGAGCTAGAATGTGGAAACAAGCTAGCAAGCTTGATTATAAGCGAGTTTTAGGGTTTCATAGTGGTGAGCGAGTCGTACTTTTATCATATGTTTTGTCGATTAATTAAACTACAAGCAGTGAAACGATACCTCGCCAGCCAGCAGTGTGAATGTCCAACGATAAACTAGTTGAAACATCTCTTTTATTTACATGGAGTGTATAACTATTGGAATTTCCATGAGCAAGAAAATAGTAAGTAATTTCCTCACCGTCTGCGGGCCAACTGCCTAACGACGAATTAAACGATTCTTCTATCGCACATTAAGTCGATAATTTGTAGACAATTGACGTGCCCCACGGTTTTATTTTAGTCTAGTCTATGCATATGTTTATAATTCCCACGACTGTATCTATTTTAATATTTTTTGGTTTTTAGTACATTTATCTTGAACATTGCAATGTATGTTTAACATAAAACCGTTTAACTTAAAAAGTTTTTTTATCTTTTTTTTTAATATTGAAAGGAAACTTAGTACAGACCACATTTACAGAGCTGCTTAAACTACAACAACGATAACGTAATGGCCTTTGCTAATATAATAATAAAGTTAATTGTAAATAATACTAATCTTCTTTTCATATCTATCTTCTATCATTTATGTCAAATTTCAATCTAATTACCCGAAAATCATTATCAATTTTGGGATTATCTTTACTAATATTATAAAGAGATAAAGTTTGTAAGTTTGTAAATAAAGTTCTGTCGGGGCTAATCTTCGGAACTGCCGATCCGATTTTAAAAATTCTTTCACCAGTAGAATGCTACGTTATCGGTGAGTGTCTTAGGCTATAATTTATATGTATATTGTATATATTACCCGAGTTATCACAGTTATTGTCGCGCGAGTCGGACTGTGAAATTTATTAAATCGGCTCAAATCGCTCCCTTAGCCATTGCATGAAAACTTTATGCATCTTAAAAAGTTCTACAAAAACTTAGAATCCGCAATAGCATAGATATATATCTTTTATATTTTGGCAGATATATAACTTTTTGTTTTTTTAAAAACATTTAATACATATGCTTACGTTTACGTCATTATTTATACAACTAAACTTAAATCCTCATCAAAAAAAATATTTAATAATCACAAGGATATTATAAAGATAAGGTTTGCCTTTTACAGTATGTTAATTAGTTATATAGTTTCAGAGATATTACAAAATTTCTAAAAAGTGCGACTCTGTAATAAATCGTTTAATTCATATACTTAAGTTAACGTTATTATTTACACAACTAAACTTAAATCCTCATCAAAATAAATTATTTAAAAATTACAAGGATATTATATAGATAAGATTTGCCTTTTACAGTATGTTAACCAGTATATTATATATCTAGTTTTATTTTTATTAACCTGATTAGATTAATTAAATATGAACAGCAATAATAGTGAAGTGTTTGAAATATTTACTAGGTATAGATAAAAACATATAAGTATATAGGTGGTGGAGATATATATTACAAGTATATAGGTGGACAAATAAAAGACATCATCATCATCATCATTATCAGCCAATAGACGTCCACTGCTGGACATAGGCCTTTTTTAGGGACTTCCAAACACAACGATCCTGAGCCGCATGAGCCCAGCGGCTCCCTGCGACCCGTTTGATGTTATCAGTCCACCTGGTGGGGGGTCGACCAACACTGCGCTTTCCGGTGCGGGGTCGCCATTCTAGCACCTTCGGCCCCCACCGTCCATCAGCTGTTCGAACCACGTGCCCCGCCCATTGCCACTTCAGTTCTGCGACTCGCTGAGCTATGTCGGTTATTTTGGTTCTTCTGCGGATCTCCTCATTTCTGATTCGATCACGCAGAGATACTCCGAGCATTGCTCTTTCCATCGCCCGCTGAGTGACTCTGAGCCTTCTTATGAAGCCCGCAGTTAGCGACCAAAGACATCCTACTATCAAATAATGTAATATAAGCTTTGAGTTTTTCTTAACTAAGGAAATCTAAAGTGGAAAAAACTAAGGAAATCTAAAGTGGAAAAAACTTTTCTTTTGCATTACAAGAATTCTTGCTTCTGGTCTGGAAGTTCATCGACAATCTAATCGATATCTAAACGTTGGACGGGTTCAAGATAATAAAGCAGCCGTTGGTTCGATAAAACTAAATCAAGCTGTCGTCTCGTACAGATAAAGCCGGTTAATTCTTAATTTCACGTATCCCTGACTCTTATATCGGACGGAAATTGCCGGGGAAAGATGTCGGCGACTCTTGCCGGATCTTATTTATTTTTATTAAGTTTGTCCAAGGGTCGGGACTTCGTATAAAATATAGCAACATTTATCTCCTTATACTCAGCCTAAAGACGGATTTTTGGGGACAAAGTTAAACAAATATTTGGATCAGTTCTTTAAACATTCTGTATCATGTAAGTAAGGGATTCGATGACCTTTTTTGTTTTCTTTAACCTTTTTTACATGACGCACTATACGTATATGAAGTATGTATTCTATACTGATTTATTTTAAGAATGGTTCTGAATTATACTATCTCTGATCTGGGGGTAGATTAATGTTCTTGCTGTTGCAACTTTCAATCGAATCCCTCAACAAAGATGTTCCGTCAATGCAATCCAACATCATTTCGTATTCTTGAAATACCTACCTTAAATCCTAATTAATCTTTAATTTTCATCTGGCGTTAGCGTTTTTTTATTAATTACCATTTATATACATATTATCAACCAGCAGTCTGCTGATTTTTCCTAGACTTCGTAGATTTATTTCTGGGACAATTATTATTCTATTGCAAAAAATATATTAAATAAATAAAAATTATAGCCATGTGGCTTGTGTTATGGGTACTATGATAAGTAATTTATATTTATTTATGTATATTATACATAAATATTTATGATATATAGATAAATACCCAGACACTGGAAATAATACATTTTTCCAAATTGGAATCGAACCCACAGCCTTGGACACAGAAGCAAGGTCACTACCCACTGCGCTACTCGGCAGTCAAATAATAAATTAATAATAGAATAATCATGTATTGGATACAGTTATAATTAAAGTGTTCGTTTGTGTTTATGTTGTTTCACGCAGCCACTAACACTTCACTTTAGAATATCTAATCTATAACATAAACAATCATATTTATTTTTATACCCGCACCATTGTCATGAACAGTATTGACGAAAATAGGTAGAATTTTGGCTCATTAACGGGTGAATTAATACAAAATTATGAGAATAATTTGTAGCTCATTGGATGGAAAATTTTGATGCGTGGTCATAAACACGCATAGTTAAGTTTATGAGAAATGTTGCCAGAATTTGGGAAACGGGAATTTATTTATGGCCTTTTATAAATAGACTGGTTACCAACATAATGGAATTTTAAAATGGCAAGGCACGTAATAGTTTGTGGAATATGGAGGGTAATTCTATTTCATGGGCGCTATTCAAATTCTGTGATAAAAATGATAAATCCAATAACATTTCCTGTTTGGTTATTCATGTCATCAAATGTTTTAATTACATAACTGTAGCACAGTATGCGAAGTTTAAAGATAAAATTTTTTTTACAAAAAATAGAACCGACTCAAAACGCACTAAAAAGTAAAAAATAACTGTGTCATTTAGTTGCTTTAATTTACTTAAGCATATCTATGAAGTCGGTGCCAGCAAGTTTAAGGAACATTTAATGAACGTAGTAAAGCAATTTGTGGGATCTAGGTAATGTCCTTAAAGTATTATTAAAATTATTAAAATGTTTAGAACATTAATGTTTAGAAGGTTTTTTTTTGTGGATTAATAGCTTAAGACCTTAAGGTCTTAAGCTATTAATCCACATCTTCGAAGGCATCATTAGAGTTAGAGATACATTTTCTGTCCATGGTGGTCAATGTCCTAAGAAAAAGTTAGTAAGTAATAAATGCTTAAATCTTATTGACACTGATATTTAAGTTTCGTAGTTCTAAATGGCCTAAGGTTGTTTCAAACTTTTCTCTGCCTGAAAATAGTTACACAGAAAAGTCATACTGTCCATTCGTTCCTTTGACTATCTTTGTAGACAGATAAAGTGTTTTAAAACTTTTACGAACTCTCAACTTTTGACTTGTCTTTCAACCTTTTAGACATCTTCTCGAAACAGTTTCATCGTTTATTTTCTTTATAGTAACTCGATAAAAGATAACTCGACTATTGACGGTAAAGACTATATTTAACTCAATAGCATTTATATTGCTCAACATCTGAATCGATTTAATTTATTTACTTTTAGTAGGCTCCATACTGTTCCTTAAGTTATTTGGTTAGCCCATGCTATTTTCGCCGATGAAGCAACAGAATAGAGAAACTGAACTGGGAAATAGATAAAAAAAGGCCATTGATTAGATCTCCTTCAATATGGTCAGGTAAGCTCAAAAGGACAAGCGCCCATAGTTCTACAGAGCTGTTAAAATGACCAGATAAATATCTTTATTGTATAACATTAATCACCACGATGTGACCACGATCCTCAGTAATGAGGGGCCGATCGGAGAGAATGATGCGGCTTTAGAACATGAGGTTCTAAGATCCAATTCTATAAAATGTATAATATTGGATTATCTTGACGACCTCCGTGGCGCATTGGTATGCGCGGTGGATTTATAAGACGGAGGTCCTGAGTTCAATTCCCGGCGGGGCAGATTGAGATTTTTCTTAATTTGTCTTGGTGTGGCTGGTGGGAGGCTTTCGCCGTGGCTAGTTACCACCCTATCGACTAAAACGTACCGTCAAGCGATTTAGCATTCCGGTACGATGTCGTGTAGAAACCGAAAGGGGTGTGGATTTTATACTACTCCTAACAAATTAGCCCGCTTCCATCTTAGATTGCATCATCACTTAACATCAGGTGTGATAGCAGTCAAGGGCTAACTTGTAATCGATAAAAAAAAAATCTGAAACTGGAAGTAGGGTGTGGCCCGATAAAACTTTCTACTAACAAATAAAAATATTATACAACATAATATCTAATGTTTTACCTTATTGATCTATATAATTGAACCTTCAGTTTTGCTTGCCAAGCCAGAAGTCAAAGCAATACCTGACATATAGGTTATTTTCCACTACAGTAAAGCAAAGGCAAGTCGATTTTTCTCGCTGAGGTAGAGTCGTGCGTTTCATATTTTTCCATCTTAAGCTGAAGGGAACGAAGACAAAAGACCCACTTCCACGAGATTAATGAAGATTGCGACTTCTAACCGATATTTCTATGTGTCCCGCATGTTCTAACATGTTTTATCACTATACTAGCTGGCCCGGAAAGTTTTGTTCTGCGATATAAAAAATTTCCATACAGAAATGTTGAAATCACGATTAAGTAATGGAGTTTGTAGAGTAAAAAAAAAAATTTTTTTATTCATTACGATTCATCTCTTGACTTCGAATCTAGGTTCAACTGACAGAAAATGCCTGAGAGCAATAAGTTTCGCGTTTCTATATTATTTATTACGTGCAATAAATATTATCTAAGATGGAAGCAGGATTCATAAGACGGAGGTCTTGGGTTCGATTCCCAGATTGCCCCATGGGTGGAGCAGATTGGGATTTTTCTTAATTTATCTTGGTCTGGCTGGTGGGAGGCTTTCGCCGTGGCTAGTTACCACCCTACCGACAAAGACGTACCGCCAAGCGATTTAGCGTTCCGGTACAATGTCGTGTAGAAACCAATAGGAGTGTGGAATTTCATCCTACTCCTAACAAGTTAGCCCGCCTCCATCTTAGATTGCATCATCACTTAACATCAGGTTTGGTAGCATCGAGTTGTTGTAATCGATAAAAAAATGGCTAACTTTTTAGGAGTAGGATGAAATCCACAAACCTTACCTATGATTTCTACCCGACATCGTACTGGAACGCTATCATCAATTTTCCTACACCAAGCAACGACTTTTGTCTGACAATTTTTTGGAAAAAAGATATGCTCAGTAGGTACTTCGTTCCTAACACATTCCCTAAATTATCAATATTACCGTCTTATCTGTCTAGATGCCTTAACATGGATAGAAAGTTTAAATTAGTTTCAACTTAAGCACTACAAGAATTATCCTCGTTGGCGAATATAAATCCCGTATAATGGAGAAATAAGTTTCAGCTAAGTTTACGCTGAGGAAAGTAGTCGATAATTTTTATAGTAGGTACGTACAATAAAACCGATCAAACTTTCATTAAATTAATTTAGTAAATTAAATCACTAACTGCCTTTCGATGGATTAGGCCGATCGATCATGTTAGACATCACAATTTTACCAATAAAACTAGTATAGGTAAGTAGTCTAGGACATTCGTGGCGCAGTGGTTTGCGCGGTGCATTTATAAGACGGAGGTCCTGGGTTCGATTCCCGGCGGGGCAGATTGAGATTTTTCTTAATTTGGTCTGGCTGGTGGGAGGCTTTCGCCGTGTCTTGTTACCACCCTACCGACAAAGACGTATCGCCAAGCGATTTAGCGTTCCGGTACGATGTCGTGTAGAAACCGAAAGGGGTGTGATTTCATCCTACTCCTAACAAGTTAGCCCGCTTCCATCTTAGATTGCATCATCACTTAACATCAGGTGTTTTAGCAGTCAAGGGCCAACTTGTAGTTAATAAAAGAAAGAAAGAAAGAGTCTTTCGTAGTATCAACATTATCAGCCCATTAGCACAAGCTGTTTTATAGGAAAAAGTAAACGAGCATAGACCCACCTCTTTGTTCTAAAGCGGGTTTGTACACTAGTAGATGTCCACGATGATAAATTAACAGGGGTAACACGAAACATAAGTGTTAACTGATTTTAGCCCGTTTCCTTAATATATTCATCACCATCTACCATTGCAGTTAAGAGCTAACTTGTGAACAATCATCATCATCATAATCAGCCTATTAACGGCTCACTACAGGGCAAGGCCTCCTTCCTTTTTTGGAGAGAGGATATGGAGCGTACACCCACCACGCTGCTCCAATGCGGGTCGGACATAGGGTGATAAAGTTTCATTTATTAACGATTACTATCAGATATTGATGATAGTGACCGGGACCGATGGCTTAACGTGCTCTCCGAGGCACGGGGGTGTAACACCACCAACTTCCAAACTCCGGACTTGGAATGTACTGAACATTTCATAGAAGAACGAAAAAGCTCATAATTATTCCATGACCCGACCCAGGAATCGAATCCAGTACCTCGTGATCGAAGCTACATGGGCTAACCACTAGACCAACGAGGCAGGCTAACGTTGTGATGAATGTTAATAAAAAAGTACTTGAAAGAAAGAAAAGCTCTTTATTTTATATCCGGATCCATGACTCATCTAGGATCTTGACACTAAGTCACTTAAGTTAACCACTGGAGCAATGCGACAGTATCTAGCATATCTTCTAATATATATCCTTAAAATATTAAACAAAGTTGTCTCAATTTCTGCAAGGTTTAAGGTTGCGTTTAGGCTAAAACACAACGACGATTCTTAGCCAGAGAAATAACTACGTGTCACGTGTTTATCAGGCACTTTGCACACATCAAGAACTTTGAAAACTTAATCTATGTCTAGCCTGAGCTTTCAGATCGGTCCATATTAAACTAGCTTCCTTTGCTTAACAGTATTATATTTGGTGATATTTTATATTTATATTTTTCTTTGGTTTTTCACTCCGTCCGTCGGATATCACATTAAACTTTCGCACCTTGACTTCGGCACTATTATCTATTAGTGATTGTTACAAGATCCATATTGTATTGTATCTCTAAGCCTGCCAACCTGCATAGAAGGTACGTGATCAAACTTAGCTCCTGTAATGAAGAATGTGAACTCTATGTGAAGTGGCAGGAAAATGCTCAAATCTCTTGGAACAGCTTCACACCAAATATCAGGGTACTGGAATTAATGAATGAAAAAAGAGAACTTATGTCTACTATCAAGCGGAGGAAACTGAGCTTCTTTGGACACCTGCAGCGAGGTGCCCAGTTTGCCTTTTCAAAAGTAATCTTGGAAGGCAAGATACTGGGCAAGAGAGCACCTGGTCGTCTAAGAAGGAAATAGCTGGACGACATAAGTGAGTAGATCGGACTCGATTACCCACAATTAAAGCGAATTGTGCATTATAGGAAAGCTTTTCGCATATTGACCGCGAAACTTTGTTCGGAAGATGGCACTAAGTGATGATGATAATAAGTGGGCTAGCAAAATAGGTTTCAAATAATAAATTCTTTCATTTTTTTCACAAACTTCAAATATTTATATAATAATAAGTATAATAAATAATAGTTTAAAAAAACTAAAAACACGCTTTTTATAGAAACCCAAACTAAAAAATAGAAAATAAATTTAAATTAAGAATAATGTTAAAAATTTTATTAACTATAAATTAATAATAGTGTAAATAAAAAAAAATCATTTTATTTAAAAAAAATATAGTTATAAATATTTTATTGACAGATATGAGTAGAGTGATTATCATTTTGATAATATCTTAAAAAGCACCCCACGCTTTTTTTAAAATAAAATAATTTTTTTTTATTTACACTATTATTAATTTATAGTTAATGAAATTTTTAACACTATTCTTAATTTAAATTTATTTTCTATTTTTTAGTTTGGGTTTCTATAAAAAGCGTGTTTTTAGTTTTTTTAAACTATTATTTATTTTTTACTTTTTAGTTTGGTTTATTTATAAAAGCGTGATTTTTTGGAACTTACGCATCAGCCTATTTTGGCCTAGACACGTGGGATTATTGAATCCCTCCTTATTTTGACTATTTACACTCTCATTACCTCTATAGCGGCTGTGGCCGACTTACAATCTGTACCCGCATTTGCCTGTGCCCCACCCTTAGCACAGTGACCAAGGAAACCACAGAAACCTGGCCAGAGTACAGTCGGCACGGGAGCGAGCCTTGGAAGTCGCAGAAAAACTGCCAGGGCTGAGCGACTGTTGTACGGGCAGTTTAGCACTTAAACCGCTCGGCCACACAGTCGCTAGTAATTTATTTATTAGTGAGAATAAAATAATTATTTAATAAATATTATAAATACGGGGAATCAGCGTTCAATTTCGGAGAGGGAGCCTGAGATACGGCTACCAGAACCAAGGAAGGCCGCAGGCGCGCAGATTACCCACGGAGAGTTACATACTGACATACTGACAAACTGACTTACAAGTGAAGCTAATAAAAAGCGTGTAAAAATAAAGTTTGAAGAGTTTCCTCGAGTTTTCGTAGATCTCATCATCAGATCATGACTTAGTTAACATTAAACCAACTGGAATCTTTCAAACTTCTCATTGAGACATATTAATCGAGCCCAATCACAAGGTAGCTACTGTAAACCGTTAAAGAGCTCCCTCAGCTGTCCTTCTTCTTCATCGCCAGACCCTCAATGACAGTCACAGCCCATCTAGATGTAAAATTCTCATTGAGACAAATTAATCGAGCCCAAACACAAGGTAGCTACTGTAAACCGTTAAAGAGCTCCCTTAACTGTCCTTCGTTTTCATCTGCAGACCCTTGATGACAGTCACAGCCCATCTAAATGTAAATTTCTCATCGAGACAAATTAATCAAGCCCAAACACACGGTAGCTACTGTAAGCCGTTACGGAGCACCCTTAACTGTACTTCGTCTTCATCACCAGACCCTCAATGACAGTCACAGTCCATCTAAATGTAAATTTCTCATCGAGACAAATTAATCAAGCCCAAACACAAGGTAGCTACTGTAAGCTGTTACGGAGCTCCCTTAACTGTACTTTGTCTTCATCACCAGACCCTCAATGACAGTCACAGCCCATCTAAATGTAAAGTTCTTATCAAAACAAATTAATCGAGCCCAAACACAAGGTAAATACAGTAAATCGTCAAGGAATTCTCTTATATGTAGATCGGCTCCATCATCAGATCGACTCCAGACCTTCATCGAATTGTAGTGCTTTTAAATACTTATCGGAAAAACTAACAAATGTACTTGTTGTCCCTACAATTTTTGAAAGTTCCCCTCGGTTTCTCCAGGATCCCATCATCAGATCCTGGTTTCCTTGTCATGGTACCACCACCGGACTATCTACTTTCTAACAAAAAAAGAATTATCAAAATCAGTTCATAAACGACGAAGTTATGCGCGAACACACATACGAGTTACATACTGACATACTGACAAACTGACAAACTGACATACAAGTGAAGCTAATAAAAAGCGTGTAAAAATAAAAAATACTTGGACCTTGCTCAGGAGATTACCGTCATGTGGAATGTTGATTCAACAATAATTGTTCCTATAGCTGTCGTTTCAGTCAACGGTCTTATAGCGAAAAGCTTTGACGAACATCTTAAGAAGCTTTCGCTTAATTGTTGGATCAAGGGTCGGGTACAGAAGGCAGTAATTCTTGAAACGGCGCGTATTGTGAGGCGGTTCCTCACTCTGGAGCCCTGACCAGCGGTTGCTTAGACCCCCAGGCCCCGTAGCAGGCGGAATGAATTTTTTTATAAATTTTTAATAGTGTTTTTTTTATAATTTTATAAGCATTGTTAAAAATTTTAAAAATAATTGTAAATAAATAAATGAGTGTAAAAAAGTATAACAAGAATAAGAATAATTTTATCAGCGAGCAGACCTTAGAGGTCGTACAAGTTATAAGTAGTTTGTAGCAACTAGTTACAGAATTTAATTAAATTCGTATCTTAGCTCCACAGATGTAGTCTGTAACTCTTTGCCACAAAAGTTGGTCCAGCATTTCTAGATTATTCCATTATCACTAGAATTTGCAAGTTCAAGTAGAGCCATTTACGAAGTTACAAATGTAAGAAGTACTTACTTAGATACATAACGTTATAGTACTTTATTAGTTAAGCACCGACCGACCGACCGAGGCAAATGGAAGTATGTAGGCCCTGCCTACCGCTACGGGAACTAGGCGTGATGTTATGTATGTATGTATTATTTAAAACTTATATATTTTTAATTTATTACAATTTAACCCTTGTCTGCAATCTTACCCGTGATGATGCAATCTAAGATAGAAGCAGGCTAACTTATTAGGGGTAGGATGGAAATCCACAGAACTTTCGTTTACTACACGACACCGTACCGGAACGCTAAATCGCTTGGCGGCACGTTTCTGTCGGTAGGGTGGTTATTAGACCTCCTGCTTATGTTCCTCATTGTGGTTAGTGTAAGATTTTACCGCGTCGATATCGAGAACGGTAAACGCAAATTTTATATGACACTGACACTCACCCATTTGAGCTTTCTCTCGATACTGCCAGGGGCGCTGCTTCAATTACATATAAAATTTGACTTTACGCGAATGTGAAGTTTTCGATTTGTTTTGGTGAAAGCTCACACTAGGCACTCTGACTGGTGTATCAATAATTAGCAATATCAAGACACCAAGATCTTACTCGTACATTTTTAGCAAAATATCTCCTACGCTCGCGTCTTATATGCTCTGAGCTAAGCTGTACCTATATTGTGTTATGATCCGTAATAAACATTATTCATATTTATTAAAGCCCGCCTGCGCAGTGTTTGTAAGCACAATATCCTTTAACGAGCACAGTTGGTATCCAGTGCCTCGTAAATAATACCTGCTAGTACATACCAGCTTAGGCCTACATACAAAAAGCCAGATGTAGATATCCTTAGCTCTTAGTACATACGACATAAGGCTTGAAATTCCATGTATGATTTGAATTGTTCTGACCCATACACAATGCAGTAATGAAAACACATAATATGAGCCACGTTGGCACCGGGATAGAAGGGAGTTTAAATATCTGTATAAATTACTCTCACTCGCTAAGCGGCTTTTAGTGAAATTTATTGTAATTTTAACACGGAATTGAAATGTGTGTTAACATTTATATTCTCTGTTAAAATAATGTGGGATCGTGGCTCAAAGAAAAATAAATTTCAAGACAAAAGGCCATTTTCAAACGTAAACGGCCAAGAAAGAAGCCATCCGGTAAAGGCGATCAAAATACAACGAATAACGAGGATTTAAAACGACGATATCATTAGAAGTCGTTCGTATTTTCTTTGAACAACGATCCCACAATAATTTTTCTGCGGAAAGGTTTCACTCTTATATAGTTCACTCTTAGTTACTAAAAGTTCGTCTAGCCGAATATAAGGCAAATACGAATTCGTGTTGTATGGACTGGACCTGCGAGCCTCGAACGAGCACGCATCTAGCCTTTGGCTACAGTTTGACTGTGCTCCGCCAAGTGTCTGTTTTTTGACAAACACAAACGTTTGAAAACGGTGGCCGTAAGAGGCTCGTTGTAGTCTACATCTACATTAATATTATAAAGAGGAAAGATTTGTATTTTTGTATGTAACGAATAAAGTCATAAAGTACTGGACCGATTTTAATAATTCTTTTTTCATTAGAAACCTACATTATCACTGAGTAACATAGGCTATATTTAGTACTAGATTACTATAGAAATCTTTAGAAATTCCTATTAAAACCAACCGAAGGTGTAAAAAAATTAGCCATAAAATGTCTTTCATCGCATACGCTGCGAAGAGTATTAATGATAGGACAAAAAAATGTTTAACAATATTATAGAATATATCAATATCTACAAAAAACTTCGCAAGACCATATGCTTAACTATTGAAGTTACGTCACTATAACTACTTTTTTACATTTAACAAATTGATAGAAATGCCGATCAAAATCAGACCGTGTTATCGAAAAAGTTATAATATACGAAAAAGTTTGTTCGTTTGTTTAAACGAACGCTAATCTCTATATCTGCATGTCGGATTGTAAATTATTTTATTTTATTATGAAAGCTAGACACAAAAGTCAAATAGACTATTTAATACAAGCTATACACATCAGCTTTCCATAAATATATATTGTTAATGTTAATGTACTGTAATATCGTACAATGTTTAACAAAAATAGGATATTGCTTGACGGAAAACTATAAAAAAATTAAAATAATTGAAAGGGGTAGCGGGGAAAGAGCACACTTTATATGAAAGTCTGTCTTTAAAATTAAAAGGGTACCTAAGAGGTTTTCACGCGGACGAAGTCGCGGGCGACTGCTAGTCTACAATGAATAATAACGGGAACAACGATGAGCAAAGCAGATCTGTTCGAGCTCGGATCCTGAGCTAAGATATCTCACGAATAGAAATATAGTTTGTGATAGATAGATCTTTGTCATTTTATAAGAGGTGAAAGTTTGCCAGCCTATGCTAAATTGTATAGGCAAGCAGCAGCCGGTAGGTGTTCCGTAGGCAACTATAGAGTTTAAGTTTTGGGTCTCCTTTTCCTTTTTGTTTCAACATTTGCACCCTGGCGATCCCAGTACGCTCGTTGTAAAATTATTTATTTTAATAACTCGTCATAAATCTTTGTAATACCGAAATCGGTCTTAAATAGAGCTTACACGACATTTTTGCCAAGCTATAAATATGCGTAGCGTACTTACGCTTTCTGTAAAATATATTTTTTTTATCGACTACAAGTTGGCCCTTGACTGTTATCACACCTGATGTTAAGTGATGATGCAGTCTTAGATGGAAGCGAGCTAACTTGTTAGGAGTAAGATGAAATCCACACCCCTATCGGTTTCTACACGACATTGTACCGGAACGCTAAATCGCTTGGCGGTACGTCTTTGTCGGTAGGGTGATAACTAGCCACGGCGAAAGCCTCCCACCAGCCGAATGTAACTGTCAATAAAATAAATTGTTGATATCGTTGATACTATACATTCTATTTCTATTCTACATTACTAATCTATAGTTAAAAATGTGTCGTCTGTGGTGATGACAAATGTAGGTACCGTGACATTTCATAACATTTATATCATAACTTTATTTTACGCCGTACAAGTCCTTAAAATATTCTTTTCTCATTAATATTATTATACAAACCACCTAACAATAGAATAAATGATTCGATTAGTTTTAAACATCTACAGTATAATGCCCTCTCGTAATTCAGGTATACTATGAATGCATAGTAATCAATAATTTACTAGGGTCACTATCCACTACGCCACTCGGCTGTCTATCTTGTTTGTTCTGGACGAAGGGGTGTGAATCTCGTCATACACCTAACCCGCCCGCTTCCATCCTAGATTTCATCATCAATTACCATCACATATTATCAGCTAATTTGTAGCAAATAAGATAAGGCCATGCCTTGTAGTAAACTATTTGAATAGGCTAATAATAGTAATCGTAATGAGAAGTTTCAGGTCTTGTTTTATCAATAGGAGCAGTCTTTGCTATTCTTGGAGGATTTGTTCATTGATACCCTCTATTTACTGGATTAGTTTTAAATCCTTACTTATTAAAAATTCAATTTATTTCAATATTTATTGGTGTAAATTTAACATTTTTCCCTCAACATTTTTATTGAAATAGAAAAAGTACCCTATTGACGAGCATAAGTAGAAAAGATCATCTGCCTTCGCATATGAACTTACGAGTGACAGCAGAAGATACGTTTTCCGAAAAATGTGTAAATATATGTAAGTTTTTGTTTTTGAGTGCTTTGTTGGGCTAGTAGTAGTTCGATCACGGGGCCCTTGTTTTGTATCCTGTGTTAGGCTGGAATAATACTGAGGTTCTCTTTCTTTTCTTCTCGGAATCGAGAAGTTGGTCGTGTTACCCCCGTGCCTCGAGAGCTTGTTAAGCCATCGATCCCGGTCTCACTGTTATCAACATCTGATGGCGATCGTTAATGTATTAAACATTATCGCTCTAAGCCCGCCTACCCGCATTGGACCAGCGTGGTGGGTCTAAACTACATATCCCTCCCTACAAGGAGGGAGGCCTGGCCCTGTAGTAGGCCGTTAATAAGCTGATAATGATAATGTATCAAAAATTAATAATTAACTTTCCATTTTCAGATTGATATTTTGGAATGTAGTATGTCAAGTTTCAGCTGTCATAGTCATTGTGGGTATATGTTATGTATTTTTTGTGGTATGGACTTGGTTCTTCAATTATTTACTTGGTAATTATCTTTAAACTAACGTACATTCATATTCAATATATACAACATTTTAACGGCCTCCGTGGTACAGTGGCATACGCGGTGGATTTATATGATGGAGTGGATATAACTTTTTTATTTACAGTTCTACGACAAAAAGTTACTAGACTAAAGTTGTGGAGATTTTAATTTTCAACATAAAGTGTTACCAAATTTTTTTTATTAAATTAATAGTTTAAGAGATATACCGTAAAAACCATTTCAACCCCTATTTTGAACATGGCGGCCGTGGGACAAGTGTGGCGACCTCACAAACTTCTTTAAAAAGACGTGTGGCAACGGAGACTGCCGCGGTAAAGCTATTGCATAGCATTTTTTATCAACTTATGTTTACCTACCGACGTCATCGGGACCGTGGCCTAGCGGTAAGGCGCTCTAAGTGCCCGGATTGCCAGAGAGACGCGGGATCGAATCCCGTCGGTTCCGCAATTTTTTTTTTAAGCGTGATGTTGCAAAAAGTCATTAATTTAAAAAAAAATGACTTTTACCAGATTTTTTTTAACACCAGTAGGTATTTTGATATCAGTCATCGTCCCTATTGCTTCGTTGTTACTGTGGCTAAGCAATATGACTTCACAACACGAAGTCCCGGGTACGAATCCTGTGCCGATGAGATAATGAAAATTCTCAGCACGGAATTTGGGTGATGTTACCCGTGCCAAAATAGGCTTCACCGGGAATCGAGCCCAGGACCTCCGCCTCATAATTACACCGCGCATACCACTGCGCCACGGAGGCCGTCAATAAAATTAATACTTTAAAGCCACTCTGGACCAACGTCGTGGGTTTAAGCTCCATATATTCCTCTACCATAATTAATACAGAAATAAAAGTACAACTTTTTACATACATACAATTTGCTACCACATTTATTATAGAACAAAGTACATCACCGCATCTGTCTATCTGCCTATCTGTTTGAGATAAATTGAGAAACTACTGAACTGATTTTCATGACATTTTTTGAGTTTGGTTTTATACAAATTGACTAAAATAATTAAGACGACAATATTTGGAAGCATCGGAAACGAGACAGTCACTGGTAGACATATAATTATTTAACGATTAAAGAGAATTATTACAATTTTGTAGAAAACCCAACACAATTGAACCCATATGTAGCACGGAAGCTTGAAAAGAAAAAAGCTGGGTTTTTTAATCTGTAATCATAATAAAAATGAAGTGAGTATGTATTCTTTTATACCACGATGAATAAAATTTTAAATATACTTATTTATTAATTTTTATAGTGTTTTTATTTACTTCTAATATCACTTTTAAAATCAACATTCATAATGTTAATATAAAGAATAAAGGTGAAGGAAATATTTTTTGCTGTAAGTAGGCATGAAAGTAGTTTCACCTTTCTTAAACTCAAAAAGTCTAGAACACAGAGCAGTAAGCGTTTATAAAATGTTAATTTCACGTTTTGTCCTCTGACAAAATAGTTCTCTAAAGTTACCAAATGGCTCGAGGAAGAATACTGTGAACGAATGAGATGTAAGATACACGAAACCTTTGAAGAGTGAATGAGCACGATGAAAGATTTGTCCTTATCAGTGTTTAACTGACTCACGAGTCAGTCGAATTTATCATTTTTGGACCCTTGGACGCCCTACATGAGGAAGCTATAGCTACGCCCGTGGTTATATTTTTTTTATTGACTACGAGTTGGCCCTTGAATGTCATCACACCTGATGTATTTTTTTTTATCGACAAGTTGGCCCTTTACTGCTATCACACCTGATGTTAAGTGATGATGCAATCTAAGATGGAAGCGGGCTAATTTGTTAGGAGTAGGATGAAATCCACACCCTTTTCGGTTTCTACACGACATTGTACCGGAACGTTAAATCGCTTGGCGGTACGTCTTTGTCGGTAGAGTGGTAACTAGCCATGGCGAAAAGCCTCCCACTAGCTAGACCAAGACAAATTAAAAAATATCTCAACCTGCCACGCCGGGAATCGAAACCAGGACCTCCGTCATTATAAATCCACCGCGCATACCACTGCGCCACGGAGTCGTCTAAATTCAGATTTAGATTTTTTTGATGCAGTCCATTATGAAGAGACTGCCAGTAGCAACTCTATAGGATACGTCCTCTTAGAAAGTTACTATATAGTTTTTACGAATCTGTGGAAAAGTCTATCAATGTTTTGAAATCATCTTTCATAAATCTATCATCATAAAAATACAAGCCTTAAATCTAAATACTGGTAGAAATTTTCAAATTCAATCATTATTTTAATGAAATTCAAATATTGTATTCTAAGTTTGGAGCTCTGAAGTAAAGTTATTTAGTAAGGTTGGCGCCTTTGTAGCAAAACTAATTATCTAAAGTCTGCGCACACAGACAGTGTTCAGCCGTTCTGAGTTCTGCGCTCTGAGCATTCTGCGGCGTTCTACAATTTTATACGATAGCGTAGACAGCAGGCTAATTGCCTGTTATTGCGCCAGAACAGCGCAGTCTTGTGCAGTGATACTAAATTTACAACTATTACAAAAAACGCAGAATACAGAACACAAAGAACAAAACTCAGAACTTCAGAACTCTTATTGTCTGTACTATATAATATTTTTAAAGGTACGACTATCTCTATTTACGAATACTATAATTGCAACACATTTTCACAAGAAAGTGGTGAAACATAGGTTATAAATAAAATGAGTCTACTAGAATTGAGTTAATTATGTGGTAAGTTTTATTATAGTACTAATTGACAACCAAACCTCATATATTATTAGGAAGGCTTTAAACGTAATATGTGTATCGCCCTATAATCAGCCTGTAAACATATAAATAAGGAACACCCTGCAAAATGCCGCTCTGTCACCATCACCTGAGGCGTACGTGTATGAGAAACTCAAACATACAGTTTTGAATAAATAGTTTACAAGTTAATAAAGAATCATCATCATAAGCAACTAAACGTCCTCTGCTGCACATAGGCAAGGACTTCCAAACGTCACGTTCTTGAGCCAACTGCTTCCAGCGATTCCCTGAAATCCCCGCTGCATTCATATCTCTACAGATTGATACTAAACATGGTAAATCACTATTCAGTAAACATAGTGACCTCCGTGGCGCAGTGATATGCGCGGTGGATTCATAAAATGGAGGTCCTGTTTTCGATTCTCGGCGGGGCAGATTGAGATTTTTCTTAATTTGTCTAGGTCTGGCTGGTGGGAGGCTTTCGCCGTGGCTAGTTACCACCCTACCGACAAAAACGTACCGCCAAGCGATTTAGCGTTCCGGTACGATGTCGCGTAGAAACCGAAAGGGGTGCTACTCCTAACAAGTTAGTCCGCTTCCATCTTAGATTGCCTCATCATTTAACATCAGGTGTGATAGCAGTCAAAGGCCAACTAGTAGTCGATTAAAAAAAAATTAGTACGAAGCCCTTTATAATACTCCAACTTATTCATCATTGTCATCATCACAATAGCCGATGAATGTCCATGGCTGGACATAGACTTTCTTGGGGTCTATCCACAGTCATCTTTAGTCGCCTGTGGCCAGCGGCTCCCTGCGACTTGTTTAATGTGGCCAGTCCACCTGTTGGAGAGTCAACCAAGACTTGCGCTTTCCGGTGCAGAGTCAACGTACCCGTTTTATTTTTGAAATCTTTAAAATTGGTGGATCTAATTTTCCTTGTCATTTCGTTATGTCTATTTCTATGGAAATTGATGTGTTTTCTCACGTTATACATAGATGGCGCTGCTTTAATTTCATATAAATTGACGTTAGAAGTGGTTACGTTATCAACACACATATAGATAAAATTGAAGTATGTATTTGTAATATGAATATACATACGGTACACCTACACTAAAACGACATTTTTTTGCCTGTCTGTCTGTCTGTTTGTTCCGGATAATCTCCGAAACTTCAAGTTGGATTGTCAAAAAAATCTTTTGCATATGATAGCCAAACTCATGACGAGTGACACAGGGTAATTTGTATCCAGATATGGCCACAGGAACAGGAATTACGAGAAGAGGAACTACACTAGGCACCCTGGTCGATTAATTTTTTTTTCATTTTACCAATATTATTATGTAATAGGTAATTATGATTTATCTCTGTTTTCAGTTGCATATGCCAGCTTATACATCAAGTGCTCAGTATTGCAGTCATTATATTCTTTTTTACTGTATTTGTAATAGTGATTTTGTGGTTCGTCAATTATGTAACAGGTAATTACTTTACTAAATTATTAACATTAATTGAGGTACAGCTATTCTATATCAATAAAGTTGCACGTAAAGTCCTGATATATTATATTATTTAAGACTTTGACGGCTGAGTGGCTCAGTAGGTAGTGACCCTGCATCTGCGCCATAGGCTGTGGGTTTGATTCCCACGTCTGGAAAAATGTTTGAGTGATGAGCATGGATATTTTCCAGTATCTGGGTGTTTATCTATATATTATGAGTACTTATGTATAATATATATAATGTTAGCAACATTGAATACTGCGCTTCAAATAGCTAGAGTCGACGACGACGATTAGACGAAAATCATAAAAAAAAAGAATGTACTCTGCGGCATTTTTGGCTTATATAAAAGGATGGTTTATTAAATTGAGGACATTATCAATTCCAGTTCTATGTGAAAGTAATTAGATTAGTGTTCAAGGAAAGATTGTTTCATTTAAAGAAGTTTTGTAATAAAAATGTGTTGATATTTTGATTAATGTTCTTTTGCTGCTTGTGCCTTTTGACCCCTTCTGCTGATGTTCCTAAAAATAAAATATTCATCAGCTATATACCCATAACACAAGCTATCTTTAGGGCTTGTTAAAAATGTCCACAATAATTTCTCAATATTTTAAAAAGAACCGTCAAATGCAACAAAGTTAAACTGCTTGTTGTAAAATATATTTAATTGAATACAAGTATAATAATAAAGTAATTATTATTATTAAAACATTATTATAATAAAGTATATCATTTTAGAGATCCCAACATCACTGGTTGATGAACGTAACCATTCGTTCGTAGAACCCACCTACCCTACGACACCTGCAATACTTCATTGATTGTAAACGCAATCGTGCATTCATAGAAGACACCTTGACTTCTCAAAAGGAGAAGGTTCTATGTTGGGCGGTATAAATTAACTGATTTAAAATAAAAAATTTTAACAAAAAATAGAACCGACTCAAAACGTACTAAAAAGTAAAAAAAAACTGTCATTTAGTTGCTTTAATTTATTTAAGCATATCTAGGAGTCGGTGCCAGCCAAGGTTTCTACTTTAAGGACGTTACCTAGAACCTATAAACTGCTTTACTTCGTAAAATAACTATTCGTTAAACTTGGCTGGCACCGACTTCATAGATATGCTTAAGTAAATTAAAGCAACTAAATGACACAGTTATTTTTTAATTTTTGTTCGTTTTGAGTCGGTTCTATTTTTTGTTAAAAATTTTTGATATTATGTTTATTCTTAAATACTAATAATTGCAATCAGGGTCAATTAATAGTTTACGTATTAAGAAATCAGTTGTTTTTAAAAGATTTTATTTATAGAATAAGAGATCAAATGATATTCATTCTTTTTTCATTCGACGTTTACAGATTAGTGTCATGCGCCGGCGGCCTTGCATATTGTAGAGATGTCCGTTCACCAATTATGGTCACAATATTATTTTATAAGTTATTTAAGATTTATTTTATCTATTTATGATATATAATTTATTAAAATATTTCTTTTATTTAATTTTATTGTAAATGATAATTGCCAAACAAAAATATAAGATATTTTGATTTTGGTATATATTTTAGTATTAGTAGAACTATTTTAGAACTATTTTACTACATACCTATTTCTGCCAGTGTAATTACAGGCGCATAGGCTCAGGTTAATGATCAGAAATACACTTTGTAGGAAATGTTCTTGTAATTCCCTGCGATGTGTTGCTCAGTATAGGTAGTTTTTCAGCTTACCCTTAAGTGGGACATCTATTTGTGTAGCGGATGGTGGTAGTTTTTAATTTTGAAAATACAAATAGAAGTACTAATGTAGGTAAACATAAATAGCTATACTCTGCGGTTCCACCCGCATGTATCTCATTCAATCGGAGTGTCGAAAAGTCTACATAGCAAAATGAGTAACCATACTAAATTAAAAAAAAACCGACTAAATAGTTTAAGTGATCTCGTAACGAGTCATTTAGTAGTATTTTGCTTATTAAATATAAAGAATAACAATCTATCAAAAACTTATTCCTAATACAAATAATAAAAAATTGAGGTGCGTTCGGCTTTTTAACCGACGAAAAAGAAACGGTGTATGACCACGCATAACTTTTTACAGAGTTGTCCGATTTTGATAATTCTTTTTTTATTAGAAAAGGCATACTTCCAAGGTGGTTCCATTGTCACCATGTTAGGATCTGACGATGATATCCTGGGGAAATAGAAGGAACTCTTCGAATTTAGGAGGCACGCTTACAGCGATTTCAGTTTTTGTCTCGTTATCGGTAGCTTTTTGGCTACTAGTGCCGTATAATATACTATTACAGTATAGTACGAGTACGTTACGTGGCGATAAATCACTAAAAAGTAAGAAATAAAAATTTTTAACAAAAAATAGAATCGACTCAAAACGCACTAAAAAGTAAAAAATAATTGTGTCATTTAGTTGCTTTAATTTACTTAAGCATATCTAGGAGTCGGTGCCAGCCAAGGTTTCTACTTTAAGGACGTTACCTAGAACCCACTAACTGCTTTACTACGTAAAATAAATGTTCCTTAAACTTGGCTGGCACCGACTTCATAGATATGCTTAAGTAAATTAAAGCAACTAAATGACACAGCTATTTTTTAATTTTTAGTATTCATTTAAAAATTTTTGCTTATTTAAATATAAATAATAACAATCTATCAAAAACTTATTCCTAATACAAATAATAAAAAATTGAGGTGCGTTCGGCTTTTTGTCAGGTTTGTTCCCCCCTCCATTTAATCCAATGCCTATCTTCCGCTATTCAACCCATATAACTGTTAAATCAGACCGCAATAAAGTCTGGATTGTTAATCGAAAAATGGAGCAATAATTTACCGACAACCACATAAAGGAAGCTCCAGACCAACGTTACTCAATCATATTATTATTAAGTTCAGCTGAAAGTAAAGCGACATAAGTTAATCTTTTACGGATTTTGATATTTGTATTAATTAGAGTCATTTTTAAGTGCAAGTCACATCCATAAAGCGATTTGTATGGTCAATCTAAAGGGACTTTGACTCCATTTAAGAGCTATGTGGCCTGCGATAAATACCTGTACCTCTCCAATTTTATCACGGATGGTCTATTACTAAGATTTATAAAAATATTCAACAAATCTCAATCTCATTAATTATCTCTTAAAAATTTACGCAGACTATCATATAATGTGTAGGAAGACAGTAGAAATGGAAAAACATAATTATAAAAGCCAAACATTGGGAGTTGCGGCACGTTACCTTGCGTGTCCATTTATTTAACTTAAGAGCGTGCGGGAGATTTTAACGGCCCAACAAAAAGCTGGTTTGCCAAAAAGCCCAAATGTCATTAGAATATTTTTTTAAATATAGAAATTGATTTTGGTATAGATAATTGAGGTATTGTGTCTTGAGGGCAGATAAAAGCATTTTATAACAGCTGTGTGGCAGGTATCAACCAAATCAAGCCTATGTTAAAACAAAGATGTATATAGTCATTCACTATATTCACATAAGCTACATCTGTATCTTAATTTTAAAATTGCTAGCTTTTGCCCGCGACTTCGTCCGCGTGGAATTAGTTATTACGGCAGCCTAATTTTTCTAAGCTTTGAATGTCATATTTATTAATATCTAATCAACTGCCTAAGAAATAGGTCTTAAGCTTTCAAAATGACGATACTTTCATACAACATTTCATCCCCCCTTTACCCCTTACAACCCTTTTTTCGCAACTAAAAGTAGCATATGTCCTTTTTCAGGCTTTAGACTTACTGTGTACCAAATTTCATTTAAATCGGTTTAGTAGTTGTAGAGTGAAAGCAAGACAGACAGACAGACAGAGTTACTTTCGCATTTATAATATTAGTTAGGATTAGAATACCTCGAACAACCAGACGACCTCTACTATAGAGGCCATACTGTAAAACATATATTAGCTGTAACTACAGAAAGAAGTGTGAGAATGTCTTATTACACTTTTATCATTCTAGCTTACATTGGATGTAAAGGAACTTAATTCCGATAATAGCGAGTTGTGGCACTTTACCTCGCGTGTACATTTATTTAACTGAACATAGCTGCGTGCGGGCGATAAGTTTTAACGGCCCACCAAAAAGCTCGTTTGCCAAAAAGCGTAAATGTTTATTACACATTGATACGGGACAAAATTACGATGGTGGGCTCTTTATTAAAAATCGCGATAAGGAACTATCTTAATGTTATGCCGTTTTGTATAAAATTGTATTTATTTTCTACTGCTTTTTAACAATTTATTACTTTTTGGTTTTAACAGTAACCATGCCCCATTTTTATTTCCTCAGAAGACCTTGCGCAGTACTAGGAGCTCAGTTAAAGGGCTGAACGCAGGTAATGGGTTTATTTCCCGCTCTTTGAAGATTTTTCCTTGCACAGTTTTTACGTCCAATTGGAGCAGAGAGATGGGCCTAAGCTCCCTTTTCCTGTAGAAAGGGGGGCCTGGTCTTGTAGTGAGCTTTTTATATAACGTTACAAGAGGGGTTTTATTTTTTTATTTTAACTGAATATAGGTTGGCCCTTGACTGCTATCACTGATGTTAAGCGATGATGCAATCTAATATGGGGGTGGCCTGGTCTTGTAGTGAGCTGTTTATATAACGTTACAAGAGGGGTTTTATTTTTTTATTTTAACTGAATATAAGTTGGCCCTTGACTGCTATCACTGATGTTAAGTGATGATGCAATCTAATATGGAATTATGGGGCTATTAAAATAGGAGTGCATATTTATTTATTTACGCCACTGTCAAACAATGAGATCCGTTGTAGCACGAGTGATATTTTGTGCCAAACTATTTCAAAATTCAAAAAAGTATTGTAGCACGGTTACCAGTCTAGAAATGAACCAAACGACCGGAAGGAACGAATGATACGAACGGTAGGAATAGATAGCCTTGTGTTATGGTTTGAAGTCTTATATTGCGTAGTGTTGGTTGCAGCGGGATTTTAAAATAATATTCTGATGTCTTCAAAATCGTTTTATTCTTTCATAATCTTTTATCTACCGCCGCATCGGTAAAGCAGTCCGTGACGAGAAAAGACGCGGCCAGAAAAACTCGACACATGCTCTTTTTAAATGAATTACAAAACCACTCAATTACAATAATTAATATTACACTAAAATATACATACTTTGTAACAACCAAAAGAACAGTAAAATACACTACTCGACTATTCTAACATATCCATTTTACATTTTATTTTACAGCCTGGAATCTAGTCCTTTGAAATCATCTCACGGTCGACAGACACAAGTTTACGTTACCATAGACATTATCGTACAGTATTGTCTATGGTAACAAATTTTAATATTTTAAAATGCTAACAGTAGATTGCGAAATAGGAGTAGAAAATTGTTATGTCGCTGTTAAGTAATGAGTGCCACTATACCACGAGTTATGTTAAGTTACTTCTTATTATACATTGTAATATATCAGATGAATTAAGCAGCGTTTTAAAAAAAAGCTCCCAGCCGGCTCAAATTTTACCAATTTTTTTAACAATTACAATTTAGCTACCCAAAATTAACAAAAAAGGCAGAAAACTTTAGGGGTTGTTTGGATGTTATACTTTGACTGAGGTAATGTGATCTGCTAGGGTCAGGTTAGTAAATGAGTAGCCACACAAACTGTTCACTATTATTTATTACGCGTTGTGTCTTACTGGCTATCCGTTAACGACTAACTATACTGCGGGCAAATCCGCCCGCAGTCGCCACACATAATGCTTAGTCGACATTTCATTATAAACGTTGGTGTGTGTGTGTATACGCAGCCACCACAAAACCTTCATCAGGAATCACTCTATCTATTACTGATAATGAACCGTAGGACAGTCCATTCAGTACTCATTGAGCTTATGGCGAACAGACAGACAGGCGTGGTGGGGGACTATGTTTTATAATAATATTATGTAGTGGGTACAAGGCCACTAATATTTTAATACCACGTTATGCATTCTTCTTTTCGTACTTCATCAACTCTAATACAATACATATTATAATACATGACTGTATCAATAGCATAAACAGTCATTATGCATTTATGAAAATCTATTTTCATTTCAATATTCTTTCCACACGATATAACTTACTAGCGAGATCTAAGGTGACGAGCTCCGTGGCGCAGTGGTATGCGGGTTTATAAGAGGGAGGTCCTGAGTTCTATTCCCGGCGGGGTAGATTGAGATTTTTCTTAATTTGTCTTGGTCTGGCTGATGGAAGTCTTTCGCCATGGCTAGTTACCACCCTACCGACAAAGACGTACCGCCAAGCGATTTAGCGTTCCGGTACGGGGTGTAGATTTCATCCTACTCCTAACAAGTTAACCGGTTTGCATCTTAGATTGCATCATCACTTAACATCAGGTGTGATAGCAGTCAAGGGCCAACTTGTAGTCGATAAAAAAAGGTCTTAGAAATCTTCAAAAGTTTATTGGAGTTCCATCGATTGAACGTAAGACAAATATGAAAATATTAATATTCTAATTTAACATTAACCTCAGAGCTCAGAAACATAGAGGAATAAACAAAAAAATATAACTTGAAATCCTCAAGGACTTTCTTATTTTATTCACCGCAATGGAAAGTAATCTGTGCTCTTAAGACGCGAGTAAATAAGTAAATAAGCTTTAATTAAAATTGTCTTAGAATGTAATAAATGGAAATGTCGTCGGAACATTCGTCGTTTAATTATATTTATTTTTCACATATTAAACCACTACACACATATTACAAAATAAAATTTACTGCCACGTATCCTTGTTTGTCTCTGTTCGCAATAAACTAAAAACTACTGGACAGCTTCGTCCACCTATAGATAAGGTGATTTGCGGGGAATACGTCTAAAGCCTGCCACCAGCTGGAGCTGGACCACTTAAGAAAATCTCAATCGTCCCAGCCGGTAATCGATCCCAGGACCTTCGTCTTATAAATCCACCGCGCGTACCGCTGCATCACGAAAGCCTTCAAAGTCTGTATTCCATGCCATGTACTCGTACCACAGACTGGTTGATTCAGATTAAGTTAGGTTAGTAGTACGGAACTCTAAGAGGGGATTTTATATCAGGTTCGGTTAGTTACTAACTAAAAGTGTGTATATTGAATATCTGACTAGTCTAATTAATCTTAAAGTCAGGGAGCGGAAGGTTTATATCTCCCTCAAAGTGCACACCATTCAGCTAGTACCTAACCTACTAGAGGGGATTTTATATGAAGGTAGGTTAGTTACTAACTAAAAGTGTGTATATTGAATATCTGACTAGTCTAATTAATCTTAAAGTCAGAGAGCGGAAGGTTTATATCTCCCTCAAAGTGCACACCATTCAGCTAGTACCTAACCTACTAGAGGGGATTTATATCAGGGTAGGTTAGTTACTAACTAAAAGTGTGTATATTGAATATCTGACTAGTCTAATTAATCTTAAAGTCAGGGAGTAGAAGGTTTATATCTCCCTCAAAATGCACACCATTCAGCTAGTACCTAACCTACTCTGCCTTAATCTATTGTGCTGGTTAAATATTTCTGATGAACGACATACTACATATTCCTACTTATTATGAACACATGAGTACATAAAAGGAACAGAGGCAAAACTTCTTAAGAACGTGCAAAGGACATAGGTAAAAAATCTATGGAAGTCTGCCCCAAAGATGCCCATAGATTATAATATATGTCATTAAATATTACAGATCTTCTATTTAAATAGTAATAAAGTTACTTGTAGCTAAGCAGTCGCTGATAAAAGTTATGAAAGTTTATAAAAGTTGACTTTTTATCTTCTACGGAGACGGTCACGTGATTCAGAACACAAAAAATCTTATATTTTTATTTAAATATGAGCATACGTTTGGACAGCCTGGGGCAAATTATTGCAATGTCCATTGTTACCTATTTTGGTAGGGTTGTCACAATAGGTTAAGACAAATTAAACTACCAAACAAACAACATGTCGCACTGACATGACCCTAAGATTTTCAACTAACTGTGCCAGCGTAAACCGGTTTTTTCCAGTATCGCCGCGTACATGACATGCGGCTGGTGGTCACTCACACATGCCCTGCGTGCTTGTAGTAGTGCAACCGATTCGCGCGGTAGTATGAAGCTTTGTCTCTGTTCCTTTTATCTACTCTTGTGTTATAAACGCAAAAGTTTGTAAAGATGAATGTAAGTATGTTTGTTGCTCTTTAACGCAATAACTACTGAAGCGATTTTGATGAAACTTTACAACAATACAGCTTATGCATCACAAGAACACATAGGTTACCTACTTTTTAACGAAAACTACGCGGGTCAAACCGCGGGCGTCCTGTAGTTTTTAATATTGTAGGTTGCCCTAAACGACCCCTCAAATTAAGGTTTCATGGTTTAATTAAGGAAATGGTCAAATTAAGGATTCTATACTATGAAAGTTAAAATACATTATCTGCCGCGCCCGAGTACTTCCCCTTTTTGGGGATTTTTGGAAATTACTATTTGCATCTTTATTTGCAAAACAACTCAAAATAATCTACAAAGCATCCAGTAATGTATCCATGACTGAATTTACAGCATGAATGTGTGGCAGAATCTAAAATCTAATCATAAGAATTTGCATACAAAGAGAGTCGCACTCGTTCAATATTTCTCTGCCCCCAGTCGAGATGATGCGACGAATATTCAAATATTGCTTTTAATATTCATCGATGCCATCGCCAGCTCTGATTCACCACTAATTGAGACCTGATTTTATGTAGGGCTTAGGAGAAAATCATGCCATATTATCATATTATCATCTAGGAGTATGAGAGCTCTACATGACAGACGCCAAGTAACATCGCTGACTTTAGTATAAACATATTCAATGTATTAATAGACCACTACAAGGCCAGCCTCCTTATAGAAGAGGAGATTTGGAGCTTTTTTTATCGACTACAAATTGGCCCTTGACTGCTATCACACCTGCTGTTAAGTGATGATGCAATCTAAGATGCAAACCGGTTAACTTGTTAGGAGTAGGAAGAAATCTACACCCCGTACCGGAATGCTAAATCGCTTGGCGGCACGTCTTTGTCGGTAGGGTGGTAATTAGCCATGGCGAATGCCTCCCACCAGCCATACCAAGACAAATTAAGGAAAATCTCAATCTGCCCCGCCGGAAATCGAATCCAGGACCTCCGTCTTATAAATCCACGCCACGAAGGTCTTTAAGCTTAGACTCACCACGTTGCTCTATGGATCTCTCTATGAATTCCCAAGGTTTATACAAGAAGGCAGGATACTGGGAACCAGTGGAGAAAATGGATTGATGATAAAAATGAGTAGACTAAGCTTAGTTACACGAAGCTTATAAGTATTTCGCAGGACCGCAATTTTCTCCAGCTGAATGCCAAACTTCATTTTGAAGAATGCACCAAATGATGATAAAGATCCATTACTGGTCGGCAGGCTCAGGATGATAATGTTTAATTCTTTAACGATATCTATCAAATGTTTACGATAGTGACCGTAAAGTGTTCTCCGAGGTACGGGGGTGTAGTCCTGGGACAATAGATTTTGCATAGGGGGTCAAGGGTCCAAAAACTATAAACTAGGTAGCTTTTGCCTTAGTCGGCGCAGTAAAACAGAATAGTATTATTTAATAGGGCCAATTTTGCTTAATCCGACACAATTGCAACAAACAATTATCCCAAGCTCATTCGCAATTATGCAGGCTTACGTACTGTGATTATCATAATATTTCATTAGCCATTTCATAAGCACAAAGTACGAGTAGGCACTAAATGTAAAACGTTATTTTTATTGTTTACAAGTAAGCTCTTGAGTGAAGTAGACGTAAGTGATGATGCAGTCTAAGATGGAAACGAATAAACCAGATAGGAATAGGATAAAATCCCTTTCGTTTTCTACACGACGTTTTACCGGACTGCTAAATCGCTTGGCGGTACCTCTATATAAGTAGAGTAGTAATTAGACACGGAAGAAGCCTCCCACCAACTAGCTCTAGGCCAATTTAGAAAATATTAATCAGCTTAGCCGGGCATCGAACTCGTCTTCTATATCAGTAGAGTAGTAATTAGACACGGAAGAAGCCTCCCACCAACTAGCCCTAGGCCAATTTAGAAAATCTTAATCAGCTTAACCGGGCATCGAACTCGTCTTCTATATCAGTAGAGTAGTAATTAGACACGAAAGAAGCCTCCCACCAACTAGCCCTAGGCCAATTTAAAAAATCTTAATCAGCTTAGCCGGGCAACGAACTCGTCTTCTATATCAGTAGAGTAGTAATTAGACACGAAAGAAGCCTCCCACCAACTAGCCCTAGGCCAATTTAAAAAATCTTAATCAGCTTAGCCGGGCATCGAACTCGTCTTCGTCTTTTAAATCTACCTGCGCTAGGCTGTCAAAATTGAATTGGGTTTGTTCGTCCATTTAACAAGACATAACCTCTCCAGAAACGAATATCTTACCATTCCATGGATTCACCGTGCGGGTGCCGGGTCCGTCGCGTGGCTGAGAGAAAAACAACAAAAACTCCGAACAGAGCCCGAGACTTGTGACACGGGTGTAGGTTTAGTGACGGCCGTCAAAACTCACCTCCTCTGTTCAAGTTATTCTTCCTGCCCAGCCAAATTCGAAAGGACCCTACTAGAGCAGCTTTGAACACTCGTTCCAATAGGGAGCTTACTGCACTTCTAGTAAGGCCAAGGTCTTTTAGCAGGTTATAGAGAGACTTCGCCGGTATACCTCTCGCACCCACTTCTACCGCATACAACCACATAGCCATTTTTGGTTAGTTCACTAGTAAGGTCATAATATTTATTCACTTCGAATACATTAGGGATGTTTGTTTCCCACGGCACTGTAAGCTCAACAAGTACTACGTATACGTATACGTTTGATTTGTTTGGAAAAAAGAAATATGCCCGGTCTAGATGTCGAAATAGCTAAGTCTACCGGGATTTTATAGTGCTTTTCATACGTGTCCATTAATATAGTCCAATCAGGAGCAGAGCCCAGAATTGAATAAGGCTTGCTGGTGGAATTTGTACTTGAGCCTGCATTAAAGAAGTTAGTTTGTCTTTTATTCGTCGTCAACCCTTAACAAAAACATATTATATAACAAAATCCATAATGTTATAATATAACAAAATCAACAATTATATAACAAAACATGCTATGTTATCTTGTCTACTTGATATATGATAAATCATTATAAGATAATATATTATCTATCAATACCGCAAGCTATTGCCATATAGACATTTTTCCCATAGCACGGCCTCAGTAGTTTTGAAGCCCCAAACATGCAAATGTCTCAATCAATATTCATGGGTTGCTGTCTCGATAATTGAGCCTTGTATCAAAACTAAGCCGACTAGAGTTTGACTTTTCTCTTTGATATGGAACCAGATTAAAGGCTTTTGATTTATTGAAATTTCTATGGATTTTATTTCTAACTAAATTACCTGGCAGATATTGATTTGAAGTTTCATACATAAATCGCAATTCATAAAAAAAAAATTCAAACTCTCTTTTTTTTTAACCACTCCTGTACACTACTAACTAAATAGCAAATGATTTTTTTATTAAGTCTGCTAAATAAAATTCCTTAAAAATAAATTAAATAATTTTTAATTTTTAGTTAAACGTAGGATCTGAACTTTTTATTAATTACAAGTTAGCCTTGGACAGCAATTACACCTGATGGTGCACACTTGTTAGGGGTAGCATGAGATCTATACCCCTTTCAGTTTCTACACGACATCGCACCGGAACGCTAAATCGCTTGGCGGTACGTCTTTGTCTGTAGGGTGGTAACCAGCTACGACTAAAGCCTACCACCGGCCAAATTAAGAAAAACCTCAATCTGCCCCGCCGGGAATCGAACCCAGAACCTCCGTCTTATAAATACACCGCGCATACCACTACGCCACGGAGGTCGTCAATTTTTGTTTTTGGACCCTATTATACAAATTCAAACAATAGTTTGTTCACAAACGACAAATAAAAAAAAAATTATAGCTGAAGAAAAAGTACAGTCTGCCCGTCAACGACAAAATGTAATAACCGAGCACCAAAACTAATACGTTAAAACCTGTCCGCGACATACCGCGACGTATAACTAAAATAAATGTTGCAATATTTTATCCGGACCAAGAAAGACCCTTGGACAAACTTAATAAAAATAAATAAGATCCGGCTAAACTGGACGGCATCGCTCTTGGCAATTTCCGTCTAATATAGAAAGGCAAGGGATACATGAAATTGAAAATAAGCCGACATGACAAACTGATTTTGTTTTATTGGGACAATTTTCTTTAGGTATTGTCACAGTTGTTTCATTAGAATCACGATGTTACTTTCAGTCTTTCAGAAGCTTCTGTTTATTGACAATTAATTATTATAACCAATTAGACAGCCATGTTAATTAGCGGCGAAATCTGAATATCGCTTTATCTTTTGCCGCAACGCAATGAAAGAGAAAGCGATATTTTTTACTTCGTAGGTAACTAATAGACGACATATTGCGTTTTTTATATACCTACACTCCGTGCGCATAAGCCCATAAATATAAAGGAAAACATTTATCTTTGTTTATCGTACCATTCGTCATACTTCACATTCTTCAAACAAAATAGAATTTTAAAAACTCTAAATTTATTTGGTTGGGTTGAAGTGACTCTGTCACCAATAGCACGTCTCGTATAGACTATCTTACCTTACAATGCTCTTTCAGATGTTACACAACTTAAATCTCATTAGCCCCTCAGCTTCTATAAAATCGAATACGGTTCGGAACGTAATAAGTGTTAAAATGGCGTTGGACCGATTACGGTCCCGCGCTAGTTAAGCAATTAAAAGCAACAAAAAACACTTTTATGTGTTAGAGTAAGTATTGTTCATATAAGTTTGGACCATTGACAAGTAGAATAATTTTTTTAAATAAATTAAACACGAATAACGTAGAAGGTGAGGGGTTAAAAACTATCATAACAATATCTTCTTATTCAATTTACAACATTGTATAATTAATTCGCCCGGCTTCTTAGGAGAATCAAATGAAATAGATGATGAGAAATATTTCACGTTTCGTTTTCGTTCAAAATTTATACAGACTTCTCCCCAGATCTTGCTTTGTTTCAGAAAATTTGACACCGAATAGACAGAGGTCTATCCTATGTCAAATTTGTGAGCACAATAAGCAGAAATTTTGGCAAAATAAGTTACAATTTGCGCGCGTCCATCAATCTTTGGCAGTAATGAAGAATACTTCTGTGTCAAGGGAAAATTGTTTTCTTTCATAAATATTAAGGTAAATGTGAGAAATAATAACGAATGTACTTACCTAATAAGATATTTGTTTTCTTCGCTCGTAAAAGTGTCTCGGATATTATTTATGTAATAATATTTATGATCTCATGCCATTCATTGAAATAGGTTGCTATTAGTGAAAATAAACTATCATTAGGTAGATACATATTAAGGTTGTAGAATAAAATATATGTGTTATTCCTTTAAATTAATTTCTGTTAATTCTAAGCCCTTAGTCAGGTGTATTACCCCCGTACCATGGAAAGCACGTTGAGCTATTGGTCCTGTCACTAATAGTGATCGCCAATAAATTAAACATTAACCCAAAGCCCGCCAGCCGAAATTGGTGTAACATGGTGGGTCTACGTCTCCTCACCAAGGAGCGAGGTGTAGTAGGTCGTTAATAAGCTTATAAAATTGCAAGATAAATCCGTTAATCCTTCATTAATTTACTATTTAATTAAAATCCTAAGATATACTAAACCAAGTATCTCAACATAGTAGTAGGTTGATTTAACGTTATACATCAATGTAACAGCCTGGTCAAAGCTAAATGGTTTACATTATTTGCGGTTCCAGAGCCAACCGGGCAATGTTTCTTAAGCCACCGAGCACCGCTCGACCATTTATATCCGGCATTATAATTAATCTTTTAACTTCATCAGAATTTAGAATACCTTCCAGGAAATATATTGTTTGGATTATAAATGTGTACCTATGTAAAAAAAAGACGTGTGGCACTCGGAGACTGCCGCAGTAAAGCTATTGCATAGCATTTTTTATCAACTTATTTACCTACCGACGTCATCGGGACCGTGGCCTAGCGGTAAGGCGCTCTAAGTGCCCGGATTGCCAGAGAGACGCGGGTTTGAATCCTATCGGTTCCGCAATTTTTTTTTAAGCGTGATATTGCAAAATGTCATTAATTTAAAAAAAATGACTTTTTGAAATATCACGCTTGAAAAAAAAAAATTCGGAACCGACAGAATTTGAACCCGTGTCTCAATGGCAATCCGGGCACTTAGAGCGCCTTACCGCTAAGCCACGTTCCCCGATGACGTCGTTGCCGAAATTGTGCTCTTGATATTATGTTTTTGATACTCAGAGGTGTTAGGTTTTTTCGTAACGGAATTTCTGTATTCGGTCTCCACGCTTTCTGTATTCGGGCTCCGCGATAAAAGCTATACAATAGCTTAATAATATTGAAAATTAAAGTTTTATATCGCCACTTATTCAAATTTTTTCGGCTATGTGTCGTAAGCCATATTTTAACCAGTCACAGAGTAAAGGTAAGTCATGTCAATTAGAACAAAAAAAATCAATAAATAAACAGACTTCAAAACATACTAAAAAGTAAAAAATAATTGCGTCATTAAGTTACTTCAATTTACATAAGCATATCTATAAAGTCGGTGCCATCCAAGTTTAAGGAACGTTTATTTGATAAAGTAGCAGAGCACTTTTTGGGTTTTAGGTAACGTCCTTACAGTGGAGCTCAAAGTCCAGCTAACTCTCTAGTTTTTAAGCAAGAGGAGAGCAGGTATATTTTTGGATGTCAGACAATATTCTGCATAAATGGCATCGGTAATGCAAGAGCACCTTTAAATCAGTCTGCGATGAAATACCTAGTCTATATCTGGAGTGCTATTCGTCTTGGTGCATAGGTAACAACTGAGTGAGATTAAACACATAAATACAGTCGCCAGATGGCGCTCGGCTCGCTGTAAATCCACAACCAATGCGACATTTGTCTCCACTTCCCAAAATCGATAGCGTCTGGCCACAGGCCTTACTATCTTCCGCAAACCGAGCCTAGTTCATTTATTATCATTTTATGTGCTATTAATACCAATAGATCGATATTTAAATCATGAAACTTTCTTATCTTAAGCTCATCAACCTTTATTGGCGATGGATCTAAGTTATGAATCCCTGAATCATCTATAAGGAATGAGGCCTGTGCAAGTAGTAGGCCATTCAAATAAGCTGACAATGTTGGAAAGAAGACTGTTTTGACGACCTGCCTTGCTCAGTAGGTATTTATTACCTTGCAACGGAAAGATCCTAGGTTCCATTTCCAGCATGGGTCAGTTTAGGATTTTAAGTTATTTTTTCAGAAAAGAACTTAAAAACCTAAACTGACTGAATTAGCTCAGGTCAATTCAGGTGAAACATTTTGGCAGTGGCTAGCTTACCGCCAAAGATGTAGGTATGATGCCACATAGAAACCATTTGGAGAATGACGGCCTCCGTGGCGCAGTGGTATGCGCGGTGGATTTATAAGACGGAGGTCCTGGGTTCGATTCCCGGCGGGGCAGATTGAGATTTTTCTTAATTTGTCTTGGTCTGGCTGGTGGGAGGCTTTTGCCATGGCTAGTTACCACCCTACCGACAAAGACGTACCGCCAAGCGATTTAGCGTTTCGGTACGATGTCGTGTAGAAACCGAAAGGGGTGTAGATTTCATCCTACTCCTAACAAATTAGCCCGCTTCCATCTTAGATTGCATCATCACTTAACATCAGGTGTGATAGCAGTCAAGGGCTAATTTGTAGTCGATAAAAAAAAAAGAAATGGATGGAAATACGTTATACGTCTTAAAAGTTTAGACGGCCTCCATGGCGCAGTAGTATGCGCAATGGATATGACGGAGTTCCAGAGAGTTCGATTAAAAATTTCTATATTGGCCCAGGTCTGAGTGGTGGGAGGATTCGACTGTGGCTTGTTGTGGTAACTAATCTACCGACAAAGACGTACCACCAAGCGATTTAGCATTCTGCTGTGATGTCATGTTGAAACGGAAAGGGGTGTGGATTTCATCCTACTCTTAAAAAGTAAGCTTGCTTCTATCTTAGATTGCATCATCACATACCAGGGTTAACTTGTAATGAATAAAAAAGTTAGTCCCTTACCAACTGTCACGAGTCAACTTATCATTAGTAAAATTTTAACAAAAAATAGAACCGACTCAAAACGCACTAAAAAGTAAAAAATAACTGTGTCATTTAGTTGATTTAATTTATTTAAGCATATCTATGAAGTCGGTGCCAGCCAAGTTTAAGGGACATTTATTTTACGTAGTAAAGCAGTTTGTGGGTTCTTGGTAACGTCCTTAAAGTAGTAACCTTGGCTGGCAGCGACTCCTAGATATGCTTAAGTAAATTAAAGCAACGAAATGATACAGTTATTTTTTACTTTTTAGTGCGTTTTGAGTCGGTTCTATTTTTTGTTAAAAATTTTTATTTCTTACTTTTTAGTGATTTATCGCCACGTAATGTACTTGTACTATACTGTCACAGTATATTATCCGGCACTAGTAGCCAAAAAGCTACCGATACCGAGACAAAAACCGAAATCGCTGTAAGCGTGCCTCCAAAGTTTAAACACTTCCTTCAATTTCTCCACGATATCATCATCTGATCCTAACATGATGACAATGGGACCACCTTGGATGTATGCCCTTTCTAATAAAAAACGAATTATGTAAAAAGTTATGCGTGGTCATATATAAAACAAAAATATACGTGTCGAATTGAGAACCTCCTCCGTTTTTTTTCGTCGTTTAAAAAATATATGTGTTACGCATTGACATATTAATACTATGGACTTCGGGTCTAATGCAAAATTTACGTCAAAAGTGTCCCAAGATATTTTATACACACTAGGATGTATTTATGTTTTTATACACAAAATAACATTGTAATGTATGTCTTATCGTATTGTTATACAGTCTAATTTGCAACGGTCTAATTGCATGCAATAAGTAATCAGCTTCGATTGACGGTTACCATGGCAACCTTTTTTTGACATGACAGCTTCTCGTGAAAATAGGACAACATAAATGGTGTGGAGTCGGTAGCTTTCAAATTTTTTTGGCATCCTATATTTATATATTATATTTACAGCAAATTTTAATTTATATTTACATATCCCTGACCTCTATATGCTGGGATAAATCTTGTACCAAATAATAATTGTTCTTGTGTGTATCTTGTATAAAATAATAATTAGTTATAATAATGATTAATTACAAACCAAATCCACTAATGTACAAAATGATATGCCACTCGACATAGTTCTTTACTTTGAAATTTTAAGTTCTCGATATTTTCCTCTTTTTAATTAAACTGAAAATATATTTTTTTACTTCAATGACGTTAGATCACTTTTTTAAATAACTGTTCCTAATTTCATGTAGATAATTCTTATAGTTATCAAATTAATATACCATTATAATAATAATAATAATAATAATAATATAATTGTTTATTGAGGCAAAAAAACCCATTATGTACAAAGTAAGATTACAAATGTTTAATATAAAAATATAAATAAAATACAAGTAAAAACACATTTTTGGAACATCTTAACTATGTCGTACTAAAACTACTTCCTATTTGGATCTCGATGTACTGAGATCCAATGCGTCATTATAGGGCTACATATGTCCTGACTGACTATCTGGAGGATGCTGTTACCAGAGTTACGCAACCTTTCCCAGAAGGAAGATATCCGCGCCCTGATAACAGCAAAGAAATCAGGCATTGCCGCTTCGGCGAACATACTCGATGCGCTGCAGTATCGAGGTAACTTCATAAGGATGCGGTAGGCATCATTGTACTGCACCCTTATGGTATTGAAGGATACCCTCTTGTACCGGTACCATAACTGACAGGTGTAGAAACACTGACAGTAAGCCCTGAAGAGAGTGCCCTTGACTTCTTTGCTGCATTTGGCAAATCTGCGCGCGAGCATATTACAACGGACCGACAATGCCCGCCTTTCGCGCTCCATGTCGAGGTCGTCCCTGCGGTCATCGGTGACAATGTGACCAAGGTATTTGAACTGCTTTACAACCCGGACTGCTGTTCCATTCAAGTGAACTTCGGGAACCCTCTCCGGACCCTTTCCCGCTTTAAAAACAAGCATCTCTGTCTTCAGGACATTGTACTTCAGCCCGTTGGAGTTGGCATAACTCTCACAAACTGACAGTAACTTCCTGAGGCCCTTGACCGATGGGCTGAGGAGCACCATATCGTCCGCATAGCTGAGGTTATTAAAGCAAACCCCATCTATATGACAGCCGACTCCGGTGCTCCTGAGCTCGCCGATCAAGTCATTGATGTACACGTTGAAAAGGTCAGGAGAAGTTAGTCCACCTTGACGAACTCCGCACTCTGACCTATACGCGTCAGATGTCGTGTCGACCCACCTTACATGATTATGATAAAAGTTATTTGATTAATATTCATGTCATAAAAAATAAAAGTTGACATAAAAATAAAAATTTTTTAATTGAAAATAATCAAATTATTTTCATTCAAAAATTAAGTAATTAAATAATTCAAATGTTAAACAACAAAATAACTCTATGCAGTCGTTGTTCTAAAACATTCTATTGCTCACAGCAGATCCGAACTAAATGTGGTTAATTAGATAAACATATTGCACTCCTTCTATCCTATACGCGGGTAGCGTATGGGAAAAGGATAGATAGATACTTTTGTTCATTTTGGTCGGTTATGCAATTCGTTTCTATAGTTTATTAAAATTTTAATAAAATAGCCTGTTTCTAAGCAAAATAATACTTTAAAATCATCAGTAAATATTTACTTACTGAAATTATCTTCTTTTCTCACCTTACTCGGGTAGTTCTTACAAGTTTTTTATAACACATTACGGCATTATTGACGTGTATTCTGTCAGTCAGCTAATATGAGACTGAATTGCGATTGGAAATCATTTCGCGTTTTGGCTTGCTTTTGGTTCGGACACTTTTTATCGCTGACCCGAAGTCCATAGTATTAATATGTCAATGGTGTTACGGCATGTCACATTCAGTACCTAACTCTAGTTAGATAAACTGTGGACACTACATAATGGCACATTAATTAGGCCGATGCTGTTGAAGTAGGCAATTATTACCGCATTTTAAACGAGTGTTTGTATAGGGGGCATAATCGAAAAGCCACTGCGGTAATGAAAAGCAAATGTTGGCCTACTGTACGTGTTAGCAAATGTTATTAGATTTGTACGGCCATAATGTTTTACAATACATTAATTATTTAACATGATTACATGGCGCCATTGTTATACTAGCAACTATACCTACGTGTATTGAGTGTCTAATTCTTTATCATTATCAGCCTTTTAATGATTTACCGACAAAGACGAACCGTCAAACAATTTGGCGATATCGTGTGGAAACCCAAGGGTTGTGGATGTTATCTAACTCCTAACAATTAGCCCGCTTCTATCTTAGATTATATCATAAATTACCACTAGGTAAGATTAAAGTCAAGGGCTGACTTGTTATAAATAAAAAAAATTAAAAAAAAATCTTTTACTGGGCTGGTAGTAGACTAGTAGGTAGAGCTGAAAGAACGTACCTCACTGCTCCAATGCGGGTTGGTGAACTTGTCGTGATATTTTAAACCGACGAAAAAAAACGGAGGAGGTTCTCAATTCGACAGGTATATATTTTTTTTTATGTATGACCACGCATAAGTTTTTACAGAGTGGTCCGATTTTGATAATTCTTTTTTTATTAGAAAGGGCACACTTTCAAGATGATCCCATTGTCATCGTGTTAGGATGTGATGATGATATCTTGGGAAAATTTAAGGAAATCTTCAAATTTTATAGACACACTTACAGCGATATCAGTTTTTGTGTAAGTATCGGTAGCTTTTTGGCTACAAGTGCCGTATACTATGACAGTATAATACGGGTACGTTACGTGGCGATAAATTACTAAAAAGTACGAAATAAAATTTTTCAACAAAAAATTTATAATATTTTTAAAAAAAATTTAAGGACATTACCTAGCCCACCCCACCCACAAACTGCTTTACTACGTTAAATAAATGTTCCTTAAACTTGCTGGCACCGACTTCATAGATATGCTTATGTAAATTAAAGCAACTAAATGATACAGTTATTTTATACTTTTTAGTGCGTTTTGAGTCGGTTCTATTTTTTGTTAATTTTTTTTTATTACAATCGCTATCAAATGAGTCTTGATCAGAACTACAATGTGATACTGAGCTTTGTGACCTCTAATAAATTTTCAGTAATTTTTTTACGCTGGTGTTGTACCTATATGTTACCGTCAAAAGCCGTTTTCAGTTAGAACTTGTTTTCTCGTGTTAAAATGAGTTTTTACGAAAGGTCTTGTAACTCGTAACATGCTGAGTTTTAAGTTGGTTAATACCTTTAATGAATTCAAAATCTAAGCGCTCCGGTAAGCACATAAAGTCATCGGTCACGGTTATTGTTATCCACATCTAATAATGATCATTACAGAGACAAAAAGCCAAAATAATCAATAAATCATAATATAAGCATCGTTGTGAGTAATGTCTAAGCTCCATACCCCCACTGCATTGAACCAAAATAAATTGATCGATTCGTAATAAACTACCTTGTATCACCCCAATCGTTATTAAACGTAATTCCAATACAGCGAGCTCGTATAAATTATGCGAGATACATTATTCTTCTTATAGGTTATTGGATATTATGTGGACGGGCGTCCAACAGCTGGCATGCGGTTATTGCATTTTGCCGTTCAGTAAATAATGCAGAGCGGTGGCAACCTGCGGCCGTTTCAACATTTTCCGATATATTATAATATAGACAAAGATAAGCTTTTGTGTTTAATTTTACTGGTTTTAAATCTTTAGACTATATTTTTGATCATCATCACATATGTATCATATTTTGTCCATGGCTTCGCTCGTGGTAGTGTAGGGTTTGGCAAGCAGTTCAGATCTCGGAAGGGTCTTTTCATTCCCGCGGTCCAATTTCACGCGACGAGTAGGAACACTATGGGATTTTAGTCGGTAGGAGTCCGACATAACCTCCTCGCCTCCCCATAGCGAGAGGGCATCTATGAGGATTTCCCCACGCCAAAAAAAAAGTGTTTCGGCATTCGATTCATGCCAATAAATTAACAATTTTATGTTTAGTGTATTCTGTAAATGCTAAAATTGCGCTCTACCTATCTGATCCGAAACCTAATTCATACACCAAACAAGTCACTTTTCCGAAACTCTTTTTGGTCTTTGTAGGAGAATTAATGTAGAAGAGATACAAATTAGTCTTTGTACTATTCTGGACTATAATTTTTCTACTATTCATCCAAACCTTTCTAGGCACTTTGATTTTAACAAACATCCATTCGTTTTTATCCTTCTAAACATTAAAAATGTGTTTTTGGTTATCCAGCCTAATGCCAGTAATGCTCACATACACGAGAATCAGGGCTGAGCTGTGTAAATTTGCACATTTGCCCAATCTGAGTACGTACTGCACTGTGCTAATTAAACAGAGCCACTCACATGCAGGTAGTATTTGCGTAATGTAGCAGGCCTCTGATCTAATGCTGTAAAATTTTCCCGAGTAGTATAAAGCTTGATATGTTTTTAACAGACTTCAATAAAGTGTGTTTTTCTGCTTGCAGTTCTTAGTTTGTGTTTTCATATAATATGTTTGTCCGCAATTATCTCAAGTTTCGCTGTTGTTGTTTTGGTATGTAACAAAATGAAGTTGATTTCATAAAAGGAAATTAACAATAATCCGTTAGGTACTTGAAGTATTTTCAAGTTCATTCATCGTATTAGGTAAACAAAAACACGATTATCACTCAATTATCAAACGGAAATAAAAATAAAATGTTCAAAAGAAGTTTTTTGCTAACAGCGCGAGGGAACCGAGTTTTATCTCTGTCCACACGTACAAAATAAACGAGACCAAGTAAGAAGCACGAACAAACTCGACTCGATGTTTATTTCCCTACTGGATTTATTCTGAGGCGTAGTTGAGAGCGGGTACGAGTAAAGGCGGATAGATTGCAAATAAAAAGTACTTGGCCACGAATTAAGTTGTACCGCAGCCACTTAAACCGCACCCTTAGATTGCGTTCTCACTATATCGGGGCAGTATATTTGCCGCTGTACGACTGTCGTCTCTAGCTCACATTAGAGACACTGTTGTACGACAATCGTGGCCATTTTTATCTGCGTCTACGGTTTATAATAAGACTGGTAATAACTGTGTCAGCTTACCGTCCTAGCTTACTCTGCCAATGTAACGACTTTTTACCGTTTTACGACCGTTGTGCCGTTAACCGTTCTATTATCACGATAATTAGTCGTCACAGCATAAAAAGGTGTTGTGCAACAGTTGGAAGTGCCATCTTATAAGTGAACACTTAAATACATAAGCCTGGACAAATCAAACTACTAAGTAAACAGTTAACAGTCGCCCCAAAGTAGTGGGAACGCAACCTTACTTATAAATTTAATGCAGATATTCGCTCTAGGTAAAGAGTTGTCTTTACTCTACTGGCCACTAGTCTGTGTCCGCTCTGAGAAATCAAGCGCTTGAGTCGCTTCTTTTTGACAAATATATAGTAATGAGCTAAATAAATCCTAAATAAATTATAATCTATACTAATATTATAAAGAAGTATAGTTTGTAAGTTTGTAAATAATGTTCTGTCGGGGCTAATCTTCGGAACTACTGATCTGATTTAAAAAATTCTTTCACCAGTAGAATGCTACGTTATTGGTTAGTGTCATAGGCTATATTTTATATTTGTATTGTATATATTACCCGAGTAATCACAGTTTTTGTCGCGCGAGTCGGACCGTGAAATTTATTAAATCAGCGTAAATCGCGTGCACTGCCTTAGCTATTGGATATAATTGAAAACATTGTATCAAAACTTTATGCATCTTAAAAAGTTCTACAAAGAAGTCCGCGATAGCATATATCTATCTTTTACATTTTGTTTCAAAAACGCAACGGCTTCTAGAAATAAGTGAATAGTTGAGTTTTCGATTTCTCTACAAGTCTTTTTCATTGCGTGATTGCAATTTACTTTTCATATCTACTAGAAAATAAACTTCCTTTAACTTTGCCTGTTCACAAAACAAACATGAAACCTCTACAGAAGATATCAAATAAGATACAAGATGAGTAGGTCTGCTATGAAGTGTGTCTTCGAGTCTTTGCATTTTAAGTATATGTTTATCTAGTTAATTAACTCCTGGCAGCGTTAATGAAAAACAAATGTTGGTTTATCGTACGCTTCCGTTTTCCTTTAACATTATTATCCGTGCATGTTTCCGTTTTTTTTTTTTATTTTAAAGAATTTATGTTAAAAGATTGAATTTGAAGCGTTTGAAGTTGAACCTTGTGTGTCTCTACAGTGGAGACTCCCACTGTCCGAGTTTCATTAAAGAATTGATATGCTGAAACGGAAATCGTGATCGGGATTTCTTAAATATTATCTTTATTATTTTCTTATTACTAATGACATTCTTAATAAACGTTTTTTATGTTAATTAATAAAGATACCCTAACTATAAGATAGATAGATAAGATATATAGATAGTTAGCAACCTTAACTATAAGATATATAAATAGTTAGCTATAAAGTTTCGACACTTGTCTCCACATGTCTGTTTCTGTGTCTGTTAATACTAGAAAACCATTATTACTTATTAGTTTCCGTCAAAATAAATAAATTAATAAAAAGAATATTTTCACAAGCTTTTATTTTGCAATAGTATTTAGGGCAAAACTATGTACTACCTACTACCTACCATCAAACAAGACCAAACACAGGTTCGTGTCATTTAATTGGGAAATTCCTATGGCCACCTTTCAGCTCCAGCATCAGATCAGCTCCATGTCATAATCATGTTGTTGTTACGCGATATACATATGCATGGAAGATTTCAGTTCAATTCAAAATGAATGAATGAATGAATGAATATATAATATAAATATACTCTTTATTGTACAACAAATAATAAAAATCTTACAAATAGAAAATAACTTAAAAAAAAACAATGTACAATTGGCGGTCTTATCGCTAATGAGCGATCTCTTCTAGACAACCAATATTGAAGAGGAAAAGTGCATTCATTGGAGAGGTTCGGGTGTACGTACAGTGAAGTATAGGAAGTTATTGTATCAAATTATGTAATATATTTTTATTGTATTGTATATGTAATGAATATACTTACATAAAATACTAAATAAATACATACATACATAGATACATACATACATACATACATACATAGGTACACACATACTTACATACATACATACAAAAGTTCCCATATAGTAAATAAAAAAAATAAATGAAAATAATAGAAACTAGACGATATTGAAGGGAGAGAGTAAACAAATAATGACAATGTAATATATACACAAATAAGTGAGTACGAAACTTAATTGAGGAATCATAACGATTTTATGGGGGATAGAAATGCCCATTCACCAGCCGTTAAACCGGGATGTCGGTCTTTAACTTGCAAGTTTTCATTACAAACAAACACAGTGACATGTGCCATTACCATACCATTTTTTTATTTTTTAGAGGCCTGGAATCAAGTCTTGCCGTACTATTAGCTTAGTATAACCACAGAATACATATTTAATACAAATAATACAAAGTATAAGACGTACGAGAGACAAAGTTTACATGAAACATTTCATTTTTAATGGTTGTTTATCCGCCACAATCGAGTCGTGCCTGGAATGAAAAATAAATGTTGGCTTGTCATACAGTTCTGTGAATAATATTGTCTTACCAAAACGTTGTTATATAGGATCATTTTGGTTATATTGTTACCTCAAATCAGCTGGTTATGATTGTAGACTCTTATTATGTATGAAGGATTACCCAAGCGTGCCGCGATACTAATTTCGAAGTATCAAAAACCTTCTAGGTATTTTGACCAATCGGAACGAAAATGTACTGGGATTTATCTAATTAAATATCAAAACACTCATAGAGGTGACATTTTTTTAATTTTTGATTTGGCGACGTTTCGAAACTAAAAAATTTTTAACAAAAAATAGAACCGACTCCAAACGCACTAAAAAGTAAAAAATAACTGTGTAATTTAGTTGCTTTAATTTACTGAAGCATATCTATGAAGTCGGTGCCAGCCAAGTTTAAGGAACATTTATTTTACGTAGCAGTTTGTGGGTTCTAGGTAACGTCCTTGAAAGTAGAAACCTTGGCTGGCACCGACTCCTAGATATGCTTAAGTAAATTTAAGCAACTAAATTACACAGTTATTTTTTACTTTTTAGTGCGTTTGGAGTCGGTTCTATTTTTTGTTAAAAATTTTTATTTCTTACTTTTTAGTGATTTATCGCCACGTAGCGTACTCGTACTATACTGTCATAGTATATTATATAGCACTAGTAGCCAAAAAGCTACCGATACCGAGTCAAAAACCGAAATCGCTGTAAGCGTGCCTCCAAAATTTGAAGAGTTCCTTCAATTTCCCCAGGATATCATCAGCAGATCCTAACAAGCGGACAATGGGAACCACCTTGGATGTATGCCCTTTCTAATAAAAAAAAGAATTATCAAAATCGGACAACACTGTAAAAAGTTATGCGTGGTCATACATAATATACGTGTCGAATTGAGAACCTCCTCCGTTTTTTTTCGTCGGTTAAAAACACATTACAATTAATAAATTGAATAATTACAATTCAAAAGTTACAATAATTAAATGTCCAAACGGTCAATAACGGTAGTTAGTTTCGAAACGTCGCCAAATCAAAAATTAAATAAATGTCACCTCTATGAGTGTTTTGATATTTAATTAGATAAATCCCAATACATTTTCGTTCCGATTGGTCAAAATACCTAGAAGGTTTTTGATACTTTGAAAAATGTAGACTCTTAGACTAAGTGCTTATCTGGCAGAAACCTGCAAACCTTTTTTTTAAGCTATTGCATAGCTTCTGTCGCGGGCCTTGAGCGTGGAGACCGAATCCAGAAATTCCGTAACGAAAAAACCTAACACCCCCTGAATGTCATTATATCAAAAACATAATATCAAAAGCACAATTTCGGCAACGACGTCATCGGGGAACATGACCTAGCAGTAAGGCGCTGTAAGTGCCCGGGTTGCCAGAGAGACGCGGGTTCAAATCCCGTCGGTTCCGCAATTTTTTTTAAGCGTGATATTTTTGATATTTCAATGTCATTAAATGTTCAGGTATTTATCGATAGATGGAAAAACTAAAAAGTGTTTAGTTTGGAAAAAAATTGCGGAACCGACGGGATTTGAACCCGCGTCTCTCTGGCAATCCGGGCACTTAGAGCGCCTTACCGCTAGGCCACGTTCCCGATGACGTCAGTAGGTAAACATAAGTTGATATAAAATGCTATGCATTAGCTTTACCGCGGCAGTCTCCGAGTGCCACACGTCTTTTTTTAATTAAAACCAATATAAAAGTAAGCCTATGTCACTCCTCATGAGACTAGCTATCTTATGAGGAGCGGTATAGGTATACTGTACTAGAAGAATTTTTACAATCTGACTCATAGTTTAAGAGCGCCGGGACAAATAGACAGAAATTTCATAAAAATTATTTTTAATCTCACATTAAATATACTTTCATATCCACTTAGTGAAAAGCTGTGAATTTAAAATTACAAACAGACACTTCAATTTAATTTATTTCTATAGATAAATATATTATGACGTACACGTTGGTAGCTAACCCCATAGAACTGTAACTCCAAAGTTGATGCGCCTACAAGGGAAAATGGAGCAATTATTGCTTAGGAACAACACATTTGAATCAATTTAGTGCAGTAATTTGGAGCATTTTTTATCGGAAATACTATCAGTTATCTACAATATATTTTGTCTGTAACATATTCAATAGACACTTTCACGATTAAGAAACTGCACGGTTGACAATTTTCCAAACTTTTCCACGTTTCAAAGGGAGTTTCCATTATACTATTGGTAGGCGATATCTTCGTTTCAATACCGCTGACGGAAGGAGGTATCGCGTTTGATGCTATAAATCCGATATGCACTTTTGAGAATTGAATCTGTTTGCAATGAAATTGTGACTGAATGCAATTTATGGTAGATATATGCTACAGTCACAGTCTAAAGATTAATATTTATAATATTCACACTAAACGCTAGTAACTTTAATAAAGTGACTTAAACATTTTTCATATTCCATACATACAGAACTACACTACACTATACTGCTATTTGGCAGAATGAAGGTAATAATGTTTTTGTTAATTGTAACGATCAATATCATATATTAAGAATAATAATTGATCCCGATGGCTTAACGTGTTTCGAGGCACGGAAATGTAACACCACAGATTACTGTATCAACTCCTGGGAAGTATTTACTAAGTTACTATACTAAAGCAAAGAAAAGCTTGTCAACAACAATTTAAAATGAAGGTAGAAAACCCATGATCCAATTTATGTCAAGAATCGTCATTAACTAGTTAATTTAAAAAAATAGTTGTAAATGACTAGTGATACCCAGGTCCTCGTGATCGGGAACCACATGGGCTAACCGCTAGACCAGTATTTCTCAACCACTGTGCCGCGGCACTTTTGTGTGCCGCCAAATTTCGAAAGTGTGCCGCCAAATTTTTTCAAATATATAATAATGTTAATATTATTAAATTATATCATTTAAAAAGAAAAATATTATTTTATTAACATGAATATATATTTAAATCCACAAAAAAATAAATTATTTTATTATTTGCTTTCCAAATTTGTGATTCACTTTGCGTCGCATTTTTCAGGAACGCATTAGCGACGCAAAGCGGGGTCTTTGTGTATTTAAAATTTTTGTCATAAACTATTTACGCAGTGTATTGTAGTAAGTAAATAATTTTTATCTTTTTCTTTGTGTGCCGCCAAATTTTGAAATCGTTAAATATGTGCCGCAACAAAAAAAAGGTTGAGAATCACTGCGCTAGACTAACAACGCCTAGCCATCTAATGTGTAATTTCAATTTCAGCAACCTAACTAGCACTGATTAATGTTCGTAAAGGAATTATAAAGGGGAGAGGTTGTCTTCTGAGGGATTAGGAACGTCGGCAAATGGAATATTAGCAACGAAGTTTACTCGTACTTGTCTTTCGGAAACGCGTTCATTAATTTTACGCGGCTGGAGGCGGTATTGTCTTTAAGCCATAATAACTCGTGTTTGTATGAAAATTATTTTCCCGTCTAAAACACCGGATATATTTACACACATTTACTTTCAATACACGAATTGGCTATGATTGTAATAGTAATACGTTTGACCTGTTGGCGTTATTGTTGGGGGGTCTACGATGCCACTACAAGAATAAGAAGTTGCAGGGTCTAGAAAAGGACGAGGTGAGGTTCCATGGGAGAAAAAATCAAGCCTTCTAATAGCACCAAAAATAAAAATAAATGTACGTATGCCTTTCTTAAATTGATATAACAAGTTATTCTCAAAAGTTAGAGACGAATATCTTAGCATTCCATAGATTCACTGTGCGGGTGCCGGGTCCTTCGCGTGGCTGAGAAACAAACTCCGAACAGAGCCCGAGCCTAATGACACGGGTGTAGGTTTAAAAATGATTTCTTAGTGACGGCCGTCAACACTCATCTTCTCCTTCCGTGTTTGTTCTTCTGTTCTCCTTGCCCAGCCAAATTCGGAGGAATTCATTATTAATTTGGTTGATGATAAACATTCTACGTCGAGTTTGTCTTTAGTGGTTGAGACAAATAAACAGTCAAAAATGGTCATGCAAAGAAAACTTTTTTAATTGGTCAGAACATACAAACTTAAAAAATACAAACTAAATAAAAATGAAAATTTTTAAATAAAAATAGAACCGACTCAAAACGCACTAAAAAGTAAAAAATAACTGTGTCATTTTAAATTACTTAAGCATATCTAAGCAAGCTGCAGCCAATTTTAAGGAACCTTTATTTTACGTAGTAAAGCATTTTATAAGATCAAAGATAATACGACAAAAGTAGAGAAACCTCAACTATTTCAAAATTAAATTAATCATTTAGGCGTAGCACAGCCAAGACAGAATTGGACATACATACATACATACATACATACATATATACATATATATATACATACATACATACATACATACATACATACATACATACATACATACGCTCGAAAAACATTACCCTCCTTCTGACGCAGTCGGGTAAAAAAAAGGCAAAGATTACATTTCAGGATTACTGTTATGATCGACAGTAACGACTCAATTCTCGTTGTCAGCGATATTCAAATGCAGCCCGCAGTTGAATTATTGCCCTGCAGACACTATGCTAATACTATTTGAATTGTAGAAACTTTCCAAAGCCTCCAATCCTTTGCTGGCAAAGGCAAACACCGGCTATTCTATAAACTCTGAGTTAGTTCAATGAAAATCAATATTGACGGAAGAATTGTTCACAAAAATTTGCAAGGCAAACGTATTATAATTTTATGTTAACGCATCTGTTCCAAAACTTTTTTGTTCTGGTGTTTGCACTCTTCATCTATTTGATTTTACTTATATTTTTAACCGACGAAAAAAACGGAGGGGGTTCTCAATTCGACACGTAGATATATATATTTTTTATGTACCACGCATAACTTTTTACAGAGTTGTCCGATTTTGATAATTCTTTTTTTATTTAAATTGAAGGAACTCTTCAAATTTTGGAGCAGCATAGAACGATTTCATTTCGTGTCGATAAATCGTAGCTTTTTAAAAAGTCAGAAATAAAGTTAATTTAACAGTAAAGTAGAAAAAGTTATTTGGCGATTAATTACTAAAAAGAAAGAAAAAAATTTTTAAGAAAAACTAGAACCATGCGGTTTTATTTAAATAACGTGTTATAAAATTGTATGTTTTGTAAGTATGCCAGTATTTACATGACAGTAAAAAGCTTTTAAAGATCAAACTAAATTGGTACTGAAGTTTTACTTAATTTATTTGTACAGGGATTTATATTTTTAGTTTGATTTTTTACTGCTTTACATTCCTAGGCTGTGGGTAAATACTATCACATAATATATAAATTTATATATATATATATATATATATATATACATATTATTATATATTATACTTATTTATTATATATATATATATATATATATATATATATATTTTATAGAGATATATATATATATATATATATATATATATATATATATCTGGGCATCAGTTATCATAGTACCCATAAAACAATGTTTGTATGATGAGCATGGATATTTTCCAGTGTCTGGATGTTTATCTATAAATTATAAGTATTTAAGTATAAACATATATGTATATTCCCACCTTTATGTGCCAGTAGGTATATTAAAAGTCTCATAAGAAGAACATACATATTTCTTTTATGAAGAAATTTTAAATATGTACGAGATATAAAATTTTAAATAACATCGCTCATATTTCGAAAAATGAGATGATTCAATATAACTCGCTTGCTGTATTCAACGCAAAATTAAATTTGAATATTTGATATTTTCGCAGAACAGCGTATCTTGCTATCACGAATGCTTTATAAAACTTTGAAAAATATTTACCGTACACAATTTATTATTACCATAAATGGAAGTAGGTACCTATATTATTGCAGACGATATTTGAGCTTATTCAAAGCAACTCTGAACATTATGCATCTCTGCTCTATTACTCTTGATTATAGTTTAACCTAGAACTTGCGCTTGACTACAATCATGCCTAATCCTCAAAATTTTTTTTCGACAACAACTTAGCCCTTGACTGCTATCACACCTGACGTTAAGTGATGATGCAATCTAAGATGGAAACGGGCTAGGCTGTTAGGAGTAGAAGGAAATCCACACCCCTTTCGGTTTCTACACGACATCGTACCGGAACGCTAAATCGTTTGGCGGTACGTCTTTGTCGGTAGGGTGGTAACTAGCCACAGCGAAAGCCTCCCACCAGCCAGACCAATATAAATTAAGAAAAATCTGAATCTTCCCCGCCGGGAATCGAACCCAGGACCTCCGTCCTATAAATCCACAGCGCCACGGAGGTCGTCAAAATCCTATCAACCTAGTAACGGCCCACAACAGGGACAGGCAGGCGGACAGGCCATCCTCCTTATAGAAGAAGGAGGTATCTGTAGACTCACCACGTTGCTACAATGCGGTTTAGCTGAAGGGTGATAATGTTTCATTGATAATAGTAACCGGAATCAACGGTTTACTAGGCACAGAGTAACAACTTCCAAACTCCAGGCGTAGAATTTATTTAAAATTTATTATAAGTAAGAAAATCTCTGAATTATTCAATGACCTCACCCAGTATTCAAATCTAGTACCTCATAATCGAAGCCACGTAGGCCACCCACCAGACCGTTGTAGGTATTCTCATCATGCCCAATAGAAAACAGTACCTAATGAATGCGCTTGCTTTAAATTGACTATGCACTTTGGGTGGTCACCTTTAAGTTGTTCAAATCATTGTGGCAGAAATCACAGTAGAGCTCGTTCAGACTTGTCGAGTGTCAAGCCAGGATTATAATCTGATGTTTCAGAGGGAGAGCAATTTACAGCAGCTTTCACATTCGCGGTTTTGAATGCGTAAAAAACGTCGTAAGTATAATCTAGGTATGATATATAGGTACTACTACTAGATATGATACTTGAATTATTAAAAATGGTTTTTTTTTAGTTTTTATTGAAAAATGTTAAATATTGAAAAGTATTGTAACATGTTCAGTTCAAACTGTAGATCGCAACACAGGCCGATTACCTGGATATCAAATACAATATCAAAGCAAAATTTCGGTACCGGCGTCATCGGGATCGTGGCCTAGCGTTAAGGCGCTCTAAGTGCCCGGATTGCCAGAGAGACGCGGGTTCGAATCCCGTCGGTACCGAAATTTTGCTTTGATATTATGTTTATTCTTAAATATAAATTAAAATGGTTATATAAAACGAAATTATTAAAATAATAAATAGATATAAAAATAAATGATAATTATTATTCTCAAACGCAATAACTGCGTTCTAAATCGTGTTTGCCTTTACACCGCTCTGTATTTCCTCCTTGGCTACGACAGCGCGCCCGGAGAAAGGAAATTGTCCTCAGAGGCACAAGCCTCCAGTAAACATGCTGATTTTAGTTTACGGAACTGTACTATAGCCTAGATTTAACACTTGTTTTGAATATAGAATTGAATTGAATTTAATTAATTTAAGGTTAACTTTTTCCTTTGTGTAGTCGTTAATGTTCTGCGGCTTCGTAGCATGATGTCCACGGTTTTAGACCTTTTTATTAACCGACGAAAAAAAACGGAGGAGGTTCTCAATTCGACACGTATATAATATGTATATTTTTTTTTATGACCACGCATAACTTTTTACAGAGTTGTCCGATTTTGATAATTATTTTTTTTATTAGAAAGGGCATACTTCCAAGGTGGTCTCATTGTCATCATTGTTATCATCTGATGATGATATCCTAAGGAAATTGGAGGAACTCTTCAAATTTTATTGGCACAGTTGCAGCAATTTCGGTTTTTGTAAGTATCGGTAGCTTTTTGGCTACTAGTGCCGTATAATATACTATGACAGTATAGTACGAGTACGATACGTGGCGATAAATCACTAAAAAGTAAGAAATAAAAATTTTTAAATAAAAATAGAACCGACTCAAAACACACTAAAAAGTAAAAAATTACTGTCATTTAGTTGCTTTTATTTACTTAAGCATATCTAGGAGTCGGTGCCAGCCAAGGTTTCTACTTTAAGGACGTTACTTAGGACCCACAAACTGCTTTACTACGTAAAATAAATGTTCCTTAAGCTTGGCTGGCACCGACTTCATAGATATGCTTAAGTAATTTATAGCAACTAAATGACACAGCCATTTTTTACTTTGTAGTGCGTTTTGAGTCAGTTCTATTTTTATTTAATTTTTTTTTACATTACAAGTTATTCCATGACTGCAATCACACCTGGCAATAATTAGGTAATTACGCAATCGAAATTTAAAACGGACTTACTTGTTGATGTGGGATGATATTCAATCCCCACCAGACATTGCACCTATTTCCTTCCGCCACGAAGGAATTGAGTTGTCAAATATTGAGTCCATTAGTTATTAGTAACTTACAAGTATGTGGCTACGGATCATGGGTCCTGGGTCTTTTGCCTCTCTTCACATTAATTAAAAGTTTTAAAGACGTGGCGTGCACGAGATGCCCGAGTGCTTCGAGACTCTATATTCTGTTCGACTTGTGCTCACCTCGGCTCATGCTCTGCTCCTAAGCTTTGATGCACCTTAATAACAATAACATTTCTGGAAATATTATTAGTACTCAAGAAACAGCTAGAGATAAAGTTGAGCCAATCAAAATGCAATGAAATAAATCTACGTTAAACGTAAATAGCTTAAATACGTCTTTTGAACGTGCATTGAGTTATAGTGAATTGACTCTGATATCAAAGCCCTACTATGTTTCAATAGTTATTTTACTGACCAACTAGTAGAGGCAAATGGCGAACTGAGCAAGTTGAAACTGTCAGCAATTCAGCGTCAACCGCTATCTTAATTAAATCACTTCGTGCGCACTGTAGCGACTTTATTAAAACTTTCTGTTGCCCTGTTGACTGATCAACATAACATTGAGAAGTTGAGCAGCTTGCAGTTAAGTTTTGAGAAATAGTTATGAAAGTGAGGATGAATGGCACAGATACGCAAAGATGCTCCGTACCATAATGGTCCGGAGTTATCCGGCATTTATCTCAAGTTGGTCCGGCAATTATCTCAAGTTTCGCTGTTGTTGTTTTAGTATGTAACAAAATGAAGTTGATTTCATAAAAGGAAATTTACAATAATCCATTACGTACTTGAAGTATTTTCAAGTTCATTCATCGTATTAGGTAAACAAAAACACGATTATCACTCAATTATCAAACGGAAATAAAAATAAAATGTTTAAAAGAAGTTTTTTGCTAACAGCGCGAGGGAACCGAGTTTTATCTCTGTCCACACGTACAAAATAAACGAGACCAAGTAAGAAGCACGAACAAACTCGACTCGATGTTTATTTCCCTACTGGATTTATTCTGAGGCGTAGTTGAGAGCGGGTACGAGTAAAGGCGGATAGATTGCAAATAAAAAGCACTTGGCCACGAATTAAGTTGTACCGCAGCCACCTAAACCGCACCCTTAGATTGCGTTCCCACTATATCGGGGCAGTATATTTGCCGCTGTACGACTGTCGTCTCTAGCTCACATTAGAGACACTGTTGTACGACAATCGTGGCTAATTATTCCCATTTTTCGTCGGTTCTGCGTGGCGTCTACGGTTTATAGTAAGACTGGTAATAACTGTGTCAGTTTACCGTCCTAGCTTACTCTGCCAATATTTTACAGTCTCGGTTTAATGTAACGACTTTTTACCGTTTTACGACCGTTGTGCCGTTAACCGTTCTATTATCACGATAATTAGTCGTCACAGCATAAAAAGGTGTTGTGCCACAGTTGCACGTGCCATCTTATAAGTGAACACATAAATACATAAGCCTCGACAAATCAAACTACGAAGTAAACAGTTAACAGTCGCCCCAAAGTAGTGGGAACGCAACCTTACTTTTAAATTGAATGCAGATATTCGCTCTAGGTAAAGAGTTGTCTTTACTCTACTGGCCACTAGTCTGTGTCCGCTCTGAGAAATCAAGCGCTTGAGTCGCTTCTTTTTGACAAATATAATTTTATAGTAATGAGCTAAATAAATCCTAAATAAATTATAATCTATACTAATATTATAAAGAGGTAAAGTTTGTAAGTTTGTAAATAATGTTCTGTCGGGGCTAATCTTCGGAACTACTGATCTGATTTAAAAAATTCTTTCATCAGTACAATGCTACGTTATCGGTTAGTGTCATAGGCTATATTTTATATTTGTATTGTACATATTACCCGAGTAATCACAGTTTTTGTCGCGCGAGTCGGACCGTGAAATTTATTAAATCAGCGTAAATCGCGTGCACTGCCTTAGCTATTGGATATAATTGAAAACATTGTATCAAAACTTTATGCATCTTAAAAAGTTCTACAAAAAAGTCCGCGATAGCATATTACTTTTCTTATACAATTTGTTTTAAAAACGCAAGGGCTTCTAGAAATAAGTGAATAGTTAAGTTTCGATTTCTCTTCAAGTCTTTTTCATTGCGTGATTGCAATTTACTTTTCATATCTACTAGAAAATAAACTTCCTTTAACTTTGCCGGTTCACAAAACAAACATGAAACCTCTACAGAAGATATCAAATAAGATACAAGATGAGTAGGTCTGCTATGAAGTGTGTCTTCGAGTCTTTGCATTTTAAGTATATGTTTATCTAGTTAATTAACTCCTGGCAGCGTTAATGAAAAACAAATGTTGGTTTATCGTACGCTTCCGTTTTCCTTTAACATTATTATCCGAGCATGTTTCCGTTTTTTTTTATTTTAAAGAATTTATGTTAAAAGATTGAATTTGAAGCGTTTGAAGTTGAACCTTGTGTGTCTCTACAGTGGAGACTCCCACTGTCCGAGTTTCATTAAAGAATTGATATGCTGAAACGGAAATCGTGATCGGGATATCTTAAAGATTATCTTAAATATTTAATATTTATAAGATAGATAGATAAGATATATAGATAGTTAGCAACCTTAACTATAAGAAACCTATAGTTAGAAACCTTAACTATATGATATATAAATAGTTAGCTATAAAGTTTCGACACTTGCCTCCACATGTCTGCTTCCACGTCTGTTAATACTAGAAAACCATTATTACTTATTAGTTTCCGTCAAAATAAATAAATGAAAAAAAAATATTTACACCAGCTTTTATTTTGCAATAGTATTTAGGGCAAAACTATGTACTACCTACTACCTACCATCAAGACGAATCAAACAAGACCAAACACAGGTTCGTGTCATTTAATTGGGAAATTCCTATGGCCACCTTTCAGCTCCAGCATCAGATCAGCTCCATATCATAATCATGTTATTGTTACGCGATATACATATGCATGAAAGATGTCAGCTCAATTCAAAATGAATGAATGAATGAATTACTCTTTATTGTACACCAAATAATAAAAATCTTACAAATAGAAAAAAACTTAAAAAAAAACAATGTACAATTGGCGGTCTTATCGCTCTGAATGCGGCGGTCTTATCGCAATGAGCGATCTCTTCCAGACAACCAATATTGAAGAGGAAAAGTGCATTCATTGGAGAGGTTCGGGTGTACGTACAGTGAAGTATAGGAAGTTATTGTATCAAATTATGTAATATATAATATACTTACATAAAATACTAAATAAATACATACATACATACATACATACACACAAAAGTTCCTATATAGTAAATAAAAAAAATAAATGAAAATAATAGAAACTAGACGATATTGAAGGGAGAGAGTAAACAAATAATGACAATGTAATATATACACAAATAAGTGAGTACGAAACTTAATTGAGGAATCATAACGATTTTATGGGGGATAGAAATGCCCATTCACCAGCCGTTAAACCGGGATGTCGGTCTTTAACTTGCAAGTTTTCATTACAAACAAACACTGTGACATGTGCCATTACCATACCATTTTTTTATTTATTTAAAGGCCTGGAATCAAGTCTTGCCGTACTATTAGTTAAGTATAACCACAGAATACATATTTAATACAAATAATACAAAGTATAAGACGTATGAGAGACAAAGTTTACATGAAACATTTCATTTTTAATGGTTGTTTATCCGCCACAATCGAGTCGTGCCTGGAATGAAAAATAAATGTTGGCTTGTCATACAGTTCTGTGAATAATATTGTCTTACCAAAACGTTGTTATATAGGATCATTTTGTTTATATTGTTACCTCAAATCATCTGGTTATGACTGTAGACTCTTATTATATATGAAGGGTTACCCAAGCGTTCCGCGATACTAATTTCGAAGAATCAAAAACCTTCTAGGTATTTTGACCAATCGGAACGAAAATGTATTGGGATTTATCTAATTAAATACTAAAACACTCATAGAGGTGACATTTTTTTAATTTTTGATTTGGCGGGATTCGAACCCGCGTCTCTCTGGCAATCCGGGCACTTAGAGCGCCTTACCGCTAGGCCACGTTCCCGATGACGTCGGTAGGTAAACATAAGTTGATAAAAAATGCTATGCAATAGCTTTACCGCGGCAGTCTCCAAGTGCCACACGTCTTTTTTTAATTAAAACCAATATGAAAGTAAGCCTATGTCACTCCTCATGAGACTAGCTATCTTATGAGGAGCGGTATAGGTATACTATACTAGAAGAATTTTTACAATCTGACTCATAGTTTAAAAGGGCCGAGACAAATAGACAGACATTTTATAAAAATCATTTTTAATGTGAGTGCCGTAAATATACTTTCATATCCACTTAGTGAAAAGCTGTGAATTTAAAATTACAAACAAACACTTCAATTTAATTTATTTCTATAGATAAACTAGAAGTCGCCCGCGACTTCGTCCGCGTGAAATATCTAAGCTATCTTATCTCTCAAGTTGGACCAAGCTGCTTATTGCGTGCAAATTTGAACGAAATCTGTTAAGCGGTTTAGGAGTCCATCGCGGACAAACATCGTGACAGGAGATTTTTATATATTAAGATATATTGTGACGTACACGTTGGTAACTAACCCCAAAGAACTATAACTCCAAAGTTGATGCGCCTACAAGGGAAAATGGAGCAATTATTGCTTAGGAACATCACATTTGAATCAATTTACTGCAGTAATTTGGAGCATTTTTTATCGGAAATATTATAAGTTATCTATATTTTGTCTGTAACATATTCAATAGACACTTTCACGATTAAGAAACTGCACGGTTGACAATTTTCGAAACTTTTCCACGTTTCAAAGGGAGTTTCCATTATACTATCGGTAGGCGATATCTTCGTTTCAATACCGCTGATGGAAGGAGGTATCGCGTTTGATGCTATAAATCCGATATGCACTTTTGAGGATTGAATCTGTTTGCGATGAAATTGTGACTGAATGCAATGTATGGTAGATATATACTACAGTCACAGTCTAAAGATTAATATTTATATTCACACTAAACGCCAGTAAGTTTAATAAAGTGACTTAAGCATTTATCATATTCTATACATACAGAACTACACTACACTATACTGCTAGTTGGCAGAATGAAGATAATAATGTTTTTATTAATTGTAACGATCAATATCATATATTAAGAATAATAATTGATCCCGATGGCGTAACGTGTTTCGAGGCACGGAAAGGTAACACCACGGACTACTGTATCAATTTCTGGGAAGTATTTACTGAGTTAGTAGAAAGAAAAGCTCCATTAACCCATGACCCGATCAAGAATCGAACCCAGGTCCTCGTGATCTGGAACCACATGGGCTAACCGCTAGACCAGTATTTCTCAACCACTGTGCCGCGGCACTTTTGTGTGCCGCCAAATTTCGAAAGTGTGCCGCCAAATTTTTTCAAATATATAATAATGTTAATATTATTAAATTATATCATTTAAAAAGAAAAATATTATTTTATTAACATGAATATATATTTAAATCCACAAAAAAATAAATTATTTTATTATTTGCTTTCCAAATTTGTGATTCACTTTGCGTCGCATTTTTCAGGAACGCATTAGCGACGCAAAGCGGGGTCTTTGTGTATTTAAAATTTTTGTCATAAACTATTTACGCAGTGTGTAAGTAGTAAGTAAATAATTTTTATCTTTTTCTTTGTGAGCCGCCAAATTTTGCAATCGTTAAATATGTGCCGCAACAAAAAAAAGGTTGAGAATCACTGCGCTAGACTAACAACGCCTAGCCATCTAATGTGTAATTTCAATTTCAGCAACCTAACTAGCACTGATTAATGTTCGTAAGGGAATTATAAAGGGGAGTGGTTGTCTTCTGAGGGATTAGGAACGTCGGCAAATGGAATATTAGCAACGAAGTTTACTTGTCTTTCGGAAACGCGTTCATTAATTTTACGCGGCTGGAGGCAGTATTGTCTTTAAGCCATAATAACTCGTGTTTGTATGAAAATTATTTTCCCGTCTAAAACACCGGATATACTTACACACTCTACTTTCAATACACGAATTGGCTATGATTGTAACAGTAATACGTTTGAGAAAAACCAAGACTTCTAATAGCACCAAAAATAAAAATAAATGTACGTATGCCTTTTTAAATTGATATAACAAGTTATTCTCAAAAGATAGAGACGAATATCTTAGCATTCCATGGATTCACCGTGCGGGTGCCGGGTCCTTCGCATGGCTGAGAGAAAAACTCCGAACAGAGCCCGAGACTTGTGTCACGGGTGTAGGTTTAAAACAGATTTCTTAGTGACAGCCGTCAACCTTCTCTGTTCTGTGTTTGTTCTTCTGTTCTCCTTGCCCAGCCAAATTCGGAAGGATCCTACAAAAGCAGCTTTGGATACTCGTTCCGATATGGAGCTTACTGCACTTCTAGTAAGGCCAAGGCTTTTAGCAGGCCATACCATCAGGATATGCCATCCAAATAAAGAGAAACAGTTCTTCCATATATTGTTTTGTTTTTTCCATCCAGTTTTATGCAGTTTAACCACTAACCACTCTATTGGTGAATGACAGCCCGTTTAGTAGTGTTTGAGTTTATCGCGAATAGACAGACGGACAGACGCCGCGGAGGACTTTGTTTCATAAAAAATAATTAAATATTACGTTTAAAATATGAACGTTAAAAACGCTAGACATTAATTTGGTTGATGATAAACATTCTACGTCGAGTTTGTCTTTAGTGGTTGAGACAAATAAACAAAAATTTTTTTTATTTTGTCAGAACATAAAAAGTTAAAAAATACAAACTAAATAAAAATAAAATTTTTTAACAAAAAATAGATACTTTTTAAACGACTTCTTAGTGCGTTTTGAGTCGGTTCTATTTTTTGTTAAAAATTTTTATTTCTTACTTTTTAGTGATTTATCGCCACGTAGCGTACTCGAACTATACTGTCATAGTATGCCTATACATGGCACTAGTAGCCAAAAAGCTACGGGTACCGAGTCTAAAACCGAAATCGCTGTAAGCGTGCCTCCAAAATTTGAAGAGTTACTTCAATTTCCCCAGGATATCATCAGCAGATCCTAACAAGCGGACAATGGGACCACCTTGGATGTATGCCCTTTCTAATAAAAAAAGAATTATCAAAATCGGACAACACTGTAAAAAGTTATGCGTGGTCATACATAAAAATAAAAAAAAAATATACGTGCCGAATTGAGAACCTCCTCCGTTTTTTTTCGTCGGTTAAAAAACAAACTAAGAATACTGACCAAATAAAGGTCTCCCACTCAGCATAATGCTACAGCAAGCTGCAGCGCTGGTTTTCAGTGGCGGCCTTTAAATGGGTAAGATCACGGACGCGATCTACATTACATAATAAGAACAAAGCATAATTACAGACAAAAGACATAAGAGAAAACAGTAAAATAAACACAATCAAACAAAGTAGCTATTATTACTAAAATTAAATTAATAATATAGGCATAACTAAAATAACAGCACAAGACAGATTTAGAGGTCGCCTTTATCCGACAAAACCTTACCTATCTAAGCATTCATTAAAGATATAATTTCCAAAATGTTTCAAAAAAGCGAATTTGTTTCTACCTGCCACAGTGTATTACAGGCATCAGGCAATAGAAAAAAAGGCAAAGATTACATTTCAGAATTACTGTTATGATCGACAGTAACGACTCAATTCTCGTTGTCAGCGATATTCAAATGCAGCCCGCAGTTGAATTATTGCCCTGCAGACACTATGCTAATACTATTTGAATTGTAGAAACTTTCCAAAGCCTCCAATCCTTTGCTGGCAAAGGCAAACACCGGCTATTCTATAAACTCTGAGTTAGTTCAATGAGAATCAATATTGACGGAAGAATTGTTCACAAAAATTTGCAAGGCAAACGTATTATAATTTTATGTTAACGCATCTGTTCCAAAACTTTTTTGTTCTGGTGTTTGCACTCTTCATCTATTTGATTTTACTTATATTTTTAACCAACGAAAAAACGGAGGAGGGTCTCAATTCGACACGTGTATATATATATATATATATATATTTAAATCGCAGACGTTTTCGTGCGTCTTTTCATATTCGAAACTTATTGCGTCCCCCACTTCTAGTGCGATTTGAATATGTCTAAGAGTGAATATTATTATTTTAATTGCATAATAAGGACTTGGTCGTAAGGATATTACGATTAAACATGGTATGCTGATATTCAATTTTGAACAATTCTCGGTCATTTTGGACGTCCACTTACACTGGTACTCATGTGGCACACTGTATATTGTCGTATGTATTTCGTGCATTACTATATCTTAGTACGTCCATTCACACTGGTAACCAAGTGGTGCGCGTATACTGTCGTATATATCTCGTGCGTTGTGGTTTCATTGCACGTCCGTTTTTAACAATAATCATGTGGCACGCTGTATATTTTCGTCGATATATCCCATAATTACTGCCTTTCTTTAGACGTCCGTTTATAACAATACTCTTGTGACACACTGTATATTATTCTTGTGCATTGTACTAACTTTTAACGTCCATTTCCTTTTTAACTTGAACATATTTATTCTCGTTTTATTTACCAAATACCAAAGCACCATGGACACTTCAAATGAACTTTTCTACTCGTCAAAAATAAAATTAGATTTAAACAAGTGCTACTAGCTTTTCGTATAAGTAGATACCGTGTGAGTGACAGAACATTGATGTAAGTACAGTAGGCACATGTAAGTAGTTATAGTCGAGAGCTTGTTTTTTTAATATATTCTAGGAGGAGCGGCACGAAATGACAGTACGTACATGGAGATAGCTGTAGTATCTAGAAATTACTTTTTGAATAGGTTCGAGGAGGAGCGGCACGAAATGACAGTAAGTACATGAAGATATCCGTAGTATCTAGAGATTACTTTTTGAATATGTTCTAAGAGGAGCGGCACGAAATGACAGTAAGTACATGTAGATAGCTGTAGTATCTAGAGATTACTTTTTCAATAGGTTCGAGGAAGAGCGGCACGAAATGACAGTAAGTACATGTAGATAGCTGTAGTATCTAGAGGTTACTTTTTGAATAGGTTCGAAGAGGAGCCGCACGAAATGACAGTAAGCACATGTAGATATCCGTAGTACCTAGAGATTGCTTTTTGAATAGGTTCGAGGGGAGCGGCACGAAATGACAGTAAGTACATGTAGATAGCTGTAGTATCTAGAGGTTACTTTTTGAATAGGTTCGAAGAGGAGCCGCACGAAATGACAGTAAGCACATGTAGATATCCGTAGTATCTAGAGATTGCTTTTTGAATAGGTTCGAGGGGAGCGGCACGAAATGACAGTAGGTACATGTAGATAGCTGTAGTATCTAGAGATTACTTTTTGAATATGTTCTAGGAGAAGCGGCACGAAATGACAGTAAGTAGGGTAAAAGCCGGGTAGTTGCCACGATTTGAAATAAAAGTTAGTTAATATTATATTAGTAAAAGTAATAAATGTTTTAGAGAAAACTAACTCCATCTTCACAGCCAGCAATATATATATTGAAGAGGGAAAGGTTATATTATTATAGATATATATTTATAGTAAATAAAACGTCAATATCTAAATATTTAGTATTTTATTATTCTTTTTCAAATTAAAATGAACGACAAAAACACACACAAAATAATAATCATCTTGTTACGCTGATATATAATTTGTCTTTGCGATGTGCACAACGTAGTATGTATATCCTGCCTATTTCTTCGAATATATATTCTGCACAAAAACTTTTATTTTAAGCCAATCTTTGTTCATTAAAAGTTCTGGGTTCTGATTCTTTAATTCTTCGCATTCATTTCGTTTCGGTGGCTGTTTATTTTTAATATGACTTTTGAAGAATGTTGTAACTTCTTTCTTTTGGGCATCAGTCCATGGTACTAAAGTTCTCTTTTTTCCTTTTTTAATAATTACTGGTTCTGCTGATTGAACTTGGCAGTCAGTCTGATCCTGGGTTCTGGATGATCCTGGCTGTGGTTCATCATGTAGAGATTGTCTTGAAACTGACGAGTCTGGTAATTCATAATCTAATACATCTTCGTTTTCAACGTTATCTCCTTTCAATTCTTCATTTAAGTCCAATTCTATGTCGTTAAGATTTTTTCCCTTGTACAAATCAGCTTTTCCGTCTTCCATTAGAAGTAAAAGTTTCGATATTTTTGCAGTTTGATAAACATCATCTGGAAGCCTATATGATTTTCTATGCACCTCATTGGTGTGGCCCATGAACGTAGCCAGCTGCTCCATATCATTTTCTGTCATGCTAAATACTTGTGACAATGTAGCCAAATGTTTCCTCAGCCTCGTGGATGAAATAGCCTTTGGGTTTTTTGCCCCAGATTGCTTCGCTAATCGTTCCAAGACCTTATATCCATAGATGGAATTTTCGAAGCCGGGGTTTCCGAAAAGAAGTTTGTTAGATGTTGAAACAAACTTGTCCCTTACGGAAAGCAAGGTTTTGATGTAATTTTGAACCTCTTCAGTGAACAGTACGGGAACTCCACGGCCACGCTTTCCTCTTATCACAACTCTTTTAAATTTTTTGACAAGTATCCGTTCTGAAACCGTGAGAGCCCGGTCGAATTCTTCATACTTTTCGTTATTTAGCATAGTATCATTTTCCAAGTAGTCATGCAGGTATAACCTTTGTAACTCCCCTGGCCGACGTCGATTCAGTAACAAAACTCTACAATATACTGTTTCCAATAGATCTATGTATGTTGCAACGGTATATGATCCTTCATTAATTTTTTTAGCAGATTGCTCAGATTTTTTTCGTAGATATGCTTTCAATAATTTCAAGTCATTTGCCAACGGTATTATAGTGATTTTGTTCCATTTCTTTTTGTTTAAATCTGTCGCAGCTTGGCTGGAAATATCAAATTTCCAATTGGAGTCTATAAGCTGAATTAATGTTTTTAGGCCTGCTTCTATTTCACCTGTGCGGACTTCGGTATAGGGGCCTTGCTTCTTCAATACCATCATTATTGCCAGATTACAGCACTGCTTAATACTGGTTGCTATATTCATGGCAAATGTTGGTGAGTCAAATCTGTCTTTCTCCGCGTCAAATTTACCAACAATTTTAGTAGCTGCCACGAAATCATCATAGTGTTCCGGCTTGAGAGCGTCGAAGAAATTATTGATTGTTGGTTTACTTTTCTTTAGTTCAATCAATAGCTTTGCCATTTCTCGCATTTTTCGTGATACGACGCTCACAAAGTGCTGTTCTCTGTGAGTTTTTAAGTATTGCAAGGCATATTCACAGATAAGTACGTCAGACTTCGCAACAAGCGATATCTTGTCAGCTCTCATTCTAGGAAATACTGTCGTTTTCAGTTTTTCATCTACTTTTAAATGTCGTAGCAACAAATTTTGTGCTTCCGATTGGACATTTTTATTGGGCTTTCCACTGCATTTTTTCTTATGTTTCCATAACAATTTTTTTGAGTAGAAGCCTAAGCAATCAGTGCAAGGTAAATATTCTGTATATTTTTGTTTTCTCATCGGTTTTGTAACATTTACCGCATTTTGAATGTAGTTACCTTTTTTCCGGAGTTCTGTAATTTTGGATTTTCTTTTGATGCTGTTTTTGGGGTAAGAAATAATTCTTTGTACCTCTGGTTCGTACATGTGTTGTCTTAGCAAATGTCTAGCAAAATTCAGAACTAAGTTCTCACAAAAAAAACAAAAATCTCTGCCTCGAATTACTTTTTTTGGTTTTAAGTTTTCTTTTTTGGTCTGGGTAGTGTTAGAGTTTTCCCCACAATAACTGTCTATTGCTACATTGTGTACTGAAGAAACAGTACAGATCTCATTTTCAGGTACTGAAGGTACAACATCAATCTCTTTTTCAGGGACTGAAAGAACAGTACCAATCTCATTGTCAGGTATTGAAGGAATTGCATATATCACATTTTCAGATCCAGGTTTAATTAAATTCTGTGGAATGGGGATAATTTCTTGACAGGGAGAGTTGCTTACATAGCTGAGGTCATCTTCGGTATTGTTTTGCAAAAGAAAATTAATTGAGGAATCCTGAATGCGTTTGTCCAATAGTTTTGGTGGCGAATACTCCCTGTAGTCTGACAGGAATGACAAATCATCCACTAGGTCGGCTGGTTCACGGTAGTCCATGGAATGTTCATCTTCCGAACTGGTCTGCAAAAAAATAAACAATTGTCAAAAAAAAAAGAGAAAACATAATGTCCAGTTTTAAAGTTTTAAAAAAGCTTTAACTTTTTTATTTAAGATCTAGAAATGCTCTATCCGTGAAAACCGTGCCTACTCTAGCTACTCGGCAGCATTGTTATAACATATAGCAACTGTGAGGGAACGTGAGAGTAAGTACATAGATTTGAAGAAGCTTTGGCAATTGATTTTTTTAATAGGTTCTAAGAGCGGCACGAAATGACAGTTAGTACATGTAGATAGCTGTAGTATCTAGAGATTACTTTATGAATATGTTCTAGGAGGAGCAGCACAAAACAAAATGTCAGTAAGTACATGTAGATAGCTGTAGTATCTAGAAATTACTTTTTGAATAGGTTCGAGGAGGAGCGGCACGAAATGACAGTAAGTACATGTAGACAGTTGTAGTATCTAGAGATTACTTTTTGAATATGTTCTAGGAGGAGCGGCACGAAATGACAGTAAGTACATGTAGATAGCTGTAGTATCTAGAGATTACTTTTTGAATATGTTCTAGGAGGAGCGGCACGAAATGACAGTAAGTACATGTAGATAGCTGTAGTATCTAGAGATTACTTTTTGAATAGGTTCTAGGAGGAGCGGCACGAAATGACAGTAAGTACATGTAGATAGCTGTAGTATCTAGAGATTACTTTTTGAATATGTTCTAGGAGGAGCGGCACGAAATGACAGTAAGTACATGTAGATAGCTGTAGTATCTAGAGATTACTTTTTGAATAGGTTCTAGGAGGAGCGGCACGAAATGACAGTAAGTACATGTAGATAGCTGTAGTATCTAGAGATTTCTTTTTGAATAGGTTCGAGAAGGAGCGGCACGAAATGACAGTAAGTACATGTAGATAGCTGTAGTATCTAGAGATTACTTTTTCAATATGTTCTAGGAGGAGCGGCACGAAATGACAGTAAGTACATGTAGATAGCTGTAGTATCTAGAGATTACTTTTTCAATATGTTCTAGGAGGAGCGGCACGAAATGACAGTAAGTACATGTAGATAGCTGTAGTATCTAGAGATTACTTTTTGAATAGGTTCGAGGAGGAGCGGCACAAAATGACAGTAAGTACATGTAGATAGTTGTAGTATCTAGAGATTACTTTTTGAATATGTTCTAGGAGGAGCGGCACGAAATGACAGTAAGTACATATATAGGTATACTTTTTGTATAGGTGTTGGTACTGAGTGGACCATGTTACCAGACTAAATACAAAATGTGTGTGTAATGTGTGTGTATGCATTACTTACAACGTCATATGGAGGTGGAGTGTAGTTCGATTCTGTTCCAGAAAAGTCTTCACTTAAATCAGATTTATCCTGTAAAAAATTATAATAGTGATGGACCTTTTTTTGTGTTCTCACGTAGAAATAATCAGAACAAAAATACCTCCAACACACGAACAATCTAAATAGGTAGCTATAATGTTACAAAAAGCAATGCAGTTTTCTAGAGGATTGTTTTTTTCCAGGTTGTAGAAGAAATGCAATTTAAATTGATGACTGGGTATATTAGTAGCTCCTTTAAAACTAGTTTTCTACTATAAAGAACGTAACAGTCCCAGAAATGTTTAGTTACATTTTAGAGTTTTGTTAAAACAAGTATATTTTTCACTTCTCACGTTTTGTGTCAAGCGATCAACGATCAGCTGATTTGCTGATGCAATCATACAAACATAAATACCTAATTACAAACTTATTTCCGTATATCTAATAATGGATTCCACTAATGTGGTAATGATATCTAAGGGACATCTAAGGCCTTTGTATAATCGCCTAATTGGTACCTACTTATGTAAAAAATTTTATAATAATATTTAGGTAAAACAATGTGTAATATCCTTACCTGTGGGTCCAGGTCCAGGGTAGAATTATTGCAAGTATCGTTTTTTTGTTCTGTAAATAAAGCAAATAATATGATTAACAATACATAAATTATGTTCAGTCTCAGACGGAGTGCTTAACAGACCTCCTGCCTTTAAGACGAATTATTTCACGAGTAGGTAGGTATCTACCTACCTACAATAAAATTATTATTATAAAAACAAAAAACCCGACTGCTTAGAAGTTATGAACTGAAAAGTGAAAAACAAGGATCACTATATCTGTATAAAATTCTAAATACTTTATGGTGCTGCAAACAGGGACAAAATATTTTAACCTGCGGGGAAAGAAAGATCTACCAAAACTACGTTTGTCCCCGCCTGCAGCACCATAAAGTATTTAGAATTTTATACAGATATAGTGATCCTTGTTTTTCACTTTTCAGTTCATAACTTCTAAGCAGTCGGGTTTTTTGTTTTTATAATAATAATTTTATTTGAGACTTTTTAATTTTAGTTTATGGTATAGAAATGAGACGGTACACTTAGTACATTTTTTGCCATTTTTTGTTAAAAAAATAATATGAACATGATATGATATTTATATTTTTGAGATGGTCTTTTTACGACCTTTCAATTGGTACCCAAAAAAATACACACATCCCCCCTTTTTTCCCCCATTTACAGCCGCCATTTTGAAAATTTATATAGCCTATGTCACTACTACAATTTTGACAAATTTAACGACACCTCACATGTCAAAATCCGTTCAGCCGTTTAGGCTGTAGCGCGTGCCGAAGAAATGGACATACATACATACATACATACATACATACATACGCTCGAAAAACATAACCCTCCTTCTGACGCAGTCGGGTAATAACTGCGTGTCATACCTGCGTGATTAGGTACCTACCCAGTTACCTATTTACGCAAGTATACTAAAATGCGATCCAAATATGAATACCTAGCTTTCGATAAATCAATCCGGCAAATCGAACTTTACCATCTAAGTAAAAACAAAAAAAAAGTGTACTTACTTTTTGCCAATTGTAAAATCCTATCGCTTCTCTTCATTTTCACCAAATCTAGGAAGAACGTATCACAAACTTAAGTGGAACAAATATTTTACTGCGGTATCGTTACGGCGTCCGGTCGGCGAATGAGTAGATATTCATAACAAAATCTATCGTCAACCGTCAACCACGTGCATCCCGACCCCTCACCCCGCGCATCGGTCACGACCTTGACCCGTGCCTCTCTGCTGATTTGTGTCTTATAATTTAAATTATTGGACGCAATTAAATCCGTCGTTTGTATTGATAAAAACTTTAAAAATATTTGCGATATACGGTATCAAATTACGCGGTGAAATGCTTGGTGAAAAAAATTATGTATACGGGCGAGACGATATACGCCGCTCACAGCGCCCTCGCGGTGCGTGCAGCAGCTCGCGGAACTAAATTATTCGCCGGATTTTAGTTTCAAGTCAAAATTACGTCCATGCCAAAATTTTACCCACGCGCTTTTATGATAATATGGCATCTACAGCAAAAAAATCGAGGTTGGTCAATCTTGCGTCCGTATACAGGACGCAATAAGTCAGTCGGACGCAGAATGGTCGGCAAAAGCAGTCATGTTTGACGCAGGATAGTTAGTGAGGTGTAAATATATATATATATATATATATATATATATATATATATATATATATATATATATATATATATATATATATACGTGTCGAATTGAGACCCTCCTCCGTTTTTTCGGTTTTTGTCTCGGTATCGGTAGTTTTGGCTACTAGTGCCGTATACTATGACGGTATAGTACGAGTACGTTACGTGGCGATAAATCACTAAAAAATAAGAAATAAAATTTTTAACAAAAAATAGAACCGACTCAAAACACACTAAAAAGTAAAAATAACTGTGTCATTTAGTTGCTTTAATTTACTTACGCATATCTAGGAGTCGGTTCTATTTTTTGTTAAAAATTTTTTTCGCCAGTATTTATTAATTAGACAGTAAAAAGCTTTTAAAGATCAAACTAAAGACACTTACTTAAGTTTTATTTAAATAACGTGTTTGTACACGATTCTATATTTTTAGTTTGATTTTTTAAGCTAATTAAGAAATACTAGCACATAATATAAAATTGTATGTTTTGTGAGTATGTAAGTATACATGACGAATGTTGGTATGGGAGTGTTTTGCTTATTTAATTTTAAAGGGATTTTTATTTTCGACGGCCGAGTGGGTTGTGACCCTGCTTCTGCATCCTAGGCTGTGGGTTCGATCCCCACGTCATATAAATACATCAGTTATCATAGTACCCATAACACAAGCTACCAACGCTTACTTTGGGGCTATATAGCGATGTGTGTAATTGTCCTATAATATTTATTTATTTTTATTGTAAAATGGGTAATCGTGATAAAGAACTGATTATGTTGATTTTTACGTATATTTCCACCTTTACGTGTCTGCAGGTATATTAAAAGTCTCATAAGAAGAACATACATCTTTTATAAAGAAATTTTAAATATGTACGAGATATAAAATTTTAAATAACATCGCTCATATTTCGAAAAATGAGATGATTCAATATAACTCGCTTGCTGTATACAACGCAAAATTAAATTTGAATATTTGATATTTTCGCAGAACAGCGTATCTTGCTATCACGAATGCTTTATAAAACTTTGAAAAATATTTACCGTACACAATTTATTATTACCATAAATGGAAGTACCTATATTATTGCAGATTATATTTGAGCTTATTCAAAGCAACTCTGTTATGCATCTCTGCTCTACTACTCTTGATTATAGTTTAACCTAGAACTTGCGTTTGCTTTGATATTATGTTTATTCTTAAATGTAATTAAAATGGTTATATAAAACCGAATTATTAAAATGGTAAATAAATAGATATAAAAATAAATGATAATTATTATTCTCAAACGCAATAACTGCGTTCTAAATCGTGTTTGCCTTTACACCGCTCTGTATTTCCTCCTTGGCTACGACAGCGCGTCCGGAGAAAGGAAATTGTCCTCAGAGGCACAAGCCTCCAGTAAACTTGCTGATTTTAGTTTACGGAACTATACTATAGCCTAGATTTAACACTTGTTTTGAATATAGAATTGAATTGAATTTAATTAATTTGAGGTTTAATTTCTCCTTTGTGTAGTCGTTAATGTTCTGCGGCTTCGTAGCATGATGTCCGTGGTGTTAGACCTTTTCATTAACCGACGAAAAAAAACGGAGGAGGTTCTCATTTCGACACGTATATATATATTTTATGACCACGCATAACTTTTTACAGAGTTGTCCGATTTTCATAATTATTTTTTTTATTAGAAAGGGCATACTTCCAAGGTGGTCTCATTGTCATCATGTTAGGATCTGATGATGAGGTTCTATTTTTTGTTAAAAATTTTTATTTCTTACTTTTTAGTGATTTATCGCCACGTAACGTACTCGTACTATACTGTCATAGCATATTATACGGTACTAGTAGCCAAAAAGCTACCGATAAAGAGACAAAAACTGAAATCGCTGTAAGCGTGCCTCCAAAATTCGAAGAGTTTCTTTAATTTCCCCAGGATATCATCATCAGATCCTAACAAAGTGACAATGGGACCACCTTGGAAGTATGCCCTTTCTAATATAAAAAGAATTATCAAAATCGGACAACTCTGTAAAAAGTTATGCGTGGTCATACATAAAAAAAAATATATACGTGTCGAATTGAGAACCTCCTCCGTTTTTTTTCGTCGGTTAAAAAGTAAAAAATGACTTATAGTTATTTATTAGTTATTAGTAACTTACAAATATGTGGCTACGGATCATGGATCCTGGGTCTTTTGCCTCTTCACAGTAATTAAAAGTTTTAAAGACGTGGCGTGCACGATATGCTCAAGTGCTTCGAGACTCTAATTTCTGTTCGGCTTGTGCTCACCTCGGCTCATGCTCAGCTCCTAAGCTTTGATGCACCTTAATAAAAATAATATTTCTGGAAATACAATATATTAGTACTCAAGAGAAACAGCTAGAGATAAAGTTGAGCCAATCAAAATGCAATGAAATAAATGTACGTTAAACGTAAGTATCTTAAATACGTCTTTTGAACGTGCATTGAGTTATAGTGAATTGACTCTGATATCAAAGCCCTACTATGTTTCAATAGTTATTTCACTGACCAACTAGTAGAGACAAATGGCGAACTGAGCAAGTTGAAACTGTCAGCGATTCAGCGTCAACTGCTATCTTAATTAAATCACTTCGTGCGCACTGTAGCGACTTTATTAAAACTTTGTGTTGCCCTTTTGACTGATTAACATATTATTGAGAAGTTGAACAGCTTGCAGTTAAGTTCTGAGAAATAGTTATGAAAGTGAGGATGAATGGCACAGATACGCTAAGATGCTCCGTACCATTATGGTAGAGAAAAAAAGGAAGAAGAAGAAAAGAAAGCGCGGGAGAAATAATAACAGCGAGGCCAGCACGAAGTAATGCAAGGCGGTACCGTGCTGACCGAGGAGGTATGGGGAGAGAATTCCGTGATCGTTTGATCGAAGAGAGTAATTCACCCATTAAAAAAAAAAAGTTATGAAAGTGCTACCAGTATATAGTTATATTGAGTCTATATTGATTCGACATAAAAATTATTTGGCATATTTGAGCCGGTTTACACAACTTTGTTGTATAATATGTAGTATTGATAACACTAAAGAGTTGGTTGTAGGTAATGTTGTGACGTAAAGACTTAGGTACTAATGCATGAATGAGGAGGACAATTAATGGACCAGTCGGCTTTTCAAATTGATACTAGACTTACTACAAACTAAAATTATATCAAAATTGACGTTTAAAAGTTCTTGTAAACTACGCTTCCATGAAATAAACAAATTGAGATTTGAATTTGAAAGAATGGAAAGTTCGAATTGGGGAAACTAAAGTGCCACTCGAAGATGTGTTTCAGCATCCAAGTTGAGTGAATTCTAGCCTCGTTGCCTCGCACTTAGTTTTTCCAGTTACTTTACATTACATTTTTTGTTAGTTCACTTGTAAGGTAATAATACTTATTCACTTTTATTGTATGGTCTTTGTAGCTCACTTTTCCACTGCACTGTGGGCTCAACAAGTACTATATGTCGAAAAAAGCTAAATGTCTGGTCTAGATATCGAAATATCTAAATCTACAGGGATTTTGTAGTTTTTTTCACACCTGTCCATTAATATAATCCAATCACGTGTGTTGGGGTCTTGAGCCAATAAAACCACAGGTTTCCAGGTAAATAACGGCTTAAGATGGGAAAGTAGCTGGTGACGCTTCGGCGGTTGGCTTCGGTGTCGTTTCTTTCAAAAATGTGTCAGTTGAGTTTGACATCTGCCAAAGCTGTCACCAACTACGTTCCTTTTTCGGCTCTATATTGGCATAAGTAAATATGAATTACAATATTTATCGTTTGCGTTGCGTACACACGTGCTTAAAATTGAGTAGGTATGGATTACTTGTGGATTTTGTGAAACGAATTGGAATTTGAAAAAACGGAAATTTGTTCAAATTCAGCAAACTAAAGTGTCACTCGAAGACGTGTCTCAGCATTCAAGTTCAATGAATCCGAGCCTCTCAGCAGCCCGCACTTTGTTTGACTAGTTACTTTACTGTCCAACTTGTAAAGACAAACGGCAACTTGAGCCGCCCGCCAGCGACCGCTGTCTTAATTAAAGCACTTCATGCGCTTCACTGTGACGAATTTGTTAAAATCCACTTTAATCCTATAAAAAGTTTTTGTCATTTGTATAATCTACCTCTGACTGTCTATTTGGTCTAGTGTTCAGCCTGTGTGGTTTCGACTGCGAGGTCCTGGGTTCAGGTTCTAGAATTTTCTATACAATTTTAGTAAAATACCAAGCCCTGAGTCGAGAGGTGTATGGTGTTGCACCCTCGTGAGAGCCAGTTTAGCAGTCGGTCATCAACATCAAATATTATGATGAATTAACCTAATCAACCTAAGCCCGCACAAACCGTATTGAAGCAGTGTAGTGAGTCTAAGCTCTCAAGCCCTTCCCATCCCCTCTCTGACAAGAAGGGAGGCCTGGCCTGGTATGTGTAATCAAATAATTTGTTAACACCAAAATAGGCATCTTTATCTACCATCCTGCCCTTCTCCTTTTTTGAATTCAATTCTTCGAATCCTGGGTCGGACTAAGAAATATTTAGATATTTTTTCTTCCAATAAATTATCAGTTTAAATTCTCAGCGGGGAAGTACACCCACGTCCTCATTAGCATCTGAAAGTGATCGTTACAAGAATCTAACCCAAATCCTACTAACAAGCTTCATATCTCCTCTTTAATATGAAGGAGACCCGGCCCTGTAGTGAGCCTAGTAACAACAAGAACACATTTCACTCGTCTCATGATAGATACTTCAGTAAGAAAATTAATTAAAAATAGTTTAAAGTTTCCATAGTACCCGTATTTAATTAAAGCTACAATTTAGATCAACTTTAAGATTTTCCCCCTCAAATTGAAAGTTCGGAAAGTAGTTATTGCTTAAGAAAGCTTAATATAACTTAGACAGTTAATTACCAAGTCGAAGTAGGTTCCAACGTTCTCCATTTCTCACAACGGGTGTTAATTTAATTATAAATCATTTTATTTATTTAAATTTAATTTAATTAGTACGTGTCATGATTGGTATATTAATTAGTAATGTATTTAACTATTAAATTATATTTAATAGGTAAATACATATATTATTCTCTTGAAATAAAAACTTACAAAACCTATTTCCATATAAAAACTTAATAGTTCATTAATGATGTTTAGTAAACATAAATGATGATTTATTAATTTGAATTAATTCGTCTTTTAAAGTTCCATTGGTGTATCTATACTAATATTTTATATATCGGTAGGTAAATAAAGGACAGTCATAGTTTTTGTTGACTTCTGTCCACAACCCGGCCAGATCTCCCTCATAATAGAATATGGAGCATATACCCACTACGCTGTTCCAATGCTAGTTGCCTTTACTTGGTATAAAGCATAAATTTTTTATTTCTTTTCAAAAATATATTCAAGCTGTGGACCTCCCATTCATTCCAATTTTATTATGTTCATGGCAACCTAACTGGCAGCCCTTTGCTAAACGACCCATAAGTCTCGGGCGAAGGGTGAAAGGAATTACATTTTCAACAATTAATTATCATAACCCGAAACAACGTTCGAACACATTAAAGCGTTGTTAGTAAACAAGTGAATCGAAAGGGAAAGCGGTTCATCCGGTCAGATTAAGGCATTCGAAAGGAAATAAGCAACGTACATTTTCCTTATCTTTTGTTGAAAATGTGTTCATTAATTTTGCGTTCTTCGCTCTAAGCTCCCACTTCGTTCGGATGAAAAATGAGAGCATAATTGGGACAGATGTGCTTTGACGTTCAGTGAAGCAGAGATATTTACTTGTGGAGAATGCCATGTAATTATTAGTCGCATTGTTGGCTGTATTTTTCTTTATTCAAATAAATTCAAAGGTTTTATTACCACACCCTAGCCTTAAGCAATAGTTTCTCATCAATGGCATGTATATGACGGCGCTTGCGTCATCGTACGCGACTAGAAAGAAGTCTGTGAACTGCACGTGCACCAGCTACGCCCTCTTGCGGCGACGCATCGTTCGATACCCTGGTGGGCAGTCTTGGCTATGGCGTGGCGCGGTGCAGACGTTGTACTTTGCTTATCGCTTAACCTAGACAACTCTGATAATTAATTTGTGCAAACGAATTAATTATTACTCTCAGCTTGAGTTGCGGTGTCTTGGGTTTCCATTAATTAACACGAGACGTTACGCATCATTGTAATACCATAATTTGCCAGTAGTAATTCACTGTTAATTAAGTTGCTGTTAATTATTCTTTCAGTTATCTATTTGTGGTTTAGTTATAATTACTCTAAATACAAAGGCTTTCCCTATTATTTTATTCACTATATCCGACCTACTTACACTCTACATATATTTTAATACTAAATAGCTGTGGGGTTTCTCCCGCGTAGTCTCCGTTCCCGTGGAAAGGAGAATGCCAGACAATGTATAGAACTTTAACCCACTATTAAACCATATTGTACAAAAATGTATTATGCATCATTTTATTGCATTTTGTTTACTATTTAATATAAATTACAATTAAATTAAGCTCTAAATCTCGGACTATCGACACGAGCCTAACGTTGGTTATCGTCTATTTCCGTATTGTTGTTCCATATATTTGTCACACTGACATGACAGTCGCAAAGCTTCCTTAAATACATTTTTAAACAGGCTTAACGACACTGGATACTAGCTTTTTAGAGCCCACTGTTGATGAAAATACAATAAAAATGATTTAAAAGACTAGAACCCAGTGCAACGATAAAGATTTAAAAATGCGTAGAGTGTAAATTAAAAGGAAATAGTTCAATTAGGTACTTTTTTTAAGACAATTTTATTCCGATGTCCAGTACAGTAAAAATGACTTATTGTAGAACATTTATATAATAATAGGATATTTTTAGCATATTTACAATTTGAATTCTTTCTGGGTTAGGAATGTTTAAATTTAGAAAATATTTCCGTTCAAAATTTCGGCTAAATCGGTTAAATAGTTGCGGTGTAAACGAGAAACAGATGTACATGCACACAATCGCTATATTAGTAAGACCCAGTTTCCCAAGTAAAGGTCATAAAACTCAATTGCAATCAATAAATGTTACATTCCTGCAGAACATAGACTACCTAGAACTCTATACTCCATCCTATTCAACTTGGAGATGGCATTGCAAGGTTCGCAAGTAAATTGTCTTTGGCAAATATTAATTAAAGAGGTTTCTGTTCACATCTAAAGACAAATAGGGCTATGTTTGTGAAACTCTAATACCTTCTGTGTTTGAATCTTCTCGTATTATATGCACTTGGACTGTTACTAAATCTCACGCTAGCATTGCTAGTACACTAAAAATTTATGTTGTACATAGAAAACGTAATTTATACAAATAAATGAAATTGTATTCATTATCATCGTCATCATCATCAGCTTTTAGTAGTCCACAGCTGGACATAGCCCTCCCGAGAGCGCGGCACTACACACGATCCTCTGCCCTCCTCATCCAGCCACTTCCCACTACCTTTTTGAGGTCGTCGGACCAGCAACGGGCTGGAGGGCCTCCTATACTGCGATTGAAATACAGCCGATACCCATTATATAGTACGATTACCATGTCGTGGAAATTGTATTGTCTATACTAAAGCCAAACTCGATTGAGATTGCTTGTCAACAAACAAATTTAAAATGAAGGTAGAAAATGCAACACATTTTATGCCTAATAAATTTAAAATTATGTTCTGTTATTTAAAAAAAATCTTATTTAAAAAATATTGAATATATTAATTAGTTTCAAGCTTACTAAGCTAATTTATTGTCATAAATTTCTCATAAACTAGTTAATTAAAAAAATAGGTGTAAAATGACTAGTGATTTCTACCTTCATTTTTAATTTGTTTGTTGACAAGCATTGTCAATCGAGTTTGGCTCTAGTATAGTTGTAATTTCAATTTAACAGCATTCCACTAAGTGCATGTGAAAATACATAAGGTACATACTTACATGAAAATACCAATTTTTAAAATTTTTGTCTCACTGTCTGTTACGACTAATATATAATAATGTAGGCTAATTTTTATCTCAAAATACCCACAGGAAGAGTTGTGATTTCTGAAACCACAGTCTATTCTGCCATTTGATTATTTATTGGTCTACAGAAAAAGTCTAACGCACTTGATGTTAAATAGAAAATTATTATCGCTGACCAAGCCTTCGCTCAGTCCCGATTACTATTTAACATCTAATAGCGATTTTTACAAGGATCAAAATATCCTAAGCCCGCTAACCAACATTGGAGCGGCATGGTAGGTCTAAGCTCTATAATCATAAGTAGAGAAGCCTGTGCCTGTAGTAGAATGTGAAAATACGTTGATAACGAAAGCTGGTCTTAAATTTTAACATCCCATTTTCCAATAATCTTCATACTGTAGAGAATTATAAAATGGATCTCGGGTAAATTCAGGTAGTGTTTTTAAATCCTCTGGTCGGTGGATAGAATATTCAGTGAACAATTTTCTCGGCTTAGGCCTGAGCCCATTTTGAATGTGTACCCGGCGTTGATGCGGCAGGATTTGAACTTGTCACGAAGTGGTTCCAATCTTTGTTTGTTGGTCCATTTGTAGCCGTGGACAGAGATTTTGTTATCAGAGCTAATTTAATGGATTTATTGAGGATTAAAAATGCCTTGCGGTTTCTACACAGCCTCCGTTCCATATGAATAAATATTAATTAAAGAGGTTTCTATTCACATCTAAAGACAAGTAAAGCTATGTTTGTAAAACTCTAATACCTTCTACGTGTGACTCTTCTTATATTGTACGGTACAGTACATTTACTATCGCTGGATTTCTCTGGCGGGTCGGGAAGTTTTCTCCTCAATGAAACATCTCTTCAAGAACGCCGTTTATTCTTCTATTGGCACAGCTTCTATTTACATTCGGGTAGCATTACAGTCGGATAGTCGACTGGGAACTGTGTCGCTATCGGCACGTTGCCCTATATTTATATCAAATAATTCGGGCCCTTTAATTGGTACATAATTATTTCCAATTAGAGAGCCCAAATAATAACCAATCAAAACCTATTTAGGTACTATCTCTATCTAATGTTTGCCCTCTCGCTCTACTAAAACAGGCTTTCCGATTGGTCGATGGGACTGTCGACCAAACGAATGTTAGAGCGAGAGGGCCGATATAGCTATCCTTTATAAAACAATCAGTTAAAGCGAGCTGTATATACAACATTTATACTATTGCTAGACCTAAATTTTAACGACTATGCTTTGGGGTTTTTAATATTTTAAAACTTTAACTACTACTTATTTAAAAAATTAACTACTATTTACGCTGTCGAAACACAGTATGAATGTGTATTATTTTACACTATTAATGTCTATATACTATAAAGCGTCCGTTATCACACACAAATTCACTATTTAAACAGTTTATAAAGCACTATCCCGCACACATATTATATGCACTTATGTATTTTTCATGCAATGCTAACACCATATCGGGATTAAAAGTAGTTTACATTATCAAGGTGAAATCTATCTATATTCCAAATATCAGCTATAAGACACACACTGAAATGGGGAGTTTATCTTCCAAGAAGTTTTCAGAAAAAATATCAGCACATTGTAAAGTCAATAGTGTTAGACTCCGTGCTTTAAAGGGCACGTTTAACCAATAAGGGCACGGTCATTATTACTAAAATTTTATAGTGATCGTTACAGATATTATCACCTACCATCGCACCAAGCCATACTGTAGCAGCGTAGTGGGTGTAAGATCAATCACTCTACTTACTTTATTGCCCGAGGTTACTTACAATGATAATAGGCAAATATGTAAGCATGGATTTGTACCTGAATTGTATTCAAGAATCTGACTTAATAATATTTTTATAAAGTGAACACAAATGTACTACAATATTATTGGGTCTTATAACTTTCTTACTTCTTTCATTCCAGCTACATTCGAACATAACTTCAAGATTTTCCCCTTAAATTAAAAGTTATAAAGTAGTTATTGCTGAAGTACCGTTAATAAAACTTTCCCACTTAATTAACATTCGCAAGTTAACCTGAAACGACTTTTTTTTATTAAAATTATCGAAGAAATTTCTGATGAAATTGAACAGAAGAAGTTGTATAATTTTTAAGGTTTCTTACTTACTATAAAAGGGAAAAGGCACCCTTACAGGATCACTTTGTAGTTCGTCTATCCGTCCACGCGTCTGTCTTTAAAGGCCCTTTATCTCAGAAACGCGAGGGAGTATTGAGTGAAATTTAAAACCCTATACTCAATTCTGAACCTTTGAAGCTGTGACAATATCAAACTTCTAAGTTAACAGTTATCGAAGCGTGTGTGACTTGGACGGAAGATGACCCGAGTAACCCTTTAGCTATAAAAGATAAAAAGGGTTTGGACTTATTTATTTAAAGCACATTCGTGGTATACAAAAGTATTATTTTATTTCAAAATACACAACGCAAAATCTTCCAAATTTAAATTTACACACATAAACAGTTGGTATTCTCTATATTTTTTGACGACCTCCGTGGCGCAGTGGTATGCGCGGTGGATTTATAGCACGGAGGTCCTGGGTTCGATTCCCGGCGGGGCAGATTGAGATTTTTCTTAATTTGTCTTGGTCTGGCTGGTGGGAGGCTCTCGCCGTGGCTAGTTATTACCCTACCGACAAAAACGTACCGCCAAGCGACTTAGCGTTCCGGTACGATGTCGTGTAGAAACTGAAAGGGATGTGGATTTTCATCCTACTCCTAACAAGTTAGCCCGCTTCCATCTTAGATTGCATCATCACTTAATATTAGGTGTGATAGCAGTCAAGGGTCAACTTGTAATCGATAAAAAAAAAAATATATATTAATAATTTCGTAAAGGGGTACGGTAGACTGGATCGAAACCTTAGATAAATACCAAAATCAAAAAAATTGATTTCGAGTCGACATAAAATTCGGATTAAGGAGAATTTCGTTAAATTCTAATAATACTTAAAAAAACCGTGGTTGCTATCCAAACAAACTGCAGTCGCTTTCTTAGATACGCCTCGCCAATCAACACATCAAACATCATGTGTCAAACGAAACGTCTTGCCGGAAACATTGAGTGAATCCAATGTTGTCAGAAGCAGACATAGAGAGCAATAGGTGAGAAAATGTGTATGAAAGTCTGTCATAGAAAAATAGAAGGGCAAGTGGTTTTCACGCGAACGAAGCCGCGAGCGACTGCTAGTATGAAAATATTATATCGTCCTCTAATACATTCTAACGCAGTTATCCCTGAAGTGTAACAGAAATTCTATTTCAATTTCCCTTAAAACTTTTCCAAGAGAGTAATATAAGTATTTGCTGGAAATTTTCAAACGGGATTGCAATCAAGAGCAGTTCGATGGCGCAAGTTCAAGTTTCCGTCTACGAATTATTGAACTTGTGACCGGCGGAGTTCACCGCTCCTCGATACTGGGATGAAATTTTAAAACTTCTCACAAAAGATTCATTTCGAAATACACCCCTTGATTTTCAATAAACTTCTGTATCTTGATTTGGTCTTTGCTTATGGTAATAAAAATCTATACAAAAATGTTACTTCTCAGTTTTATACAAATGAATATAACTATAACCTTGCTATTACCAAAAGTTGACGACTGCAGACAACGTTACTGGTGTGTATGTTTTCTATGAAATAAGATTCGTGCGAAGCGACACATCGTTTCCAAAACCATAACCCTCTTTCTGACGCAGTTTTCGGGTAAATACATGAAAATCAGTAGTGTTGCTTCGACACGTTGTCTACTTTTGTCTTCTGCGGAATACCCTTATGAATACTCTAACGCTTGCTGTATCACCCATAACAACTTTTACTCTTTTTTTTCGTTGGCCCTTGACTGCTATCACACCTGAGTGCCTAGTGTGAGATTACTTCAAAACAATCGAAAACTTCACTTTCGCGTTAAGGGCAAATTTTATATGGAACTGAAGCAGCGCCCCTGGCGGGAGTGAGAGAAAACTCAAATGGGCGAGTGTCAGTTATTATCGACATTTACTTTACGCCGAAGTTACTCGAAGCGAAAAAGTGAATAACTCTGATTGGTTAAAACAAGTTTGTGCTGAGTGTAAGTCACAAATAACCACCGATCGAATAGTAAAGTTTTCGAAAACGCGAAGGTTAGCTGTCACTTTAAATTTCATAGTGAGAGTGGACCGTGAATATGTTTAGAAGACTACACTTATTTATATTTTGTGTAAACAGTGTAAAATTAAGAAAGACCGGTTATATTTCACTTGGAAGAGGTCGCTAAGATAAGTCTATTGAGAAATAACAACGCCAAGTTTTGCCTTACGATTTACGGCAACGCAGTATAGTCATCGCTTTTCCATGAGACTGCTTGTTTTTATGCAAAGTTACAACCGTTGCAATGTGCAAGTGAAGGCAGGCAGCTGTCCGCAGTCACCACAATTAGTGTCACCGGCGTCATTATCCTTCAACTCGAAGATTGTGCAAAGTTACAGCCATAGCAATAATCATGGTGAAGGCAAGCTATCCCCAGTGACTACAAAGGTGTCCTTGGCATCATTATTATCTTTGCAATCGAAGGACAATGAGAAGAATAATCATGATGAAAGCAGTCAATATGCAGTAATCACAGTTTGTGTCCCCGGCATCATTATCCTTACACTTGAAGATTGTGCAAACTTACAATAAACATGTTAAAGGGAGGCTATCTACAGAGATCAGTGTCACCGGCCTCATTATTCTTAGAATAATTAGTGTGTTATATTTTTAATTTATTAATTAAAACAAAATACAAAGGACATTACTTTATATTTTCAGAAACAAAAGAAAATGAAAAGGTTCACATATTTCTTTGATTTGCAATTACCCTTAAATAACTTTTGTCAATATTATTGTATTTATTCTAACAATCATGAGATTATATACATAGCTAATTTCAAATAAAAGAATTTATTAAAAGGTGTTGTTGTTTATTTATCTTTATCAATAGGTATCTTTCATTGCCCCATTACAGGACCAGGCTTTTTGACTCTGTAACTATATATCTTACATGTTACTAAATATGACTGAGGCTGATGATGTAACAAACTGAGGCACAATGGTGAAATACCACCACCTTGCAGGCTACTACTGGAATTATAGCTCAATATTTTTTCGTTGGTTACTCCTAACTAAATCAGGAAATGACTCCAGAAACTCATGAGCCACTAAACCAAGGAGGACATTCTTTATTATATAACTAATCATAAATGATATATTACATTACTAAGTATTTTATGTTTAAATAAAAAAGTTTAAAGAGTTCAGTAATATTTTATTAAATAATGGTATTTAGTTAAATTTTAATATTTTCAGGTATAAACTTTAAAACTCTGATAAAATTGTCCTATTATACTATGCTAACACACTTTAATTTTAAAATAAACTAAACAAAGCTTAAACATACAATAGACAAATATCTCTTATAAATCTAATCCTTATTCAAACTTATTGTTCTTATTCCATTTATTATCATCTGTGGTTTCTTAATAATTATATTTGTTCGGTGAAAGTCTTGTATATACAATGCTTTGTGCTGGCTGGTCTTGTTGTACTGCGATGTGAAACTTCATGTAATATACTAATAATGCATTATTGGATGTACTTTGCATAGACCAATTAAGCTCCGGCTAAACTAGCTGGTATGCAATGCCTGTAACAATGAAAAACTTATAGTACAACTAGTTATATACATAAATGGATCCAATTCAGACTATTATGTTACTCAAAATAAACTGCAGAAGTAGTAAACACTAAAACTATTTGTAGGTGAACTTTGTTGACTTAATTTCTTAGTAAAAACCTCCCAATTTTTAATATTATTCTGGGACAATTACACACATCACTATATATAGCCCCAAAGTAACTGTAGGTAGGTATGATAACTGATGAATATTTTTATATATATTATATATAAATACTTATTATTATTTTTATATACATTATATATACATAGCTATTATATAGAACTATGTGGATGTTTATATACCATCAATAACTAAAGAATGGCTACAGGTATCTTGATAAAAGTTGGTATTACATACATAGTACTCTGTTTTCCCGATATATTTATTGAAACAAGATGTAAGTTGGTCACTGGGCTCAGTAGCTATGTACCCAATATAAAGAATACCAGTAATATATACTTATTTAAAAAATATTTATACAAACATATTCCTTACTATTTGTTTGTATATTACATTATTTATCTACCTCTCTGGAGAAAATATTTGTAAATATAAATAAATAATATATAGTTAATTAGGTATATGTAATTGATGTTAAGAAATTTAATATAGATTTGTAAGCTTAAAATAGTAAAAGTTTCAACTAACCTTTTTCTATGTAGTTTTTCATCACAATTCTTTTAAAGTATTTAAATTGCAATTGTTTCATAATTATACTCATGTCAGAAGTTTGGGAAGATATTCCTTTTTAAATTACATGATTAGGTATGTAGATACTATTTAATAAACCAAAACGAATTTATATAATTCAGTTTTGGTAACACATCCACATATTGTTATTAAGAAGTAATTGATGTTTTAATGAAACTTTTTCCAATTTTCCACGGTTTTCGTATCGCCACTACCATCACTGTTCAATATTTGCACCTGCTCCGCCAAATTTTGTATATTGCCCAGCCTTAAACATAAAAAGTAATAAATAGATAAGTATTTGCAAAGTTCAATAATCATAACCTCACAGAAGCCGAATATCTTTTCAAATTCCACTTACTGCTTCCTAAATGTGACCATTAGGTCGAATTGAGATGCACTAGTTCTCATTTTATATTATTATTTACTCTTTAAAACATTTAAAGGGTAGATTATTTAGAAGATGTTTAAAAATTTAAGTTTAAGAATTACGAAGTTATTATTTAAGACTTTGAAGTATGCCAAACCACAGCAAAACAATGTTATACGAACCACAGTTTAAAAATGCTAAAATGGAGACATTATGACCACCTCAATTTTAATAGATAGTTGATTCCATAAGTCTACTTTATAGAATTGTCATTTTTAATTTGGTTGGTTAATACAAATGATATTTCATTTTGATTGGTTAAAATATCGAAGCCAATTTTTCACTAGTGAACAAACTTTTCGAAAACGATTGAGCTCACACTTGACCACTTTTCGATTACGGCAGCGTAAAGTTATATCGATTAACGCGAATGTGAAGTTTTCGATTGTTTTGAAGTAATCTCACACTAGGCACTCAGATGTTAAGTGAAGATGCAGTCTAAAATGGAAGCGGGCTAATTTGTTAGGAGTAGGATGAAAAATCCATACCCCTTTCGGTTTCTACACGACATCATACCGGAACGCTAAATCGCTTGGCGGTACATCTTTGTTGGTTGGGAGGTAACTAGCCATGGCGAAAGCCTCCCACCAACCAGACCAAGACAAATAAAGAGAAATCTCAATCTGCCCCGCCGGGAATCGAACCCAGGACCTCCGTCATATAAATCTACCGCGCATACCACTGCGCCACGGAGGTCGTCAAAACTCATTAAGTTTAGTAAAATATTGTCAATGTGCGTTACGTTCCGTGCGCCCGGCTCGCAGTTTGCTTGCTTCACGCCGCGTTGCTTAACAAGCGAGCTCATGACTAAGTACCCCGTTATGATTCGAAACATGGGCATACTCTAACAAGTGACGTGAGTTTCAGCCATTTCTATTTTAATTCTAAATTTAAATTCTAATATTCTATAATAATGTTAGACTACGCTTATATTATAGGTAATTGTAGTAACGAATATAGATAGATAGATAGATAGATAAAATCTTTATTGCACACATTTAAGGAATAACAAACAGAATAAGATAAAAACAATGATTAAATATGTAAGGATGATCATTACGATGAAACGATCTACTCGGTACATTTGACAACCCGCACAGTTGGAATAAAATGTGTTAATCTATGTTTTTAGTGTAATATATGTGTTAGTGACTTTAGCGCTATTGATATAGTGAAGTCGTATTTTGCAACGAGTGGAAACTGGGTAGATATTAAAATAATTATTTATGACAGCTGGTCATTGTACGCGACGAAAGAAGTCTGTGAACTGCAGTGCAAGCACAGGTGCACGTGACTTCACCCCACTACTTGAGTTATTCTAACTTGTATAAAAGGAGCGGGTCTACAACTGGTGGGCATTCTAGGCTCTGGCGTGGCGCGGTGCAGACGTTGTACTTTGCTTATCGCTTAACCTAGACAACTGGGATAATTAATTTGTGCAAACGAATTAATTATTACTCTCAGCTTGAGTCGCGGTGTTTTGGGGTTGCATTAATTAAAACGAGACGTTACGCATCATTGTAATACCATAATTTGCCAGTAGTAATTCACTGTTAATTAAGTTGCTGTTAATTATTCTTTCAGTTATCTATTTGTGGTTTAGTTAGAATTACTCTAAATACAAAGGATTACCCTATTATTTTATTCACTATGTATGACCCTCTTTCGACATAACTTATTTGATGACGTTCATAGCGCAACGGTATGCGAAGTGAATTTATAAGACCGAGGTCCTGGGTTCGATTCCCGGTTGGGCCGATTAAAATTTTCCAAATGTGTTCAGGTTTGTCTTCAAAGGATATGGAGTGTAGACTTGTCACGCTGCTTCTATGCGGATTGGCGAGCCAACGATGATAATGTCCCTTTTTAACGATCATTTTCAGCTGACGTTTATGGAGGAGACCGGAACAAACGGCTTAACGTGCTCTCCGAGTTACGGGGTATATAACACGCCCTCAATCTAGATGATCATATGACCTCAAAAATGTAGGAAATGGTTGGATGAGGAAGGTAGAAGATTTTAAAGATTAATTTGTCCGTAAATTGATAAATTGATAGTAATCCTAGTTTACGCCTAAGCTTACGGCACCGATCGCAATCACACTAAGCGCAGCGTAGGACGCCCTCCGTCCCGATGATCCGACGACCTCAAAATGGTAATAAAAAATGACTAGATGAGGAAGGTAGAAGATTTTAAAGATTAATTTGTCCGTAAACTGATAAATTGATAGTAATCCTAGTTTATGCCTAAGCTTACGGCACCGATCGCAATCACACTAAGCGCAGCGTAGGACGCCCTCCATCCCGCTGGTCTGACGACCTTAAAAAAGGTAGTAGGAACACGCTAGATGAGGAAGGTAGAGGATTTTAAAGATTTATTTGTCCGTAAATTGATAAATTGATAGTAATCCTAGTTTACGCCTAAGCTTACGGCACCGATCGCAATCACACTTGATTTATAGACTTGGGAAAGCGACCGATGCACTCGATGCCCGTTTAAAATTGCACCGAAGACTTTCAATTTGTAACCAACTCCAGGACCAGGTCAGCTCGTAAAGAAACTTTTCTTACTCGTTTTATTAGAGGGGAAAAGAAAAATGGAAGCGACTCCAGTTCCAGTGGGTTTTTCTATAAAATGAGCTTATCTTTGTTGCTTGTTTTGTCTGGCTCCAGTTCAGTAATTATTAAGTTAGTTAATTCAGACAGCCGTACCAAACATAATGTTACTAGTTTTTGCCCGCGACTCCGCTTGCGTGAAATTGGTTATTACGTTATTAATTTAATATCCAATCAACTGTCTAAAAACAACATTCATACAACAACTTTCATACAACATTTCATCTCCCGGTTTTACTCCGTTAAAACCCTTTTTTCGCATGTAAAAGTAGCCAAATGTCCTTTTTCAGGCCCTAGACTATATGTGTACTACATTTAAATCGGTTCAGTAGTTTTAGCGTTACTAACGTAACAGACAGAGTTACTTTCGCATTTAAGTATAATATTAAGTTAGGATTACGGATATTTTAACAATTATAATAATAATAATTATTTTATTATCATCATCATTATCAGCCTATTAACTGGCCACTAATGGGCCATGTATCCCTTCTTAATGTAGGTTAGGGCGCTCACAATGATAATGTATTTATTAATAAACGATTACTATCAGATGTTGATAATCACGAGACCAATGTTTTTACGGGCTCTCCGATGCACGGTGGTTTATTGCCACTTTCCGTTTCCGAACATAGTTCAATCAATGTTATTGAAAATTTTATATATGAAAGAAAATTTGCCCATCCGCGCGCACAGTATCCTCTTTAGTAAAATCTATGATTAAAACAGTAGATTTGCTTTATAGGTGTGCCGGCCTTGAATTTTAGGTCATTTTCCCATTAGTGCAGACGATATAATGACAAATTACAGTTATGACGTAGTAATTTAGTAAGTAAATGCTAGTAGCTGCCAGCTGTAATAATATTTGCTCTATCAGCCAGTTAAAACAACAGTTACAAAACAGAGAGAGACGAATATCTTAGCATTCCATGGATTCACCGTGCGGGTGCCGGGTCCATCGCGTGGCTGAGAGAAAAACTCCGAACAGAGCCCGAGACTTGTGACTCGGGTGTAGGTTTAAGGGTACCCTTTGTGACGCGCGTCAACACTCACCTCCTCTGTTCAAGTTATTCTCCCTGCCCAACCATATTCGGAAGGACCCTACTAGTGCAGCTTTGGACACTCGTTCCAATATGGAGCTTACTGCGCTTCTAGTAAGGCCAAGGTCTTTTAGCAGGTTGTAGAGAGACTTCGCTGGTATACCCCTCGCACCCACTTCTACCGCGTATAAACTAACCACATAGCCATTTTTGGTTAGTTCATTAGTAAGGTCATAGTATTTATTCACTTTGAATACATGGTCTTTAGGGATGTTTGTTTCCCACGGCACTGTAAGCTCGACAAGTACTATACGTTTAATTTGTTTGGAAAAAAGAAATATGTCCGGTCTAGATGTCGTAATAGCTAAGTCTTCCGGGATTTTATAGTGCTTATCATACGTGTCCATTAATATAGTCCAATCAGGAGCAGAGCCCAGAATTGAATAAGGCTTGCTGGTGGAATTTGTACTTGAGCCTGCTTTAACGAAGTTAGTTTGTCTTTTATTCGTCGTCAACCCTTTTTGAGCCCTAGCTACTGAAAGGCTTATAGCTTCACGTATGATTTCTAGTACTCTGTCGTGGCGGCGTGAGTAGAGACCCCTGTCCAGGAGCACCTTGCATCCTACCAATAAGTGCCTTGCAGTGCCCACTGCCTCACCACAGGTATAGCAAGATTTTTCCGAGGCTTTTCCCCATCTTACTAGGTTACTCTGATCTGGGAGAGTCAGTTGAAAGGCATTAAGATAAAATTTCAATAGGGCAGGAGACCAATCGTACAGCAAGGCGCGCCACTTCAGAGCCAGAGGGATGCAGAACTCGCCTAAGTTTAACCACTCGTTTTGCATTTCTAGGTTCATGGCATGCACTTTGTAGTTGTCGTCCTCGTCTTGTTTAAGAAAAGATTTTATTATGTCTTGGTCTTCCTTTTTACGTCTTGCACCCGTAAAAATTATACAATAATTTTTAACAGACGAAAAAAATGGAGGAGGTTCTCAATACGACACGTAAGTATATTTTTTTATGTATGGCTGTATGATTTTTTTTATGTATAACTTTTTCAGAGTTGTCCGATTTTGATAATTCTTTTTTTATTGGAAAGGGCATACTTCCAAGGTGGTCCCATTGTCATCACGTTAGGATCTGATGATGATATCCCAGGGAATTTGAAGGAACTCTTCAAATTTTAGAGGCACGCTTACAGCGATTGCGGTTTTTGTCTCGTTATCGGTAGCTTTTTGGCTACTAGAGCCGTATAATATACTATGACAGTATAGTACGAGTACGTTGCGTGGCGATAAATCACTAAAAAGTAAGAAATAAAAATAGAACCGACTCAAAACGCACTAAAAAGTAAAAAATAACTGTGTCATTTAGTTGCTTTAATTTACTTGAGCATATTTAGTCGGTGTGGTGTAAACCGTGTAAAATTAATAATTTTATTTATTAACGTAATTATACTGAATATTTAAAGAATTGATTATTTTAAAAGAGCAACTGTTGGGTTACTTGCCGGCTTTCCTTAAAAAAACCCACAAAACTCAAACATGACTTTTCTAAAGTGCTTGTAAACCCAGCCTACTTGAAACAATCGATTTTGAATTTCATAACGGACTCCAAATTATACGTATACATTGGTAATACACATTAGTGTTATATGAGTACACTTATTATCTACAAATTCTACACTCAAGTCGAAATGTTTTAGAAGATAACATTCTAGCGAGCGAAGATTGGATAAAGAATATCACCGAAATGAGATCCCTAACCACGGAATCATTGTATCAATCAAGTATGACATCTGCCCGAACAGATCATCGTCAAGTAAAGTTTCTATTTGTTCAAACAATTGAATGCGATGCAAGTGTATTTATTACAAAGTTGCCCACCGCTTAGACAGGAAGCCAGATCGAAATCGCCGCAGTCGTGAGGAAATTGCTCATTTTCACGCGATCCTCTAGGGAGTGTGCTATGATGGAAAAAGTTAAAAAATAGAAAACTTTTTTATTACAATGTTGATAGACAGGGAACTAGCTCATAATACTAATAGAAATATGAAAGTGTGAGTCGAAGTTTGCGAAGAATCGGATGCAGAAAACTACGAGTATCTAAAACTGAACATCCTCTTTCAAACCCTACTTGCAAGAAAGTTTACATTTTTAGAGCTGTGCATGACGAAAAACATACACTCGAATTGAGACCCTCCTCCGTTTTTAAAGTAAAAAAAAGCGAGTACTCGAACCCCACGGTCCCAACGTTTCAACTAGAAACAGCTCAAACACATATTATCAGACGAGGGTACCTACTGTCTTTTCGCCGCTTGAGAGTCTCAGCTGATGCAGCAGCAGCGCCTGCTAGGCAGATATCAAGGCGTCAGGATATCCACGCAAGTTGTGTAACACACCAAAAGCCTTCCCATCTTCCACGGCGTCAATGATTTGCTTAAATATTCATTAGTCTACTGTCTATACTCTTACTGATTTAAGAAACTGAACAACGAAGAGAGCGTAAAATTTTCTCCCACAAACGATTAAGTTGCGAAGGCAAACTATAAACAAGTTATTTTTTGAAGCATTCAATGTTTACTTAATCATGAAAGACCGGAAGTCTCGTAGGCCTAAGAAGCGCGACGAGTTGAATTGTGTTGACAAAAAATATAATTACAGTCGCCTAATAGCGGAGAAATCGGAAATAATATAGTTCTATTTTTCGCTCCAGCGCAATGAAAGAGGAAGCGATATTTCCACTGGCGCTTCTTAGTCTTAGGTAGTCTTTTTCTCTTCACGAAATATCTCTTCGAACACATTTTAGGGCCACAGTTGCAAGTTTAGAGATGTCTATTATTATTTTTACGAGGTTGTAAATCTTTTCCATCTCATAAAACTAGCAAGGTTAAAATATTAACGCCGTTTAATTTTCATGAAATCGTACACTATTTTCAGCTGTAGGCTAATTAAATTCACGTCATTTGTTACGCGTTGTGTACACGTATGAAAGCATCGCGATAATAAAATTATTATTATAAAAACAAAAAACCCGACTGCTTAGAAGTTATGAACTGAAAAGAGAAAAACAAGGATCACTATATCTGTATAAAATTCTAAATACTTTATGGTGCTGCAAACAGGGACAAAATACTTTAACCTGCGGGGAAAAAAAGATCTACCAAAACTACGTTTGTCCCCGCCTGCAGCACCATAAAGTATTTAGAATTATATACAGATATAGTGATCCTTGTTTTTCTCTTTTCAGTTCATAACTTCTAAGCAGTCGGGTTTTTTGTTTTTATAATAATAATTTTATTTGAGACTTTTTAGTTTTAGTTTATGGTATAGAAAAGAGATGGTACACTTGGTACACTTTTTGACATTTTTTGTTAAAAAAGTAATGTGAACATGATATGATATTTATATTTTTGAAATGGTCTTTTTACGACCTTTCAATTGGTACCCATATTGCTAAGATAAGAGAAAAAAATACACACATCCCCCCTTTTTTCCCCCATTTACAGCCGCCATTTTGAAAATTTATATAGCCTATGTCACTACCACAATTTTGACAAATTCAACGACACCTCACATGTCAAAATCCGTTCAGCCGTTTAGGCTGTAGCGCGTGCCGAAGAAATGGACATACATACATACATACATACATACATACATACATACATACGCTCGAAAAACATAACCCTCCTTCTGACGCAGTCGGGTAATAACAATAATTTTATAGGAAAAATAAAGCGCTTTTAACTCTATATTCAACCTTTCCGGTAAAAGACACTTATGTTAATTTTTTCTTTAATACAAATTAAAGAAAGAAAATATCGCCGCGTTTTATTTAAACACCCAAACATTTTCAGAAAAATACACAGTCATTAAAAATACTATAAGTCCCGTCAAAATTGGATAAATACTTTTCAAGAAAGAAGAAATAAGCTCTTCTTACATATATATAAGATATAAATCAGTCGTCATCATCTTTTTAATATTCTTACGAAAACTATTACCGGACCTTAACCCAAAATATACGAACATTAGATAATAGTTTCGTCTAGTCCGTCTGGGGTTGCCATTCGCCCGGTATTTCCCCAGATTTGTCCTAGTTTAGAGGGCATCCGGGTAGCGTCCGGGGAAGGCTTTATTTGTAGACCGGGTTTTAAAAAATAAATAAAAAAAAATTTTGGGCCGCCCGCGAGACACGCACTATGCTCGCACCACCCCACGATCAACCGATGAACCAGGTATATTCACCATTCCAAATAAAAAAGGTGATTTATGACATTTTATTACATTGAATATGTTTAAAAGATCTTGTTGACATGTCCGGCTTTCGGACTCTAAAGTCCGGGGTTTTCACGCGTCTTGTCCTGTTTTCCAAATTTTAGAGATCAGATAGGCAACCCTAAGTCCGTCCGTCATTAATCAATAATTTTCCTTTAGTAGGTTCTACATTGATTCTTCATTTGATTAAAAATAATGTCCCACATTAAAATATCAATGGATAATAATTTATATTAAATGTCAATTTTAATTTTTTGCAAAGAAACCTAGTAAAACGCATAACAAATTCTGACCTACTTTTCAATTTCGCCGATTTGTAACTTATGTAATTTATATAAAATAGAATTTCCTTATGAAATCGATTTCTTACCTACTTGTTAAATAATAATTATATTTGTCAGTAAAACTATAGGAGTTCAGATTTTAAAAAATCAGATTAGATAAAAGAAAATCCGTCAAGGATTTATAGATATTAGCGAACAAAAAAGCAGGCTGTTTTTTTGTTCGCTATTTATTTTATTTTCTACACAACTATATTAATAATCAATCGTATGTCTTTCATCGGAACAATACATTTAATATCTTATGCAAAAATTGTAAGTTGATAATAAGTAGAATTATTTTACTAAATTTTTTCCAGAAATATTATCAGCAATATGTATTTTAAAATTACATATGTGATTTCATTAATTAACGATAAATTACCATTTGGTCATTTCTATTTACATACCTACTCGACTGACCACAAAAAAAAACAGATATAACTTATCTAATCTCATACTTTGCACAGCAGTATCAAAATTTTCACTATCACATACATACACGTGAATAATGTTCAGAAATCATATTTTATCGATTTCGACGCGATAATTTTGGGGTACACCAAGGTACATTCTTATCACCGTTTCCCTGAACACAATATCCATTTTAAATACGCGTCCAAACTCTTAGTCACTCGTGAATAGTAAACGTGTTTGCACGTAACAAAGAAATTACTCACAATGTGGTAAGTGAAACTAATTTAATTACTGTCTAAATGTAGCTGTGTTTATAAACATTGTAATATTTATTGTTTTCAACAAATGTGTTATCAGATGTGAAGTATAAGATATATCAGTTTGCAATACACGAGAAATAACTTGACGATAGTGTTGTTGTCTCTCTTGCGTACTGCAAATACCTGTTTTACCGTAATGTTGGTACGTGACCTTAAGTGCACGGTTGACTGCGAATGAGGCAACAGCCTCGGATTTTTCTCAGGGGTTGCCAACCTTATATAAACATTAAATAAATACAATGTATACTAATAAATAAAATTGAAGCGTCTGTTTATAACTTCAAATTATCATCTTTTCACTAAATGCATATAAAATTGTACGATATTAACTGCCTCGTTGATCTAGTGGTTAGCTTATATGGATTCGATCACGAGGTCGTGGATTCTTCTGCGGTGTTCTTTCTTCTGAGAAATTTTCAGTAAATCTTAAGGATGTTGACGGTGTTACACCACCGTGCCTCGGAGACTACGATACGCCATCAATCCCGGTCACGGTCATCAAGATCTGATAATGATCGTTAATAAATTAAACATAGGAGCCATAGACTTTCATTCGCAGTTAGCTAATCTAATAAGGAGAACTTTAATTCACATTAATTTTAAATACACACAGACGAAGTCGCAGGATTCCGCAAGTAGCAAATATAAACCATAGTTTATAGAATACATATTTTTTATAGTCTAAACTATTCCCACATAAATTAAAATTACCTTTTTTACCTACACGACATCGTACCGGAACGCTAAGTCGCTTGGCGGTACGTCTTTGTCGGTAGGGTGGTAACTAACCACGGCTAAAGCCTCCCACCAGCCAGACCAAGACAAATTAAGAAAAATCCCAATCTGCCCTACCGGGAATCGAACCCAGGACCTCCGTCTTATGAATCCACCACGCATACCACTGCGCCACGGAGGTCGTCAGTGTTATATTAAAAATGAATTACAAGAAATAATTACTTACTTTATTAATATTTATAGACCCAGGACAATATTAAATATTCGATCAGTTAAAATACTACAAAAAAGGCAAAGTTATTCCCTAAGGCTTGTGAATAATGTAATTTAGTATTTTGGGGCACTGTTCCCAAAAGGCAGTCGTGTCGTGACCGGCTGTTCTCAGTCAATGCCCTATAATTCCTAACTGCTCGGTGGAATTACTCACGTATTATTTATTAAATTGTTATCTTGTACACAGATTTGGAAAGAATGAAGGTTATATAGTAATATCTACATTTGTTATCATCAGATCAATAACATATTTTGACATTATAATATGCATTGGTATTTATTGTAGGTAGGTAGTTAAAATAAAAATAAACTGTCACTTATACAAAAACTATAAAGTTGTAGGATTTCTGAAACAATACATTCTTATTCTATATTTCGTTCGCTTTAAGAGTGCAGTGAAGCGTCATTTTTTTGTCGGCCTAACCCCGCTCCCTAACCAATCAAATCTCAAATTACGCTCTTCGCGTTTCAACTGGTCAGTACGTAAGAACTTGACTTTGTAATTTGAAAAGATTTGATAAAGTGATGAGTCACTGGTGGAGCAACATGAGCCCAAGGCGGTAGATTGGCGACCCCGAACCAGAAAGCGATTGGTCGACCCCCCCACCAGGTGGACTGACGACATCAAACGTGTCGCAGGGAGCCGCTGGCAGCAGGTAGCTCGGGATCGTTGTGTTTGGAAGTCCCTAAAAAAGGCCTGTGTCCAACAGTGGACGTCTACAGGCTGGTAATGATGATGATGATGATGAGTCACTGCGTTCTTAACCTGAACGTATTATAGAAACATATAAGCCTGTTTTAACCTCCTTCTCAAAACAAAATAAGCACCATGCAGCTTCAAACCGGGTATAGGATAATTTTTGATCCTTTTTAATTAGTAACAATAAATACTGGCCTCATTTTATTAGATGTAGTTAGGAAAGTAGACGTTTTTAAAACATTATTGTTCACTTATGATTATGACCTACATAAGTTTAATTGATTAATTTTAACTGTGTACTTGGTTTTGTTATTGAGTTTAGAAATAAGTAGGGCACAGAGTATTAAGGGCGTCACGAACCTGCTAACGTAAAAATCGTTATTGGATGTGTCATATTTACCATCACTTAGGTAGGTATATAGATAGTATAGTACAGCCTCGTTAGCCTAAGTCACTTCTATCACTAGGTTCTCGGTTCGAATGCTGGATCAACTCTTGGAAGAGTTCAGAGTTTTCCCTTGGTAATTTCCTAAGCCCAGACTCGGAAAGTTGGTGGTGTTACCCGGTACACCCCTGGGCCCCGGAAAACACGTTATGCCGTCGGTCCTGGTCACTATCGTCGATGTTTGAGAGATCATTATAATAATAATGCCCACCAACCTGCATTAACGTAATGTGGTGGGATACGCTCTATTTCCCCTCTCCTACAAAGAGGGAAGCCAGGCCCTATAGTGAGCTGTTAATCGGCTGATAATGATGTTGATGACCTAGGCATAATTCATCATCATCATCATCATTACCAGCCTGTAGACGTCCACTGTTGGACATAGGCCTTTTTTAGGGACATCCAAACACAACGATCCCGAGCCGCCTGTTGCCAGCGGCTCCCTGCGACACGTTTGATGTCGTCAGTCCACCTGGTTGGGGGTCGACCAACGCTGCGCTTTCCGGTGCGGGGTCGCCAATCTACCACCTTGGGCCCCCAACGTCCTTCAGCTGTTCGAACTACGTGCCCCGCCCATTGCCACTTCAGTTCTGCGACTCGCTGAGCTATGTCGGTTACTTTGGTTCTTCTGCGGATCTCCTCATTTCTGATTCGATCACGCAGAGATACTCCGAGCATTGCTCTTTCCATCGCCCGCTGAGTGACTCTGAGCCTTCTTATGAAGCCCGCAGTCAGCGGTATATTAGCGGGTAGGTATAATTAATAAACATGAAATAATTCCATTGCTAATGGATCTAGTGATAAGCTGTTACTAACTGGTATTGTTGTAATCATGTAATAAGGTAGATACCATGTTGAAGTTTTGGTTTAAATTATCTTATTTTTGAAGGAAGTATGCTGTGGAGTTTCTACTGCCTAAAAATAAGGAGGCCTGGCCCTGTAGTCTGTACCTAATAGACCGTCATCAGCCCAGTCAGGATTTAAACTCAGGATCTCCGTCATATAAATCCACCGCGCTTAACGCTGCGCCACGGAGGTCGTCCAAATGAAATTTTTGATTATTACCGACAAAGACGTATCGCCAAGCGATTTTAGCGTTCCTATACGATGTCGTGTAGAAACCGAAAGGGGTGTGGATTTTCGTCCCACTCCTAACAAGTTAACCCGCTTCCATCTTAGACTGCATCATCACTTGACATCAGGTGTGATAGTAGTCAAGGGCCAACTTATAGTCGATAAAAAAAAAATTTCCTCCAAATTCACGCAATAATTTTATTTAATGATGATCATTTGAAGATGAAATGACAAAAGAATGAAACTTACTATTTTATTATTTTTTAAGTAAATTAATTTTATGTTATTTTACCAATTAATGATATTATTTATATTCATAATCGTTAATCGCATACATGCACCTATTGTTATTGACAAAAGATTAGTAAATGTTGATTAAAGATTAATTTAATAGATAACCATGTTTAATTTTATCTTTTTGGAAGTGCACTTGACCCTCCAATGTCAATTAAAAAAAGAGAGAAAAATTCATATAATTGCCGAGAAAATTTATAAAAAGCGTGAAACTGACACTATGTCGTCCAAAGTAAGTTGACCTCCTCCGTGTTACATTATGCGTACTGAATAGGGGTCAGCATTTTGGAACTGGTATTCTTTCATATTATCAAGTTATACCCATCAGTATCCATAAATATAATTATGTTGTTAATGTTAATGTCGGACAATGTTTAACAAAAATGTAAATCTTTAGTACACGGGACGGGACGGAGGATATTGCTTGACGGGAAATTATAAGGAGGAGAGGGGAATAGCGACACATTATATGAGTCTGACTTTAAAATTAGAAGGGTACCTAAGACGTTTTCACGCGGACGAAGTCGCGGGCGACTGCTAGTAATGTATAAAAAAAGTCGGTTCGATAATCGGTCACATATTATCGGAGGTAGGTAGGGAACCTAATTGAATCCAGTAGCGTGATTTATATTGTGCTCAGTTTGTATTGATTTTCCACGACGCGTAATTTCTTTCGCTATCAGACTACGCCATTGATAAGCTGATATAAATGATAAAATCTAAGTACGTATATCTGAACTCCTATTCACAATCAAACAATCAACATTGCAATGTATGACTAACTCAAAAAACCGGCCAAGTGTGAGTCGAACCCGTGCGTAGTTTGCGTAGGTACATATTTCAAATACAAAATTAGGTTATAAATAATTACAGAACTTCACGTATGTAATACACAGAATATTGTTCTAATAAAAAGATAAACAGAACTGAGATAAACAGATTAATTATATTAATGTTCTTTTAAGGCTAAATTCATCATCATCACCATCATCTGATAGTGATGGTTAATTAAACATTATCACCTAAACCTACCAACCTGCATTGGAGCAGTGGGGTGGGTCTACACTCGACATTCCCTTTCTTGCAAGGCATCCTTAAAAGCCTACTAAAACTCAAGTGCACTTTGAAAAAAATATTATTATTAAAACAAAAAACCCGACTGCTTAGAAGTTATGAACTGAAAAAAGAAAAACAAGGATCAGGATATCTGTATAAAATTCTAAATACTTTATGGTGCTGCAGGCCGGGACAAATTTTGGTAGATCTTTCTTTCCCCGCAGGTTAAAGTATTTTGTCCCTGTTTGCAGCACTTCTAAGCAGTCGGGTTTTTTGTTTTTATAATAATAATTTTATTTGAGACTTTTTAGTTTATGGTATAGAAATGAGACGGTACACTTAATACACTTTTTGCTATTTTTTGTTAAAAAAGTAATATGAACATGATATGATATTTATATTTTTGAAATGGTCTTTTTACGCACTTTCAATTGGTACCCATATTGCTAAGATAAGAGAAAAAAATACACACATCCCCCCTTTTTCCCCCATTTATAGCCGCCATTTTGAAAATTTATATAGCCTATGTCACTACTACAATTTTGACAAATTCAACGACACCTCACATGTCAAAATTCGTTCAGCCGTTTAGGCTGTAGCGCGTGCCGAAGAAATGGACATACATACATACATACATACATACGCTCGAAAAACATAACCCTCCTTCTGTCGCAGTCGGGTAAAAATCTGTTTTAAATTTCAGCTAAATAAAAGGCACTAGCCAGTTAGTGTAAAGTTATTCTGTCTTTTTTCAGTTTATCCTGTGTATGCGGCTTGCTGTGCAAAATCATCAGTTTCATTATATCCCTGCTGTTCATAGTAGGCTTAGTACTGCTAATATTATGGCTGACTGGAGTCATCTTTGGAAGATCAGTAAGTTTTTGTTAATTATTGAGAATGAATACAATAAGGAACTTAAGCTAACTTAGCTATAACTTAACTATATATAACTGGCTGCATTTCCGCGTTAGATAGCCAGGCTAATCCTTTGCGCTAAAAACGAGCCGGCCCTTCTGTCACCAGTTGAGGCAATTACGCGCGGTGAAATATTACGAAAGAACTAATCGTTTAATTTTTTACTTTCTAGTTCTAACCGGTCACCGATAGGTATATATCACTTTCTTGCCTCAACCAATCAATTGGATACTATAAAATGTTTAGAGGCACATGGTCTGAGATCGCTCAATTTTGCGGCTGTTTCTTTGGTATAAATTATTATAAACGAATGTTGGGGGAGAATGCTATGCGTACCTCCTTAATTTAATAAAAAAACACATAGCTATAGAATTGTGGTGTGGTACAAACAAAAATGGATAAAAAATAGTTAAAACTTGTCCAATTAATAGGGCTACTTCTAATAATAGGACTATTATAAAGTCATTATGCTTTATAACAGTAAATAGGTGATTTTAAAAATTTCATATTTTGCACTCGTAACATAGGCAAGAAGTTAAAAAATTTCTTTTAGAAATTAAACTATCGTAAATGTTATTAATAAAAAGACGTGTGGCACTCGGAGACTGCCGCGGTAAAGCTATTGCATAGCATTTTTTATCAACTTATGTTTACCTACCGACGTCATCGGGACCGTGCCCGAGCGGTTAGGAGCTCTTAGTGCCCGGATTGCCAGAGAGACGCGGGTTCGAATCCCGTCGGTTTCGCAATTTTTTTTTAAGCGTGATATTTCAAAAAGTCATTAATTTTTTTTTACAAGCGTGATATTTGAAAAAGTCATTAATAGTTCTGGTATTTATCGATAGATGGAAAAAGTATTTTTTTAAGCGTGATATTATGAAAAGTCATTAATTTAAAAAAAAATACTTTTTGCAAATATCACGCTTGAAAAAAAAAAAGTTGCGGAGCCAACGGGATTTGAACCCGTGTCTCTCTGGCAATCCGGGCACTTAGATCGCCTTACCGCTAAGCCACGTTCCCCGATGACGTCGTTGCCGAAATTGTGCTTTTGATATTATGTTTTTGATACTCAGGGGGTGTTAGGTTTTTTCGTTACGGAATTTCTGTATTCGGTCTCCACGCTCAATGCCCGCGATAAAAGCTATACAATAGCTTAAAATAATATACCGAGTGAGAGACTCGTGTTATTTTTTCTAATATGCCTTATTTAATTACGAACTCATACGGACCTACCAGTAGATTTTTTTTGTTCTTTAATTTTTAAGGATTTTTATTTTTTCAAACATGTCAGCCCTATCGTAGCTTAAACTTAAATACCGTAAATTAATTCTATTAACTAGCTTGAACTTAAATAACGTAACATAAATGTACTAATTTTTAAAATAAAATTCATACCCTACCATAAATGCAACGACACATACTTAAATGTTTGTTAATTTATGGTTTATTGTTATGATAACAACCTTTTTTAAAAAAATGTTTAAACGGTTTTTCTGTATCATTATTTTACCTTTATCTAAAATCAAAAAGTGCCTCTCGAGCCAACTTACATTGACAATTTGTAATAGAAATCTGTCTGTGTAATAAAAATAAGTCGACTCAAGACGTATTTTTGATTTGCGTTTTAGTATTCGGGCGTGATCATTATTTTAACACTGATTTATTTTATAGGACTCCAATCAAACTCAAGCAAACTATGAATCATTACGGAACATAATATCAGGAGGAGGAGGGAATTGACCGACGGAGATTCGACGGAAAATAGTTTAAATTATATAAGCTAAGAGGCAACAGTCATTTTTGGAGGTGCTTTATAAAAATATATAATGTAGACCACAGTATTATATATTTAACTAGACACACAGTTCATCTAATGAGCTGTGTTTACAGGTAATCCAAATCATTTAACCGCGCGCTGATATCGATATTTTAAAAAACCGATCTTGGTAGATACGGCTATTGATACTTTTAGGTTTTAATTTGGATTTGAACGCTGTCATGTGAGCAGTTACTTTCAAGACGTAATATACCTAGGTATATACTTAATGTACGAAATATTAACATAGGTTGACGAAGCACCTCCAAATTTTTCCATCAATGTAAAAAACCTTCCAAAAAGCGTTGTAAGATCATGATACGTACTTTACACAAGCTTTTATTACTTGCAAGACCCAATTTCCGATTTCCGACTAAACTCAAACTTTGCACTATTTGCATTCCATCAAGTTTGAGCTTTATTGATTCATATTGACGAATACTTTCGTTTTATATGATAGCCAAGGTTTGAATCTGGAGATCGGAGTGGCCATAGGAATTTCCCGCAATCGAACGATAGAACCCTTCCTATCGAATTTGGGCTTGTTTAAATCGTCTTCATTCGTACGTATAATAAAAGCTTGTTTATAAAAAGTTTTTTTAAGCTGTCAGTTATTAGTAATTTATTTGTACCATATAATATGTCCTGTGCACGTATATTTAATGTAAAAGTTTTTTATTATATTGAAGAAAAATATAATAATTAAATTATAATTAATTATTGTTTCAAACTTCTCTTTCTTATAGTAGATAACTTTCGATGTAACATTTTTTGCGTATGGTTATTATGTGAATTAACGTGTTCACATTATAATATTAAGTTTATTTATCACTCATATAGAAGTATATTATATAAAATATAAAATATATTAAATAAAATCACTGAAATAGTCAACCAACAAAAAATAATTCTTACTTTTTTTTTCCAAATGTAAAGATATCTTATAAGCGTTACCTTTAACGCCGTTCTCCCCATTGGGCTGAGATTTCATGGTATTTTGGCAGCTCTGCCACCCTAAACTTATATTAACTTAAAGACATAATAACTTTTCATATTGCACTATAATCAAGAAACTCGTCTAATTTCAATGTTATTATAAACTTTAACTTAACATGCCCTATTAAGTGTGATACTTGTCTGATAAAACCGAGAAGTGGCCAACAACTACCCCTCCCACCTAGTTTGAGTTAATTTGTCTTATCAAACGCTTTGTTGAACCAAGTTAGGGCATTTATATAAAAGCTTATAGCATATTTATAAAAATATCAAATACGTTAAAATTGAGTTTTATCTATAGAATTTACATACCTACTTTACTTCATTAATTACATTTAATCACTTATAATAACCGATTCGTAAATAATAATTATTATCTATTATATTAGATAATAAAATGCTTTATCTCTTCTCTTTTTGATTAACATATTTTTGAATAAATTACTTTATTCAATAAAATATACCTGTAAATGTATTGTAAATATTTTTAATAAATTGGTAAAACTTATGGTTGGTATTTTATTATTTAATCAAATATGCTTGGCACGGCAGATATTTCTTATAATCTATAACAAAATAAATATTTACAATTAAAATTATTTATATATTAAAATAAAATATAGTACAAGAAATAGACGGGATTTATCTTAAAATCTATTGAGACTATATTTTCTACTACCCATCTGAATGACAAACCTCGTTTTTTTTGGTTAAAAATGGCCAGCGAAATTTATTGTTATGGATGACAAGTCCACTTGTCAAAAATCTGTATAAAATAAATTTATTAAAATGCAAAAAATTAAAATTATCACTTTATGAATTAGTGTTAAGATTCTCCTAACATTTAAGCAAAACACTTAATGCCATATACAATCTAACAGAAATTATAAAAGAATAAGGATAATGCTAATTTAAGTGAATAAGTGCATTACACTATAGGATATTTTGAGCTTTAATGGTTGGATTGTAAGAATTCTTTTAGGTAAGAAAAAAATATGGGCGATGGATTTTCCTGCTGTATTAAGTGATTTTTGGTGTGGAAATCCATGTTACCATGTATTATGTGTCACTATAAAAAACTAGAAGTTACAAATTCTAACCATTATTAACAGAAAAAACACTATAGGTATCTCCTATTTGTATTAAACTGATCAATAAAATATTTGTGTCCAGACATGGTCATAACCCAGGCCCCAACTAATCACATACGTACATCTTAAACATACATTGTTCCACATTCTTCCATTTACCACGGTCCGTGCATACTCCTCTAGCTTCTTCGACTCTCATTAATCCTTTCATACAAGTCCGTCGGCTTAAGGTACTCTAGACCTGGCTATAATTTAAAATACCCTGAAAACATTCCTATACCTTCACTTTCCAACATTCACCCTCGCTTGTATACAGCCATTTTGTATTAAGTAATTTTATTTTCAGATAAGTACTACTACAGGCATTGCAAGAGTATAATTATATAAGTGGAACAAATAAATATTAGGACAGTAATATGTGGTTAGTATAGTTTTTAAGGTCCTGTCTGTCACCAGTTCCTAAGATACGCACAAAGAGATGTCTCGTATAGATAAAATGACATTTCGTCGCCTAATACCATTGCAATCGGACATATAGCTCTCGCTTTCGCTACAACGTAACGACAGAGCGAGCGATATTTTTGATTGCGCGCTGTTGCCGACGCTTTAAAAATATAACCAATCGATGAAAACGTTTATAAATATCCCTTAAACGAGATCAGATCATACAGGAGTCATATTCAATGTCGCCAGTGTACTGGGACCACTTGAGTCACCATTCCTACTCCGTTGCATCCCGACATCCAACAGTTTCTTTGGGTTCTGAAAAATCTATTAGGAGTACAAATAAGTTTCCGCCGTTTTATTGTAGATGGTGTGGCACGGAGTTTCGGTTAGCTTTCGTAGATGATAACCGGCTTAAAAAATAGTTTGGACATTCAAGAACAACATAACCTATTAATATTATTGATTTTATATTAGTAAAATATAATTTTTATAAGTTGAAAATGCCAAAATTTGAGCCGAGTAAGCGTCATTTGCGGGAAATATTAGTTTACTTCATTAATTTTAAGAAATCTGCTGATGAGGCGCATCAAGTGCTCGTAGAAGCATATGGTGAGGGTGCTTTGAGTGAGAGAACCTGTCGAGAGTGGTTTCAAACGTTTAAAATCGGTGATTTCGACGTAGAAGACAAAGATCGCAGTGGAAGGCCAAAAATTTACGGGGATGCAGAATTGGAGGAATTATTGGAAGAAGATTCATCTCAAACACCCTGAATACTATTCTAGACACGAAAAATTATTCTTCTGCATCACAATGCTCGTCCACATGTTGCGGCTCCCGTGAAAAAGTACTTGGAAACACTTGATTGGGAAGTATTATTCCACCCGCCGTATTCACCAGATATTGCACCGTCCGATTATCACCTGTTCCGGTCCATGGCACATGCTCTGACGGCGCAGCGGTTCATATCTTATGAGGATACCAAAAATTGGGTTAATTCGTGGATAGCCTCAAAAGACAAGGAGTTCTTCAGACGTGGGATTCGAATGCTGCCTGAGAGATGGAAAAAAGTGGTTGCAACTGATGGGCAATATTTTAAATAAATTTATATTACCGTTCTTTTATAATAAATATTTAATTTGTGTTAAAAAACGGCGGAAACTTATTTGTACTCCTGTATATATACATGAATAAGAAGCAAAATTTATCTAAATAAATTATTAAAATTATTTCATCTGTTTCAGAGTTCTTAAAATTACTTGCTAAAATATACTATAGCTGTGCCCTGCGGTTATACCCACGTTTACCCCGCTTCCGTGGGGATATCGTGAAATCCGTTCTTAGTGAGCACAAATTGCAAAATAAGTAACTATCCTAAGTTTCAAGTCAATCTGGTCTATCGGTTAATGATAGCGGCAGGGACTGGCGGTTTAACGTGCTCTTCGAGGCAAGGGGTAGCATCACCAACTTCCCGACTCCAGGCTTTCCAAGAAAACTCAAAATTAATCCACAACCCGGCCCAGGATTGGAACTCTCGTGATCAAAGCGACTTGGGCTAGCCATGAGCCCAACGAGCTGTCAGTAGTCCAGCTAATCTGTTGACCTTTGATCTTTTTCAGTTGTATATGTGGTGTAATGTGTCAACTAATTAGTGTTATAATAACCGTGGCATTTATAACTTTCATACTAGTATTATTACTGTGGACGGCCGATTTTTTGATAGGTGAGTGCTATTAGGATATTTATTGCGGACGCCCGTCTCGCCTGAGTAGTTCCGTACTCGTGGGTTATCAAGACACAAACTAACCTCTGTTACTCTTCATTATTCTAGCTATTATACACAAAATTTATACCATTTGACTGGTAGTTAGTACTTTTAAAAATTAACCTTAATCTTAGTGCCGTACCTATACTAAAGCCAAACTCGATTGAGAACGCTTGTCAACAAACAAATTTAAAATGAAGGTAGAAAATGCAACTCGTTTTATGTCTAATAAATTTGAAACTATGTTTTGTTATATTAAAAATCTTATTTAAAATATATTAATTAATTTTAAGCTTACTAATCTAATTTATTTTCATGAATTCGTCATTAACTAGTAAATAAAAAATAATAGATGTAAAATGACTAGTGATTTCTACCTTAATTTTTAATTTGTTTGTTGACAAGCATTCTCAATCGAGTTTGGCTTTAGTATATATACTTTTATTTATACTCTAGTCATTCAGTTCAAAAACGTGAAAAATAGAGATAAAGGTCTTAAAAATATGAGCGATGGCTCATTCGATTCGGAATCACTTCTAGTAAAATGTTTTTAAAAATTGCAATTGTTATTACCAAATACATTGACATATTAATACTATGGACTTCGGGTCTAATGCAAAATTTACGTCAAAAGTGTCCCAAGATATTTTATACACACTAGGATGTATTTATGTTTTTATAAACAAAATAACATTGTAATGTATGTCTTATCGTATTGTTATACAGTCTAATTTGCAACGGTCTAATTGCATGCAATAAGTAATCAGCTTCGATTGACGGTTACCATGGCAGCCTTTTTTTGACATGACAGCTTCTCGTGAAAATAGGACAACATAAATGGTGTGGAGTCGGTAGCTTTCAAATTTTTTTGGCATCTTATATTTATATGTTATATTTACAGCAAATTTTAATTTATATTTACATATCCCTGACCTCTATATGCTGGGATAAATCTTGTACCAAATAATAATTAGTTATAATAATTAATTACAAACCAAATCCACTAATGTACAAAATGATATGCCACTCGACATAGTTCTTTACTTTGAAATTTTAAGTTCTCGATATTTTCCTCTTTTTAATTAAACTGAAAATATATTTTTTACTTCAATGACGTTAGATCACTTTTTTAAATAACTGTTCCTAATTTCATGTAGATAATTCTTATAGTTATCAAATTAATATACCATTATGGTAAAAGTTATTTGATTAATATTTATGACATAAAAATACATAAAAGTTGACATAAAAAATAAAAATTTTTGAATTGAAAATAATCAAATTATTTTAATTCAAAAATTAAGTAATTAAATGATTCAAATGTTAAACAACAAAATAACTCTATGCAGTCGTTGTTCTAAAACATTCTATTGCTCACGGCAGATCCGAACTAAATGTGGTTAATTAGATAAACATATTGCACTCCTTCTATCCTATACGCGGGTAGCGTATGGGAAAAGGACAGATAGATACTTTTGTTAATTTTGGTTGGTTATGCAATTCGTTTCTATAGTTTATTAAAATTTTAATAAAATAGCCTGTTTCTAAGCAAAATAATACTTTAAAATCATCAGTAAATATTTACTTACTGAAAATATGGTTCACCGTCTTCTTTTCTCACCTTACTCGGGTAGTTCTTACAAGTTTTTTATAACACATTACGGCATCATTGACGTGTATTCTGTCAGTCAGCTAATATGAGACTGAATTGCGATTGGAAATCATTTCGCGTTTTGGCTTACTTTTGGTTCGGACACTTTTTATCGCTGACCCGAAGTCCATAGTATTAATATGTCAATGACCAAATAAGATGAAAAAAAATGATATTTCGTTTTTTGTTAATAACTTAAAAAATATTAACATTTAAACAATTTTGCAAAAAATTCGGTAAGAGGAGGAAATTTTTTTCAAACATTTTCACGTTTTTGAACTGATTGACTAGAGTACTAATTTAGCGATAAGTAGTTAATCTGTAGATACAAACCGACAGGCCCTGCAGAAACCTTAAGGGGTGTGGATTTTCATTTTATTCCTTACAAGTTTTAGGCAAAAGTTCGATTTTTGGTCATTTTCATACATTTTATTGATGATGATCGATACAAACAAGGCAAGGTAAACTTGCCACCTCGCGTGGCAGTGCTGATCAGATCCTGAAGCTGAGAGGTGGCCATAGGAACTCCTCAATAAAACGTCATTATCGCATCGAGTGTGCGCTCTTTTGATTCGATGAGTCCATATAATAAAACCTTGTAATTAAATTATTTTTAAAGTTTTTGATAATTATAATATTTAATGTTACATATTATACTGAAGTTGTATTAAACTTGGGCGTTGAAATAATAGTTCGGATGTCTTCAAAATTAATTATTTTTTAGTAAACTACCGCCGCGTCGGAAATGCAGTCCGTGACGAGAAAAGACGCAGCTAGAAAAACTCGACACGTGCTCTCTTTACATGAATTACAAAACCACTCAATTACAATAATTAATATTACACTAAAAACATGCATACTGTGTAACAATCAAAAGAACAGTAAAATATATTACTCGACTATTCTAATATATCAATTCTTATATTTTATCTTACGGCCTGGAATCAAGTCCTTTGAAATCATCTCACGGTCGACTGACATAAATTTACGTTACCATAGACAATATCGTATAGTATTGTCTATGGTAACAAATTGTAATATTTTTAAAATGCTAACAGTTGAGTCATCGAAACGACAGAATACAAATTGATCATTCTTGCAAATCTGACATACGAGAGAAAAGGATAGAGATCTTCGTCGACTTTCACATACCGGTCCTTATTTACGTCTATTCGCTCGTTTCGATGTCTCAACTATATTTATAAACTAATGGATATTATTTCTTTCAGATTGTGCTGCATACAACCCCTATATTATTTATTTTACTCGAAAACCGTAGGTTTGGAGTAAAATAATCCAAAAAAAAACAAAAAAGCTAGGTAGCTAATAAATATGTAATCATTTAAAGCTTCAGGCGCAGCTCTTTAGTGCAGTATATATGAGTTAATTTTTACTAATCTTTATTTAATACACCTGTCCCACCCTCTGTAATGACTTCAAACTTACAAAGTTTACCTCTTTATAATATTAGTATTAAAATATGAATTTGTTTTCTTAAAAAATGCGAAGAAACTTTCCAGCCCATTATTTAGATTGAGGGATTATTATTATGGTTCCGTTGCCAAATGGCAAAAAAAAATCACAGCCACTTTTTCAGAAACTTTAAGAATATACTATTGAAATTTGGTAGTGGGTAGTAGTAGGTGTATTCTGTGCACCGCATTAAGATTTTCACACAAAAATATTAAAAATACCTTAAATTTTGGGGCTTCCCCATAGTTAGAACTTAAACTCAAAATTATTTTTCCAACAAATTCTTATGTGTGGGGGGGTGAAGTATCGGAGAATGGTATAATTTAAAAATATATCATTGTAGAAAATGCAACAGTTATATGCCTAATAAATTTAAAATTATGTTTTGTTTTTTTATAAAATCTTATTTAAAAGATATTGAATATATTAATTAGTTTTAAGCTTACTTATTTCATTTATTATCATGAATTCGTCATTAACTAATAAAAAAAAATTAGTGCAAAATGTACCTTCATTTTTAATTTGTTTGCTTATCAGTCGAGTTTCCGCTTTAGTACAGTAAGTAGTTTTTTTTCATCATTCAATCGAGTCCAACTCGCAATTGGCCGCTTTTTTACTAACTTGAAACCTTTCCTTTTGCTTATATTAAATTTTAAACGATAACCAAGAAATATGTTTTTAAATACTTAGATTTATGATATTCTAAACATGTTTTACTATGACAACAAAGCTAGCCATGTCACGCCACAGGAATTGTTGTACGTTTTGAATGATCTCCTTTAACCTACTGCACAATTTCTGATTTAACTGAAAAGAAAATAACCAGTTACGAGTATGATAAGTTGACTATGCGGATACCGGACTACGGACTTAGTGTGCAAGAAAAAGACAAAGGAAAATTTTTAGACTTTTTAAATATAATAGGTATTAAAAAACTTGTGGGATTAATAAAAAAAATTCTTTATTTGGCTTAAGTTACATGGGTTACACGTGTAAAGATACGTTAATGTGCTAGTTGAGACTGTGTTACAGTTATTAAATGGGGTCGTAACTTTGAATGAAACTCCCTAACTCCGTTAGGCTATATATATATATATATATATATATACGCGCCATACAATACGCGCCATATATATATATATATATATATATATATATATATATATATGGCGCGTATTGTGAGGTGGTTCCTTAATCTGGAGTCCTGACCACCGGTTGCTTGAGCCCTCGAAGGCCCCGCAAGTGGAGGAGCAAATTTATTTTTATAAATTTTTAATAATGTTTTTATATGTTTTTACATACATACATGCATACATACATACATGCATACATACATACATACATACATACATACATACATACATACATACATACATACATACATACATACATACATACATACATACATACATACGGTCGAAAAACATAACACTCCTTCTGACACAGTTGGGTAAAAAAATGAACCGACTTCAAAAAGCACTGAAAGCAAAAAATAATTGCATCATTTAGTTACTTTACTTTACTTAAGCATATCTATGAAGTTGGTGCCATCCAAGTTTAAGGAACGTTTATACGAAGGAAGTAGCAAAATACACTGTGGGTTTTAGGAAACGTCTTTAAAGTAAAAACCTTACATACATACACTTGAAATTTAGCACATTTGTTCAGACGCTGATATAGACTAACATACATACGAAAAATGGACAATTCTGGAAATATTACATACATAGGGATTGAATTGATAACCTCCTTTTTTTGAAGTCGGTTAAAAATGGCTGGCCGATGAAGTCCAGTTCATTATTACCTCCAGTTCGATTCAGAGGTCATTGTACCTGACAAGTGTTAGTTATTGCTAAATTAACGTTTACCGTGACGTGAGGCTGTTTCATTTTTGTTAGATTTTCTTGACGTATGTAAATAAATTCTGCTGTTCTGTAATGTACTTTGGTATTTTTAATTTTTACACCACTTCTGCGGTTTCTAACTATATCTATTAATTTCCTGGTCAGGCAAAAAAAAATATGATAAATGTTATATTAACTATTTTATTAACCTATGCTTATGACATTTTGACTGACTGATATGATGTCTATGAGTCAGTCTAATAACCATAGATTAAAGACTCTTTAATCTATGCTAATAACTAATACGAATAAATGCCCAATGACAGATTTTTGGCGGGAATCGAGTGGTTTTATAAATTGAAAATTTTAATTCATAAGTTTTTAAGACTCCAGCCGTAATATTTTACGGCCACCGTGGCGCAATGGTGTGCGCGGTGGATTTATAGGACTGAGGTCCTTGGTTCGATTCCCGGCGAGGCAGATTGAGATTTTATTAATTTGTCTTGGTCCCCCTGGTGGGAGCCTTCCGCCGTGTCGACAGGAACGTGCCGCCAAGCGATTTAGCGTTCCGATACGATGTCGTGTAGAAACCGAAAGGGGCCTAGATTTGATCCTATTCCTAACAAGTTAGCCTGCTTCCATCTTAGGTTGCATCATCACTTAACATCAGGTGTGATAACAGTCAAGGGCCAACTTGTAGTTGATAAAAGAAACTTAAGTGTAAATGTAAATTAAACTAGGCAAAATGCCGTTAGATAGTGATGGCGATGTCCATGAGAGATAAGAGAGAAATAAAAGAAAAGTGCAAGTGCAAGCGTCTAGTGAGGATGATGGATCAAAGTATGAACCATATATTAAGCTCGGATATCGCAAAGCCTAGATAGACAAAGCGCAAACGCGGAATTCCCTGTGTTTGTTAAAAGTAATGAGGTGGACGTAAAAGTAGGTAATAAAAATGTATTTGTATTGCGACACCGTGAAACCCCCCGGGTTGGTGCTGGGAGCCAACGGCCGCAAAGAATCGGAAAAAAGGGGTCTCTTGGTCACACATTCAACTCATAAGTGTTGAGTCTTGGTACGGGTTAATATATACATAGCCTGGTGCAAGGAAATAGAATAATAAAAGATTCAAAACGTTTCCTGAGTCTGTTTATTCGGTGGGCTGAATTGTTTACAGAAATTATTTTAAATACTAAATTAAAGAGCCGCATACTAAATTAAAGAACCGAATTGTATTCACCGGTCATAGCATAAATTTTATTAGGTATAATTATTGTAAGCATTCATTTTACTACTAATACTACAGGAAATTTGTAAAAAAATGTAATAGATAATAATTCTAAGATTTAAGTATTTTGAAGATAAATTGTAAAAAGGCCACAAAGGACTTGATTCCACGCCTTTAAATAAATTAAAAAAATCCCGTATCTGTGGTGTTTATTGGCATTAAAATAATAAACACAATTATCAAAATATTGTATGTAGTCGTAAATTTTAATTATATCTTTTATATAATTATTTACTGAGAATTTCATAATTACTCTAATATAGAATCGTATGATAATATTAAATCGCCTTATAATCTGACAGACAAGGTCAGTATTTGTACTACAATACTACAGTATTTTTTTATTCAAGTTAGACCTTGACTGAGAACCCACCTGATGGCTGCCCGATGAAGTCTGTTCATTATTAACTCCAGAATGACCATGAAATATAAGATGGTAGCAGGTTATCTTGGAAGAAGCACATTTTTCCAAATTATATCTCCGAATGGTTTTCACGCGGCATTGTACCGGAGCGCTTGATTGCTAAGAGGTACGTTTTACGATGGTAACTAGACACGGCCGAAATCTACCACCAGAGCAGGCTAGAGTCAACTTAAAAAATATAAAATAAACTGTCTCGATCGAGAATCGAAATCGACTTCTGTTCAAGACCAAAGGATTACCAACTAGACCAAAAAGATCATCAAAATGTCTTAACTGAGGATAGTTAGACTGGAAGCTAACAACTGTCTAATTAGGTGTTTCTTTTGGGGTTTAATGACCTACAATTATATATTGTAGGTCATTAAACCCACTGAATTTCCACTGTAAGTTAATAAAGTGGAATTAAAGAAACCTACACAGTGCACGCAACGACACACATTAGTCGGTTTTTATGTGAATATGTTGCGGTACCAAACCATTACATTACATAATGTATTTTGAATATTTTTTGAAAAATGTCTCTATTCAGGTTGTGACTCCATCGTTATTTTTTTACGAAAATAGAAAACATACGTATAATGTAAAAAGAAAACCGGAAAATTGGTATCTGTCTTATAATGTGGTAGGTATTACTTGAAGATTACTTATATTTTCTTGGTAAAAAAAAAAAAATCTGACAATATACGATCAATTATATATTTTTCGATTTTAATCATAAGGGTTGAGTCGGGAATAATTGCATCTCAGGTAGCTAGGTAGAATACCAGACCCCTAATGACAGTCACATCCCATCTATATGTAAAGTTCTCATCGAGATAAATTAATCGAGCCCAAACACAAGGTAGCTACTGTAAACAGTTAATGAGGTCCCTTAACTGTCCTTCGTCTTCATCATCAGACCCTTATTGACAATCACAGCCCGTCCAAATGTAAAGTTCTCATTGAGACAAATTAATCGAGCCCAAACACAAGGTTGCTACTGTAAACAGTTAACGAGGTCCCTTAAATGTCCTTCGTCTTCATCACCAGACCCTTATTGACAGTCACAGCCCGTCTAAATGTAAAGTTCTCATCGAGACAAATTAATCGAGCCCAAACACAAGATGGCTACTGTAAACAGTTAACGAGGTCTCTTAACTGTCCTTCGTCTTCATCACCAGACCCTTATTGACAGTCACAGCCTGTCTAAATGTAAAGTTCTCATCGAGATAAATTAATCGAGCTCAAACACAAGGTGGCTACTGTAAACAAGGTTTAAATATAAAGTTCTCATCGAGGTAATTGCAGTAAATCGTTGGGGAGTTCTTCTTATCTGTATTTCGGCTCCATCATCAGACCTTTATTAAATTGTAGTGCTTTAAAATACTTAATGGAAAAATTAACTAACGTTGTCAACTAACTAGTTGTCCCTACAATTTTTTAAAGGTTATCTTTCATCGATATCTCATCATCAGATCCTGGTTTCCTTGTAAAGGTACCACTACCAGAATATCTCCTTTCCAACAAAAGAAAAATCATCATAATCGGTTCATAAACGATGAAGTTATCTGCGAACACACAAAAAACATGTATATACAGTCGAATTGAGAAACTCATTTTTTCTTGCTTGAAGCTTTCATTGAAAACACTGTCTAAATCCTTTAAGATATAACAAAACAATGTATGGACGGATGGTTCCTCCTTATAAGGGCTCTGAATAAATTCGTGATGGCATAAATCTATCTTTTAAAGATAGCTTGTTATACCCACTTTTCTTTATAAAATTTGTTACGTGTATTTTTTTTGGATGGAAGTGGCGAACTTTAGCTAGTAGTAATTAATTTAAATTAATCTTTCTTTTGCAGTCTTGTTATAAAAATAATTTTTCAACTGTTAAATATTATAATAGCAGCAATTGTTGTTATTTCAATATTGGCTGTATTGTTATGGTGCGCTAATATTGTTGTTGGTAAGTATTTTTTTAATTGACGTTTTACCTACTTATAGGTTGAGTTTCGAAAAATCCGTTTTTAGCAGATCTTTAAACCCTATAAGGAATCTACCTTGTTTAAAGTTGGTGCCAATAAATAGCAAAATAAAACATATGTCTATTTGAAATTTATATATGAATAATATGATTTCCAAACTGATTAGTAGGTATATAGCTCATGTACGATGTTATTTTTTGCTTTTTTAAATCCTTTTCTTAAGTAATTGAGGATATTTTCCTATTTCAATTTGCCAGATTTACCCTAAAAATATATTAGTTAATCGATCTTTTAGCCCCATTTCACCCCAGCCAGGTCAACAGTTCCGTATTTGAGTATTATAGCAGAGTTGCGTAACCAGTTTAATCCTTGTCTTATATACTTACCAAAAATACCATGATAACATGCATAGTAAAATAAGTCCGAAATCAAAATGTTAAAAAACTTTGCAATATCAACATAACACAAAGTAAAACAAATACCTGCGTTAGGAACCCTCCGAATATTAACTGACGATTTGTTGCTTTTTTCCAGATAGTACTACGAATGCTAAACCGTATCAAATGTGATTGTCTTTATAATATACGATAAAATTACTAATCACGCAATTTTATTTTAAATCTATTACTCTAATTAGCTAACCGGTATCTAAGCTTCTATCACCTCTTCTAAACGGCTTTGCCCTGTACTGGCTGTTAACACTGAAATAAAATAGACTGATAATGATTATCATTTTAAGCGTACTTCAAAAAAATGAGGTTATCAACTTGTAATATTGTTAGCCTACATCAGCGTCTAAGGCCCCTATACCACCAGCGTTTTGCGAGCGTCAGCGTTCTTTCAACGTCTGCGCAGCGTGGTAACGCGACGCCAACGTTTCGTTTCCGCGTACAATCAGAGAAAAAATAGACACCGACAAGAAATACTACTTGACGAAAATAATGTAAAAAAAAGATAAATGTAAAAAATAAGAAATTATCACTGTCACTTTTGGGAAAATCTTATATGGTCCAATCGATTACAAGAAAGTGAATATTTTGCACTTTACTCTGATAGTATTAAAAATAAGTAATCTGAATTTTATAAATATTTGCGAATGTCAGAAACTACATACGGAAGAGAGGCGTGGTGTAAATCGTGTTTGACTTTGAGGTAAGAAAAAGAATACATTTAAATTTTTCAACATGTCGTTAAAAAATGTACATGATTGTACTTGTTGTCAATAAGCGCGTTAACGCAACGCAGACGTTGAAGGAACGCTGACTCTCGCGAAACGCTGGTGGAGTAGGGGCCTTAACATACATACAACCTGTGTGTCCACGAATATCCTTAAGACTATGAGTCGGATTACAAAAATTTCTTTCTAGTTGAACTAAGTATACTCCAACTCAGGGAATAGAGCAAGTTTCATCAAAATCAGTTGAGTTGTTTTTGAGATATAGAGTTACGAATATATCGGGCACCACTGTTGATGATACAATCTTGTATAACCACAGAACAAACAGGGCAGCGCTTCTAGTGCTGCATTTTTAAGCTATTGTATAGCTTCTATCGCGGGCCTTGAGCGTGGAGACCGAATTTAGAAATACCGTAACGAAAAAACCTAACACCCGCTGAATATCAAAAACATAATATAAAAAGCATAATTTCGGCGTCGACGTCATTGGGAGCGTGGCCTAGCGCCACTAAGCGCCCGAATTGCCAGAGAAACGCGGGTTCGAATCCCGTCGGTTCCGCAATTTTTTTTTAAGCGTGATATTTCAAAAAGCCATTAAAAGTTCTGGTATTTATCGATAGAAGGAAAAACTAAACGGTTACTTTTTACTTTTTCCATCTATCGATAAATACTAGAACCCGCGTCTCTCTGGCAATCCGGGCACTTACAGCGCCTTACCGCTCGGCTACAGTCCCGGTGACGTCGGAAGGTAAACATAAGTTGATAAAAAACATAGATTAAAGATTAGTCTTTAATCTATGATAAAAAATGCTATGCAATAGCTTTACCGCGGCAGTCTCCAAGTGCCACACGTCTTTTTTTTGACTTGCAACAGGACGCTAGTCAGTAGTCTGTCTGTCAGTAGTTTACTTATCTGTCTCCGTTTGAAATAAATTGTTTTTATTAATCTACAGTCTTCTACAGCGATATTTAAAAAAAATAACTGCCAATTTACTGGCTCACGATTCACGTCAGATTTGTTACATACAAATGTGAATAAATTGTCAAAAATATTTTATGAGTGCATTTACAGAATATTTGATTATTTCTCAAAATACTGAAAATATTGTTGACTTCCTTGCCTGTTGAACTTTAAGGTAGATAACTATGATGAATATTCTAAACCTGAAGCTAACATAGATCTTTTCTTTCTTCCAAAACTCAACCCAGAATTGGGTATCGGTTATACACCCTCATGGCTTATTGCTAACTTGGCTAAGATCGGGAGATTCTGGGTCGGATTATAATATAATTCTGACTTTTTCGTACCTTTAAGAAAATTCCTGTAAACTAAACCCGGATTCGGGTTCAATCAATATCTGATAGTGATCGTTAATGAATTAAACACTATCAGCCTCATCATCAGCTCAATATCATCATCATCATCACTATCAGCCTATTAACGGCCTCCCTCCTTATAGGAGAGGGGTATGGAGCGTAGACCAACTGCACTGCTCCAATGTGGATTGGCGGGCATAGGGAGATAATGTTTCATTTATTAACGATCACTATCAGATGTTGACAATAGTGAGCCGGACCGGTGACTTAACGTGCTCTTAGAGACAAAGGGGTGTAAAACCGCCAACTTCCCGAATTTCCGGGCTTGGAATTTCATGAAAAAATTAAAAAATTAATCCGTGACCCGACCCAGGATTCGAACCCAGGACCTCGTGATTGAAACCAGATAGGCTAACCACTAGACCAACGAGGCACTATGCTCAATATACGCCTATAAGGAGTAAGGTCTGACTTTGTAGTTTGATAAGTATGAAGGTTCCCACTTTTGCTTTTTCCGCCAATTACTACGATACAAAAATGTTACGTTTAAGTAAATAACATTAAATTTATTCCAGCGCTACCAAGTAACAGCAAAAATGAGGTTACTTTTTAAAGTCATTTTAAAATATCTACAAAACCCCTGAAAAACTATACCTGAACAATGTGGTAAGTTACGCATAGTATGTTACACTACTATGAACAATCTATATGTCTAACAAATAATAAAATGTATAGCAAGTTATCTTTAAAAGATAGATATATGCTATCGCAGACTTTTTAATCCTAATAATGAGAAACAATTTTCATACACTATTTCATTATATCTCAAAAAGATAAAGTTGCGTTATCAATGGAAGCTTACAGGCGGGTTAAAATTTCTCCAATTTTTCCAACAATCATCATCACAATTTTTCCAATTTACATAAAAGTCATGATAAATATGGCATAAGTTTCCTCAGATCCTACTCTTTCTATTGCTGTTAACTACACGGCAGTACGTTTAGTAGTCTTTGAGTTTATCGCGAACAAACAGACGTGACAGGTGACTTAGTTTTATAATATGTAAGTGTTATGACCAGACACCAGTTAGTTCTAAATTTTTAGTAGATAACTGTATAAAGTACACCAGGTGCTATTACCCGGGTCAAGACGAGTGTAATATATAATGTAAAATTACTTGTAATTTAGCGTCACCAATGCGGACGGCACACGAAATCAAAGCGAATTGCTTAAGCAAATTGAATCAAAAACTGAGAGCGCCTTTGTGTTCGCGTTAAAAACCGACAGCCAATGGATCAGCGAGCGCCGGCGCGAGCGTTACATGATATGTCCTCACGTAGAATTCGTGTTACATTACACACTAAATTACATTACACGTTAAACTCGTTTGGACCCGGCATCAACTGAGCCAAATCCAGAATGGCCATCCGCAAATCCGAACGGCTTAATCGATTTTTAAGACCTTTGTGTTGTTGGATTATTCTTCGTCCTGAATAACAGGGCAGCTATTAAAATATAGAAAAATAGTTACAATGAAAAAAAATTAAGAAAAATCGCATTTTATATTTCGGCTTTTCTCGACACACTTGTTATTCAGTTACGGCTTAACGGCTGAACAGATCCAGATAAAATAAGACACAGAGATAGATATAGAATGTAGTGTAAAATCGCAGAGCACAGCTAGTTTATAATAAATACTTATTTTCAGTTTGTTAATCAATTTATTCCTCGATTGGCTAACTCGGATAATAAGTGGTATATTCACTGTTATTTTCTACGTTGTACTTATTTATACACTTTTGCTGATAAGTCTTAGTAAGTATCTAAACTTTTAGGGTAAATTAATTTACTTAAAATCTAGCTTTAAGTAGTTAACTTAGTTACACATATCTATTCTATGTAGTGTTTTAAAAAGGTTTTAAATTTATTAAGTTTACTACCTACTAGAGGTATACTGTAAGATTGTTGGTTCGTTGCCACTAGTTCCATTAAAAGTTCCATATATAAAAAAAAAAATATTTGTTGATTTTTTTGAATAAAATTATAATAAAACCTAAGTGTTTCTAACACTTTAGTGTTTTTACACTCAGTAGTGTTTATACACTCTTCAAAAATTTCGCAAGTGCCTAAAGTGCTTAAGATAATAATGTGCAACTACTGACCAAAAAAATCATCACTAGTTCCATTATGGAACTGTTAATGGTACCTACTAGTGGCAACGAACCGTAAAATAAATCAACATTAGTTCCATTGTCTTCGTATTCCTTTTAAAATGGAACTAGTGATAACAAAAATTATCATTAGTTCCATGATGGAACTTTTAATGGAACTAGTGGCAACGAACCAGATTGTTAACACCGTAAGAGTCCGTTTACACATGTCTCAATATTTTTTTGCTTAGGAGAAAATCCTCATGGATATTCTCGTCGGATAGTGCCGGACTCGTAGCGGCTAAAAACCCTTCCTACCACCTCAGCACTGGTGTACCTACCGTTTTGGCCTACCACCGTATTTGCTAAACCCTTTTTAACGGATACGATAAAAATGTATACTCTGTTTACACATAGGCACCAAATAACGTTTAACGGATTGTTACTGGATGCCATGTTCGCATTACAAACTCCCAGTGTACTACCGTTACTCTACATGACGTGTTGTCATGTTTTATTTATTTCGAACCTATACTAAAGACAAACTCGATTGAGAATGCTTGTCAACAAACAAATTACAAATGAAGGTAGAAAATGCAACACATTTTATGCTTAGTAAATTTAAAATAATGTTTTGTTTTTTTATAAAATCTTATTTAAAAGATTTTATATATTAATTAGTTTTAAGCTTACTAATCTTATTTATTGACATGAATTCGTCATTAACAAGTAAACTAAAAAAATATAGTGTAAAATGACTAGTGATTTCTACCTTCATTTTTAATTTGTTTGTTGACAAGCATTCTCAATCGAGTTTGGCTTTAGTAAAGTTGACCTTTACTCGTCGAACGTCGTTTGAAAATCGTGGGAGCCGTTTCCGTGATTCAGGTTATATATGTGTACAAGAATTGCTTATATAAGGTATTAGATAGATATTCTCGTTACTGAAGAAGGAAAAGCAGCAGCCACTCTTGTCTCAAAGAATTAGTGCAAAATACAGTACAGTTATTACAGTTTACTGATATCCTGTACCGTTCCACTTGTCCTGCACACAATATGTATAAAATAAAGTTGCACGGTTGTTTAATTTACTGTACCATTTAGTCAGTAGGTGTTGGATAATAAACGGAATATTTTAATTTATCGTACCGAATTTTTTTACTGTGTACAGAATACTGAAATCATGCGTGAAACCGCTCATACAACTTTATACATCTACAATGAAAAAATTCGTATCCGATAAAACGGACCATTAAAACGGGGACCATGTGTAAACGGGCTATTAGATTGTCATAAACTGGCATAAAAGTGTAAACTGCAGAAACTACATAAAATTACAGTTGAACTTTAATGTTCAGTTTTATGTTCTGGACCAAGCAGATATCCCACCTGGTGGTAAATGGAACACCATCATCTATAAACATAGCAACACTCGCAACACTCGCAACACATGCAAAGAACAATTCTGTTCGCATAAAGCAGAAATAACATATTCACAAAAAGCCCATAACCACCTATCATCAGATGAGTGTTCTACTTGGCTCATCATTTTTATTGGTATACAAGAAAAATTAAAGATCTTTGACAGCAGTGTAGTTCGAGAAGCTGTGCATAAAAGTAATATTTTTTTTAATATTTCAGAGTTCTCTTTCAAATGAGTCGAATATATCTAAGTAAAAAGGACTTTATATTTAATGTAAAATATATTAGGAAGAAGGAATGCTTAATATTATAGGTTAGTTGGTAGACTATATCATTATTATATTTAAATAAACAATTTTAATGATTATTTTAATCTTCGCTAAGAAACGGAATAAAACCTCGCAGGACATTTAAGGAACTCGTGCTACGAAATGCCGCCGGTTACCATCAACAATATTTTTTATTTTTTTCATGCGGAGAAAGAGAATACCTCCCCTACTTCCTTAGTCAGCACGGTATCATCAAACATTACTTCATGCTGGCCTTGTTGGTTATATTTCTAAAGCGCAAAATTTTCTTCTTTCTCTTACTTCTCTCTGAACCATTACGGAGCATGTGCGCATATATGTGCCACTCATCTCCGGAACAATGCTGCATAGCAGTAGGAACAATAATATAACTTTACCGGATAAACTCTACTGTTGCTAAAGGAGGTTAGGTCTAACATACGCCCGATGCTTTAACGAATCAATGATCCAAAGAGCTATAGATACATACAATCAGTCAGGCAGATAAACGTCGCCCAATCGTTGTATAATGAGAAATACAGCTGTCTCCTTCGGCCCAAGCCAAATGATCGATTGATTGATTCTCTGCATGAAATAAGCATTTCTTCGGGCGTAATATTAAAAATTATTTACTCATTGTCAGTTAAGTTAACTGAGAAATCTTTTATTCTTACAGATATTAGAACAATTAAACCTACTCGTGACTGATCTGGAACCTGTAAGCATTGTTTATTGTTGTTATGTAAATTTATTTATTATATTATATCACCTCATTCCTCATACGCACTGCTTAAAGGAGAATGCCAGATCCTAACCCAAAAAGAACACAAATTGTAAATATACTAAAATATCCTATTACTATACGAATGCTGTTCAATAAGCCATTTTTACTGTTGGACATCGGAACAAAAATTGTTAAAAAAAAGTAATTAAACTATTTCCTTTTAATTTCCACTCTTTACACATTTATAAATCTTTATTGTTGCACTGGGTACTAGCCTTTTAATCGTTTTTATTGTATTTTCATCAAAAGTTGGCTCTAAAAGGCTAGTATCCAGAGTCGTTAAGCCTGTTTAAGAATGTATTTAATAAAGCTTTGCGACTATCATGTCAGTGTGACAGCTACACGGAACAACAATACGGAAATGGACGACAACCAACGTTAGGCTCGTGTCAAATACTCCGAGTTCTAGATCTTTTAATTGTAATTTATATTAAATTGTAAAAAAATGCAATAAAAAGGTGCATAATACATTGTTGTACAATATGTTTTTATTAGTGGGTTAAAATCCTATACATTGTCTGGCAATCTCCTTTGAAATGCTCTTCCAGTCTTATCTTTAAGTCAAGAGTGAATACCGTAGGCTGCATCATCGCTTACCATCGGGCGTGATGGCAGCCAAGCGCTAGCCTTATAAAAATATTTTCATTAAGTATTTTATACATTTTACCGTTTTTTAGGCTCCACCTACGACGTCTGTACAAGTAAATTATATAATTTACCTCATTTTCTAGCACAGTTAGAATATAATGCAATTTAAATAAAAGTTTTTAACAAAAAATAGAACCGACTGAAAACGCACTAAAAAGTAAAAAATAACTGCGTCATTTAGTTGCTACAATTTACTTAAGCATATCTATGAGTCGGTGCCGGCCGGGTTTGAGTCAATTCTATTTTTTGTTAAAAAATTTTATTTCTTAATTTTTAGTGATTTATTGACACCTAACCTACTCGTACTACACTCTCATAGTATATTATACGACACTTGTAGCCAAAAAGCTACCGACACTTATACAAAAACTGAAATCGCTGCAAGTGTGCCTATAAAATTTGAAGAGTTCCTTCAATTTTCCTAAAATATCATCATCAGATCCTTACATGATGCATGATGACTATGGGAGACATATTCTAATAAAAAAGTAGTGTACCCTTTCTAATAAAAAATAATTATCAAAATCAGACATCTCTGTAAAAAGTTATGCGTGGTCATACATAAAAAAAATATACGTGTCGAATTGAAAACCTCCTTCGTTTTTTTTGGTTAATAAAAAGAACAAAACATCCGTCAGCAATACGTCAGATTTATCTTAATTTTTATCGTAAGTAATAAGTAAGATCTCTAATCAAACAGCTATTTTATTTTAATTGGAGAGATTTTGTATATACCTAATTATAATTGTACCTAATGGTTTCGACTTCTCGTAATTATCTACACTTGTAATGCAATAAGTGGTGATGGCATTTTTTTCTACTCTTCGTAAATACCAACTGCGAATATAGGAGATTAATTACATAGTAGAACACAATAAATAGGTACTTTTATCTCCCATTACTTGAGATAAGTATAATTACAAGTAACTGTTAATACTTTAGAACGTACGAAATAACTAAAGTGGAAGTAATAATTATTTATAAGGATCATCAAGGACAATGTGGTAAGTTTGTAATAACTTTTTTTTTTTTTAAAACGAACATACACACAATCTAAATATTAATCAATATACAGATAAATCTATTCATACATAACAGTTAAACAATCCATTGAATCATCAGGTGCATCCCAGTAGTACCTACCCCATACCGTAGTTCTGTAGAATTATGCTGTCAAATTATGTCCCAATAGTTCTATATAGTACTGTAGTATAGTTTTTGCTCTTGACTTTACTTATAGCGTATTAGTTATAAACTTTATATTATTTTGATTGATATTTCATTTTGATTTTAACAAAAAATGTCCCTTGCGACAAAAGCTAAGTTGTTAAAACCAAGTAGTAGTCGTGTTTAAAAAAATATTCTCTTATTTTAGAAGTTACAGGGGGGGGCACATTTTACCACTTTGGAAGTATCTTTCGCGCAAACCATTCAGTTTAGAAAAAAAATATATTAAAAACCTCAATACCATTTTAAAGACGTTTTGTGCAATTTAAGCAAAGCTGTATTCGATATAGTATGTTTATAGATACTCTCAAATTTAAGTGGACATTTATTATTGCAATCAAAAGAGCTTCCATATTATACTTATAAAAACTATAGATATTTTATATGTAACGTACAAACAAGATGTTAATATCGACATTTCTTTAACTTTGTCCCATTAGTTCTATATAGAACTAATGGGACACTAAGCACTAATATGGTGTATCAACAGTTCTATAGAACCATTGACATATTAATACTATGGACTTCGGGTCTAATGCAAAATTTACGTCAAAAGTGTCCCAAGATATTTTATACACACTAGGATGTATTTATGTTGTTATACACAAAATAACATTGCAATGTATGTCTTATCGTATTGTTATACAGTCTAATTTGCAACGGTCTAATTGCATGCAATAAGTAATCAGCTTCGATTGACGGTTACCATGGCAGCCTTTTTTTGACATGACAGCTTCTCGTGAAAATAGGACAACATAAATGGTGTGGAGTCGGTAGCTTTCAAATTTTTTTGGCATCTTATATTTATATATTATATTTAAAGCAAATTTTAATTTATATTTACATATCCCTAACCTCTATATGCTGGGATAAATCTTGTACCAAATAATAATTGTTGTAATTATATTGTATAAAATAATAATTAGTTATAATAATAAGTAATTACAAACCAAATCCACTAATGTACAAAATGATATGCCACTTGACATAGTTCTTTACTTTGAAATTTTAAGTTCTCGATATTTTCCTCTTTTTAATTAAACTGAAAATATACTTTTTTACTTCAATGACGTTTGATCACTTTTTTAAATAACTGTTCCTAATTTCATGTAGATAATTCTTATAGTTATCAAATTAATATACCATTATGGTAAAAGTTATTTGATTAATATTCATGACATAAAAATAAAAGTTGACATAAAAAATAAAAATTTTTGAATTGAAAATAATCAAATTATTTTCATTCAAAAATTAAGTAATTAAATAATTCAAATGTTAAACAACAAAATAACTCTATGCAGTCGTTGTTCTAAAACATTCTATTGCTCACGGCAGATCCGAACTAAATGTGGTTAATTAGATAAACATATTGCACTCCTTCTATCCTATACGCGGGTAGCGTATGGGAAAAGGACAGATAGATACTTTTGTTCATTTTGGTTGGTTATGCAATTCGTTTCTATAGTTTATTAAAATTTTAATAAAATAGCCTGTTTCTAAGCAAAATAATACTTTAAAATCATCAGTAAATATTTACTTACTGAAAATATGGTACACCGTCTTTTTTTCTCACCTTACTCGGGTAGTTCTTACAAGTTTTTTATAACACATTACGGCATTATTGACGTGTATTCTGTCAGTCAGCTAATATGAGAATGAATTGCGATTGGAAGTCATTTCGCGTTTTGGCTTACTTTTGGTTCGGACACTTTTTATCGCTGACCCGAAGTCCATAGTATTAATATGTCAATGTATAGAACTAAAATTAGGGGGTACTACTGGGATGCACCCGACTCATCATGTAATCTTTAAAAGTTTTATTGCTACACTAGATTGACTTGACTTTTTAAGGTTCGTTAGATCAGTAATAATTTTCATCATTATCAGCCTAATAACGGCCCACTATTGGGGCAGGCCTCCCTCCTTATAGGAGAGGGGATATGGGGTGTAGACCCTCCACGTATCTCCAAAGCGGGTTGGGCGGACTTGGGGTGATTGTTTCCTTTATTGATGATCACTATTAGATGTTGATGAGAGTGACCGGGACCGACTGCTTAACGTACTTTCTGGGACACGAAGATGTTAAATCACCAACTTCCGACTCAGGACTTAAAATTTACCGAAAATTTCATCGAAAAATTAAACTCAAAATTATTCTGTGATCCGACCCAAGGCAAGGGCTTCGTGATGAAGCCACGTAGGCTAACGAGGCAGTAATTTTAATAAATAGTAATTTATTTATCATGGTACCCATAACACAGGCTACGTATACGCTCACTGACGCTATATAATGTGTGTAATTGTCGTAATATATTTATTTATTTATTTCCAGTTGTATTTGTGGTCTGCTCTGTCAAGTAATAAGTTGTGCAATCGTTATTGGCTTCATTGTTATAATTGTTATGATAGTACACTGGTCACGGGATATTTTTGGTACGTGTTTACTATCGACATGATTGCCTACTTACTTAGTTACAACTTTTAGTGCTAATTCAGCGTCATAAGCCTATTTTATAGAATTTATTGAAACTCCTCTCAATCAGAGCCGTAACCAGCAATTTATGCGCCCTTTTTTTTTTCCTTGGGGAAATCCTCATGGATACCCTCTCGCCAAGTTGGAGAGGGTTATGTCGGACTCTTACCGACTAAAACCCCACGGTGTTCCTACACGCTGCCTGATAAACTGAGCTACGTGAACGAATGCACTCTACCGTAATAGCAATGTATGCGCCCTATGCCAGCGTGCGTAACTGCGCCCTACAGACTTGTAACTGACTCTAAATAAGGTATTGTTTATATAGTCTGGTCGTTTCTGCACCCTTCCAGGGTCTGCCTCTGTGCCTGGGCGCTATTGGCACCGCCTTAGTTACGGCACTGCTCTTAATGAAATCAGTTCAGTACGTATCTACCTAGTTCAGGCGTTATGGTGGAACATTTAAACATCTACGTACATTAAGAGACTGCCAAAATCATAGCCTTCATTTTAATTTCGCTGTAGTCTAATAAAAATAAGTACTTACTTTTAATTTCAGGATAAATGATTTCAATTGAAACCAAAGAAAATAAGTAGAACATAGTGATTTTAAAGAAGAAAATTCTGCACAAGGTATGATTCATTCTTATGTCATAAGCGCTTGTTACATTAGCCATAATTCTGAAATTCCCTGTCGAGGTAAGTGTTTCTTAATTCTTACAAACAGTACTGAATTTAAAGCATTTTGTTAATTATTGTCAGCCTATCTATATGTTTTGGCTAATCCCTGAAACCACCAGTCGGAATGTTTTTTTTTTTTGACTCATTATTCTTGCAATCTGTCTTGAGATATTCAGCTGGATGTTATGTATTTATTTTAAGGCGTGTTTGGAGCAAGATCCATTGACTTGCCCAATTAATATTTTATACTGTCTATAACAAGACATCTTGTGGTGCTCTTCTCTTGAGCCTTCTAAAGGTTGTGCCAGGTTTTTTAATACATTAAGTTCCTTGCAAGTTTATTTGGGTGATTTTTAATACGTTTTTGGTACGATTTCACTGAGTAAGCAAGTAAGTCGGAATGTTAAAAAAATGTCTGTGTATGCCAGCCAGACTTAGTGGCATAAGCTAACTTGTATTCTGATATTCCCACGAAAACGGGTACATAATTACTTGCTGCCCGTTTTACATAATTATTGTCCGTTTAGGTCAGTTTCCAGTAAGTGTAAGTATATAGGTTTTATTGGCATCCTTTAAAAACTCCGTGGCGGAGAGGTATGCGCGGTAGATTTTAAGACGGAGGTCCTAGCGGGGCACATTGAAATGTTCTTAATTTGTCTTGACCTGGCTGGTGGGAGGTTTTCGTCGTGGCTAGTAACCACCCTACCAACAGAGACGTACCCCTAAGCGATTTGGCTTTCCGGTACGATGTCGTGTAGAAACCGAAAGGGATGTTGATATCATCCTACTCCTAACAAGTTAGTGCGCTCCCATCTTAGATTACATCGTCACTTAATATCAGGTCATTATACCTACTCGAAAATTATCTATGATTTAAAATATTTCAACACAAATTACCATTCCAGATTTGCGGTGTCAGCTTTCGCATAATATTTACGAAACACGACATCTATAAGGCGCTTTTGCTGTTTAATAATATAATTTTAGGTACAAGAGACTACTCTGTTCGAAAGAATATTTATAGTTAAGAGGATTTTAAGTAATTAGGATATAATGTGGTAAGAATGGGATTACATTTTTAAATACAATTATCGTGATGATTATTTGAAGGATAGTTTGTTCATTTTATTGAAAGAATAAACGTGAAGTACCGCTATGTGAAAGCGGTTTTATATTTTTTTTCATGTAGAGTAAAATACTCTATTGCCTCCTTAATTCTATTACTAGTTATTGCGGTTACAGGCCAAGATTTTTTTACCCCTAGCCCTGGATCCAATATCCAGGGCTAAGGCTTAAAAACTCTTACATGCAGCCAAGGTTAACTAAATATTTAAACGGGTAGCACGATAAAATTACGATTTTTATTGGCGACATTTCGATCACATTGAATTAATCGTACCTAGTGACGTCAGGACTGAAGACAGCTGCGAGATGCGAAGGTGAAAAAGAGAAACCACGGTATGCGCGGTGGATTTATAAGACAGAGGTCCTAGGTTCGATTCCCGGCGAGGCAGATTGAGATTTTTCTTAATTTGTCTTGGTCTGGCTGGTGGGATGCTTTCGCCGGGGCTAGACCACCCTACCGACAAAGACGTACTTATTGCCAAGCAATTTAGCGTTGTCGTGTAGAAACCAAAAGAGGTGTGGATTTTCGTCACACTCCTAACAAGTTAGCCCGTTTCCATCTTAGACTGCATCATCACTTAACATCAGGTGTGATAGCAGTCAAGGGCCAACTTGTAGTCGATAAAAAAAACGATGCCTTCTGTCTTATTCATTGAATGAATTTCATAATTTTCTTTTTCAGTTGTTTTTGCAATCTGTTTATGCATTTAGTGAGTGCTGCGATCACCATTTGTCTAGTCGCTGTGGCTACTATAACATTTTTATGGGCATGCAAAGTTTTTAACTGTAAGTACTTATCGACAAAATAGGCAATTTTGTACATATGTGGCCTCAAATCATTGGATTAGGTTTTAGTACTAATCGGGCATTGAAATATTAAGTTTCTTCTACCTAGAATTAATAAAAAAAAATTAAATAACAGCCAGGACTTGGGAAGTTGTTTTACACCTTATCCTCGGCTTAAAGCCAGGTTATTAACAACAAATAATAATCGCTACAAACATTACGACCCGCCCACTTCCGCCGGTTCTGCCGTTTTCTGAGCTGCAGTCCTTCAGAAAGATCTGGCCTTCAGTAAGACGTTAAACTGAGCGAATAAAAATGATTGTAATAAGCAAAATTATTATAAATATAAACTATTTACTATTTTTTTTGTACCAAATTGATTGTTAATGTTTATTCGAAAAAAATATCTCAATGCAATCTCTTCTTTAACTTACTCTTTCTACAGGAATAAATATATTTTATATGTTTGTCCATTCGAATATACCTTCACCATATTAATCAGTGTTTATTATTTTTTAGTTGTGCCATATGATTTAAAAGTAATTTAATGAGACCAGAGGTGCTATTGATTAAGTCTTCTTTGACGTTTATTTTGTTTGTTAGGTATGTATTCACTTAATTTATTTACTTACTGTTACTGTTAATTATACACCAATTAAGGCCGCAGACGCATTAGAAAAGCGTGGTAGGTCAGGTCTATGCTCTAAATCCTCTCTCCTAGAAGGTGGCCTGGCTCTATAGTGAGCCGTTTATAGGTATGATGAGAACGATGAGTATCTTTTAATTAATTACTTGTCTATTTATTCTATCTATCAACTTACACATTTACTCCAGTGCAATTAGCCTTAAAATTAACATAAAGTACAGGAAAACCGCATATTCATTCAAAATGAGGTGAAAAAATAAATATTTCAAATCAAATAAATTATAGCGTGTTTGGGACATAAGAAGGTAAGTTTTCACCAAATTTTATAAAAATATAATTTTATTTGTCAAAGATAAAAATAAAAAACGAAAAACTTGGTTTTTGAATTTTTCACATAAATTTTGATTTTATGTGAAAAAAGTGTAGAAACAAAAGTTTTAGATCTTTTTATTACCTACAACTTTGTCATTCAACTCCTTTCCGTAGGACTTTTAGTTTTGCCGGAAATCGAGAAAATCCGTTTTTTACCCCTAAACCCTCACCGTCTACCCCTTCCCGACCTCAGATCGCCCGTAATTTATTTTTCCTTTCATTTTTATGATATTCTCCTCCTTTTCCAATGGGTTTCATTCTACTGCGATTTTATTTGATTTCAAAAATTAAATGCACTGGTCTAATTGTGTAATTCACTGCCTCATTTTATCACATATTCTCTCATTTAAATTTGATTTAGTGCCTTAAACAATAGTAGAAATTAAATTATTAATAAAATATTTATTTAAAATTTTAAATTAAAATACATATTTATTATTCATAAATATTATTAATTTAAATAAATAAATATTAATTTATAAAATCATACTCTGTATAATACGTTTTAAATTATTCATATATTAATCACAGAATAAACATAGATCATATCAGCAACTTAACATTGCTTTTAAGTATAAAATATGGAGGTACCGTATAATCAAATACCAATTAGAATTTCATCAAAGTTATTCATTGAATCAATTTCGTAACACAAAGTCGTCAAAGACAGACGTGGTTAAAATGTTATACAACAGTGATTTTTCAATACACTCTTCTAAAGTGGAGTCAGAGGCTTCCAACACAAATGCTTTCAGTGTTGTGTTACACAAAGATCAGAAAAAGGAGATAAAAGCAAATTCGATTGCGCTCGCTTACAAACCTCTATTGTATGTTTCCTCAGTTTTTGCCATGAACACTTTCTTATATTCAGAAAAAGGAATTAAAAAGAACAACGTAATAACCCAAATATATTCCTTTATTGTTATTGCTGTTTACATCACTCTAATAACTATAGTAAGTCCAGTAAACTGGCATCTTGTGGAAGCAGACTTGCCTCTTACTAATTTGTCTAAAGCATTCACAATATCGCAATGCATTGAAATTGTCTACAATATTATAATTATGTCCTTTTCGAACAGTAGCAATTATATCACTTTGGTTGAGATTCTCGCGGCTATTGACGAGCATATTGGCACATCGAAACGGGTTTTTCTATACCGACGTACGCTCTCTTCTTTCCTTAGTATAATTCCTATAATACTATTGTGTTTCACGGGTCTCTTAGAAAGCTTCCGTATAACCAATGCATTGAAATACGCTGCCTTAATGTTTGTCTTATTGCAAGGTGTTATCATTATATATTTCATCTTCCTTATTTATGGGCAAATAGTTTTTCTAAATACACTTCTGTATGCGAAAGTGTATAAAGTGTGTTCGACGAAAAAACTAATTTTTAAAAATCATGTCCTAAAACGAACTATTTTAAATGTGAGTAAAAACATATTTTTTACATTAATCTATAGTACAGTCATTAAGTAGTTTTACTTGGAAAGTTTTCCGGGAGTTTTGAAAATTGGTAATTTTATAGATTTTGATATGCTCTTTCCAAATTTCAACTTTGCCACCTCATATGTTTGCCGCTCGCACCGCCATATTAAAAATGGCCAAACTAATGTCGCCCAAAAGCAGTTTTTTGATAATAACTCCTTTCTGACGCATTTTACAGGAAAAACATATCTACACAAAATGAAAGTAGAGAAAATTTCCTACAATTTATATCATAACCTTTTTTCCCTAAAATAATTAGTTTCGGCGTAGGAGTGTCGAAACGAGGTGGTAAAGTTGAAATTGCCAATTTTCAAAACTCCCGGAAAACTTTCCAGGTAACCTCTATTTTTTCGACCAAATGACTTTACTAATATAGATAGATATACATATATTAATAACCTAAGACTTCGGCTGTGTAAAACGACCTACTCTAATAATGTTTCGGACGAGTTCGATAACACTGTGAGTGGAGAATTTTATAGTACCATTATGTTAGCGGTGCTCCGCATTTTTGCAGACGACGTAGATCTCATTCCTGTGACAAAAAGTAGCTAATGCGCTATACGAAACGAAACTATAATCTATCTCTTTGTCAAATTTCATTAAGATCTATTCAACTGTTAAACTGTGATTGTGACTGTCAACAACGATGCCGTAGCATACAAAATGTATGAACAAAATAATTTTCCTTATAATCTGTAGGACTATAAAAATAATATAATGTATGAAAATATTAGTTTATTTTTTAATTTTAAAATTTAAATTCTTGCTATTCTTGCAGCGCTTGCGGCAGTCTTCGGTCAACCCAATGGATGACAATACAAATACTATCCCAAAAGTAAACGGCCATTGTTGGTTTGAAATCATGCAAATATATGATAAAATATCGGATTGTGTTTATATATTCAACAAAATCTACGCAGCGCAGGTTTATTGTTTTTACCTATATTACAGAAACATGATTAGCAGTAACACACTTTGTAATAAATAAAAGCGGCCTCGCTTATCAATTTGAATGTTCAGTTATGGTTTGGTAGGTACGCCATTTTGATACTAATTTTACGATGTATTTAGTATCTAACAAACTAATTATAATAACTCATTTTCATAGTTACTTACTTGACAATATGAATTTTTCTTTAGGTACCTTCTATTAGTATAATGGAGTACACCATACTATACTAAAGCCAAACTCGATTGAGAATGCTTGTCAACAAACAAATTCAAAATGAAGGTAAAAAATGCAACACATTTTATGTCTAATAAATTTAAAATTATGTTTTGGATATATTTTAATCTTATTTAAAAGATATTGAATATATTAATTAGTTTTAAGCTTACTCATCTAATTTATTGTTATGAGTTCGTCATTAACAAGTCAACTAAAAAAATATTATTATAAAAACAAACAAGGTGTAAAAGGACAAATAGTGATTTCTACCTCCATTTTGAATTTGTTTGTTGTACGGCTGTTTGTTTTTATAATAATAATTTTATTTGAGATTTTTTAGTTTCAGTTTATGGTATAGAAATGAGAACATGAACATGATATGATATTTATATTTTTAAAATGGCCTTTTTACGACCTTTCAATTGGTACCCATATTGCTAAGATAAAAAAAATACACACATCACCCCTTTTTTCCCCCATTTACAGCCGCCATTTTGAAAATTTATATAGCCACTACACACTACAGTCACTACCACAATTTTGACAAATTCAACGACACCTCACATGTTAAAATCCGTTCAGCCGTTTAGGCTGTAGCGCGTGCCGAAGAAATGGACATACATACATACATAAACATACAGTCGGGTAAAAAAATTAGGTGTAAAATGACTAGTGATTTCTACCTCCATTTTTCATTTGTTTGTTGACAAGCATTCTCAATCGAGTTTGGCTTTAGTATAGTACAAGTAGAAATAAAACTTTTACCAGTAAGGTTTATATTCTTAAGTACCTACCTACGTAAATATATAAAAATTAATACAAACGACCGATACACTCATACGTATACATATTTAACATTTTTTTGTATAATCGACCTAAGTAGTTAAGACCCGCTTCCATCTTAGACTACATCATCACTTAACATCAGGTGTGATAGCAGTATAAGGGCCATCGATAAAAAAAATATTTATATAAACTAATATTTAGACGTATCCACGTAAAACTTACGCCTGGATCAAATCCTGCTAACCGTTTTCAATCGTTTTTATTAGAAATTTTGCTCCATACAAATTGTTTTTAACTAAATCTTAAGTTAATAATATGGATCTTTCTATTTTCAGATATTATTTATGTTTAACTCCTGGCTTTTATCTACGATGCTTGCGATTTGTCGATCGTTATCTCCGACGTTAAAAGTTTGTCTTAATTTTAACATTTTAAAGTATTTATAATTAAATGTATGCTAAATTTGTAATCTGCTCTGATTTTGTACTGATTATGTTACACTGCGCCGTCAAACATTTTGCACACGTCCAGATCATCGGAGTTTCAATAAAATTTTGATGAAACTTAGTTGTTTCATAAAACCTTTAGCCCTTATAAATTCAATTATAAGAATATTAATTAGTTAAAAAAATCTAAAATTTTAATTAATATAGATACTTTGTCTATAAAGTGTTTATTTGTAACTAGCGGCCCGCCCCAGCTTCGCACGGTTGCAATGCTGATACTTACCAACGGTGGTGCACGGATGCCCGAGCGACCCCTAAACGCTCGTCCGTGCATTTTGAATCTATAATATCTTGGAAAGTATGCATTTAAATTACATGCTGTAAAGGGCAACAGTGATCTATATTGAATGCACAAAGTATTTAAGATACTCAATTGGATAAGGATTAATACAGTATTGCTTACAATCACTTCGTAAAAAACCATAACTTTTAATTGAAAATAAAAGATAAAATATTGTTATTTTGGGTTATCCCTAAGAGATAGACATATACCATCGTGGACTATTTTGTTGACCTATTTAAGTTGTGCAATACTGTAGTACATTATTTTGATATATATCTTAGGGTTTAGTCAGCGTTTGCAATGTAAGCGCAAAAAATGCGTTAATTTACGACATCACATCAGAAACCTCTAAAATTATCAATTTTTCTCTACTACATTTTTATTATACACATAAACCTTCCTGTTGAACCACTCTACCTGATTAAAAAAACCCATGAAAATCGGTTGCGTAGTTTTAAAGATTAAAGCATACATCTGGACAAACATAAAAAAGCGACTTTGTTTTATACTATGTAATGATTGCAAATTTACCGATTTCACTAAATGCATATGAAAGTACCAATAGACGCTACTTACATCAAAACTTTTTTTTTTTAATTTTGTCTATTGTTCGCCTGTTTGTTTGTTTTTTTTCCCGGCTAAACCAACCAAAAAAAATGTTTTTTATTTTTGACTAGTAGTAGTGACGACCTCCGTGGCGCAGTGGTATGCGCGGTGGATTTATAAGACGGAGGTCCTGGGTTCGATTCCCGGCGGTTCAGATTGAGATTTTTCTTAATTTGTCTTGGTCTGGCTGGTGGGAGGCTTTTCGCCGTGGCTAGTTACCACCCTACCGACAAAGACGTACCGCCAAGCGATTTAGCGTTCCGGTACGATGTCGTGTAGAAACCAAAAGGGGTGTGGATTTTCGTCCCACTCGTAACAAGTTAGCCCGCTTCCATCTTAGACTGCATCATCACTTAACATCAGGTGTGATAGCAGTCAAGGGCCAACTTGTAGTCAATAAAAAAAAAAGATAACTAATAGTCAGAAATAAAAAACATTTTTTATATTATTACCAGACATTAAGAGTGACATAGGCGAACTTACATCCTGACATTCCCAAAGGAAGGCGATCTAACTGAAAACTTTTATATTTCTTTTTTTTTATTTCAGAACACGGACACCGTCAAAACCGATGTGTATTATTATATTTTTATTAACTTGCGACCGCTCATCGTGACCAAGTCAAGCGAGTATTTAACGCAAGAATGGCAGAAAACGTTAACAATCCTGTACCATATATTAATTTATGAAGATCTGAGTTAGTATTTTAAGGTATTTTTGACTGCCTCGTTGGCCTGATGGTTAACCTATGTGGCTTCGATTATGAGGTCATGGTTCTGGGTTAGAATCCTGGGTCGGGTTGTGCAATATACCTGAGTGTTTCTTTCATCTAAGTAATGTTCAGTAAAAAAAGACAGGAGTCGAAAAGTTGGTGGTGCCCCGGAGAGCAGTTTAACGATTGAACGTGATCTGAAATATGTTAGATTCTCTTACCCACAAAACTTTTACACACCTTTTTAGTTATAGCCTAACCACAAATATATAAAAAATAAAAATAGAACACCTTGTCATGGTGCGAAAAAAAAGAACTATTATTGTCTACTATCATAGAACTATGCACAGAGTGTGAGCTAAAACAGAGGTACGTGTGGCGCCCTCAAACCAACACTCGCGCGAAGAAGCGCTGCAGTGGCGCCACTGTGGTGCGCTGGCAAAGCCTCTACTAATTCCACAACAAAAGAAGACTTTGTGGTCTTTTTGAAACGAAATTGCGAGCCTGAGTTTCGTGTACCACAAGCACTTTTTGCACACAAGCTGTCACTAAGCACTAAGCTTAGTATGCATATAAATTATTTTGATAAATTTTGTTTCAGATCAGGAATACTACAGCCAGATAGAAATGTTAATTAGACTGGTTGAAAGTAAGAAGTTGCAACTATCAACGAATCTGTATCCAGTTACCACGCCCGCGTTTGTTTCGTTTGCCGGCCGTGTTATTTCGTACAGCGTCTTCATGATCCAACATTTCTACATTAACCACTGATTAATATTTATAGTTACTTATCAGATAATTTAATAATAATAATTTATTTTGTGAATATCTCTAATATTATGTCAGAGTGTGTATGAAAAGTTAAATAAAATAAAGTATATATATTAATAAGATAAAGTAGCTTATTCGTAAGTAAAAAATCCCTGTCTCAAAAACTACTGAACCGATTTTGATGAAACTTGCAGTAAGTGTTCCCTAAGATGAACAATTCTTACTCTTAGTACAACAAAAAAATTACTTAAATCGGACTTGGCAATTCCGGAGATATTCGAACACAAACATAAAAATTCCCTATCTCAACAACTACGAAACTGATTTTGATAAAACTTAGTGTTTCCTAATTTTAACAATATATGGTACAACGAAAAAATAATTACTTAAATCGGACTTTTAGTTCCGGAGATATGCCTCCACAAACATAAATACATTCATACATACACTTTTGAAATTTGGCACATTTGTTCAGACGCTGATATAGACTAACATTTGCGAAAACTGGGCATTTCTGGAAATATTACATACATAAGGGTCGAATTGATAACCTCCTTTTTTTCAAGTCGGTAAAAAAGGCACACAAACATGGCTACTAACTCGACATTGCTCGACATCCCAATCGCCTCGCCATTGATGGCAGCGCTAGGTCATTTACTGACCCTAAATAAACTAGCGCTACCATAGAGAAGATTAATATTGAGTCAAGCGCCTGAAACGAGCCAACGTGCACAATTATTACAAATATCAAAACGTTTATATCCTGAGCTTCTACTGTACAATTCTGGTATCTGTATTTTTATAAAACGAATTTTGTGAGAGTATGGTTTTATCCTGTTCATATCTCTAATCAAAGATTGGGTCAAGATTGGGACCGTTGTGTTTATAGACTCTTTATATACCTAATATGAAAGCTTTACAAAGACGTGTAAATAAACACAACGGTCCTGACCTTTGACTAACACAGCGATTTACATTAGTTCAATTTTTAATCATTTGTACCCATTTATATCGTACTTTTGACGTCGGACTTCGAGTGGTGGGCGCAACTGGTACCGAATTTATTTCCTCTGAGATGGTGGTTTATCTGTTGTTATCATAAGTTTATTGTCTAAGGTTGTTGTACAGTCAAGGCTTGGTCAAGGCTTTCCCTAATATTGAAACTCATCTGGGGCTGCATTTAGACCAAAATATCGCTATATTACTGTATCGCGGTTTAAATATCCATCTTAGGATACTTCATGTATCCTATAGAGTTGCTGCGAAGAGTCTCCCCCTAAGAAATAAAGTAGGTTGTATATAATGGTAAGAAACTGCAATAAAGTAATCCGATTAAATTAAGTAAGCATAAAAAGTGACCACCTTGAATAATTTAACATATCCTCTCAATTTTAATGGTTAACACAAATGTAAGGTTATATTTTAACAAGAATGTTACAATATTTGACTCACTGGCATGTCTGTCAAATAAGGGCAAAAAATTCTATTAGGCTCTGTCACTCTTAATGGATTTTGTAAATCTCCATCTCTTTCGTTCACAATACTATTTATTGTCAATTCTATAGAATACTTAGTATAAAATTATATCACTTATCTGTGACTCCTAGAACCCTGAGCTAAGCTGAATTGTAAAGCATGTAGTTAAAAAAATATTTAGCTGTCTGTGGTTATAAATTCCGGTTGTTTGTTTCTAACTTTCTAATTTCAGTTTTAATTATTTTCTATTGTTTTGTAAAAGAAGTACGATAATTTATACAGACGTCTTTTCTTAAATAGTGTCTTTCATCTACAAACATGTCGGGCTGTAAGTATTTCCAAATTTATTCAACAACATTTTTTTGCCTAAATATTGCACCATTTTTTCTTATTCATTGTTTGAAGTTACGCAATACTTTCGGCTTTTCATGGTTTACAAAATAACAATATATTAATGTCATAAACAAAGTTATTGATTTCATAGACTCAAAGAACTAGCTAAACTAAATCTATCGATGCCGATAAAAATAGGATATAACATATTTTAACGGAAATAATGGGCGGATAGTGATAAAATACCTACTGTACATACAAGCGGAAATTAGTTGTTTAGAAGTTACTGTAAAATGAAAATAATTCTAAAGTATGACAGTAAATAGCCCGCTATTTATTTAAATTCAGACCTATTGATTAAAATTGTTTAATCTTCTACAGTTCTTCAGTTGAGGTTCCAGTTTCTGGGAACACTGGATTTAAATTATAGGTTCTATAATTGGTATCTAGAAATATTTATTTCAATTTAGCAGAAAATGAAAAAATCTAATAAGAAAAACAATTATGCTGTCTATTATATATCTATTATTATCTTCTAAATGGGCTCACTAACATGAAGTACCTATTACCATTTTTTCTATTATTATCTACAAGTTAGCCCTTGATTGCAATCACAATGTTAATTGATGATGCAATGCAACTTGTTAGAAGTAGAACAAACTCTTGCACTTTCAGTTTTTGTACATCATACTGAAACAGTAAATCTCTTGGTTGTATAACTTTAGTGGCAGGATTGATCTAGTTCTACTAATTTTTTAAACCATATGAGTATATACAAAGTACAGTGGACTACAGGTCCCTGTCTAATCAGGCGTCTCTTGTAATCCGACATGCCTATCAATGTTGAGACGAATATCTTAGCATTCCATGGATTCACCGTGCGGGTGCCGGGTCCATCGCGTGGCTGAGAGAAAAACTCCGAACAGAGCCCGAGACTTGTGACACGGGTGTAGGTTTAAGGGTACCCTTTGTGACGCGCGTCAACACTCACCTCCTCTGTTCAAGTTATTCTCCCTGCCCAACCATATTCGGAAGGACCCTACTAGTGCAGCTTTGGACACTCGTTCCAATATGGAGCTTACTGCACTTCTAGTAAGGCCAAGGTCTTTTAGCAGGTTGTAGAGAGACTTCGCTGGTAAACCCTTGCGCCCACTTCTACCGCGTATAAACTAACCACATAGCCATTTTTGGTTAGTTCATTAGTAAGGTCATAGTATTTATTCACTTTGAATACATGGTCTTTAGGGATGTTTGTTTCCCACGGCACTGTAAGCTCAACAAGTACTATACGTTTGATTTGTTTGGAAAAAAGAAATATGTCCGGTCTAGATGTCGTAATAGCTAAGTCTTCCGGGATTTTATAGTGCTTTTCATACATGTCCATTAATATAGTCCAATCAAGAGCAGAGCCCAGAATTGAATAAGGCTTGCTGGTGGAATTTGTACTTGAGCCTGCTTTAACGAAGTTAGTTTGTCTTTTATTCGTCGTCAACCCTTTTTGAGCCCTAGCTACTGAAAGGCTTATAGCTTCACGTATGATTTCTAGTACTCTGTCGTGGCGGCGTGAGTAGAGACCCCTGTCCAGGAGCACCTTGCATCCTACCAATAAGTGCCTTGCAGTGCCCACTGCCTCACCACAGGTATAGCAAGATTTTTCCGAGGCTTTTCCCCATCTTACTAGGTTACTCTGATCTGGGAGAGTCAGTTGAAAGGCATTAAGATAAAATTTCAATAAGGCAGGAGACCAATCGTACAGCAAGGCGCGCCACTTCAGAGCCAGAGGGATGCAGAACTCGCCTAAGTTTAACCACTCGTTTTGCATTTCTAGGTTTACTTAGGCAATTTATCTTTCCGGTACAAAGTTGTGAAGAAACCGAAACTGATGTGGATTTCGTCCTACTCCTAACAAGTTAGCCTGCTTCCATGTTAGATTGCGTCATCACTTAACATCAATTTATTTGATTGATCTAATTTTGATCTGTATTTTTGTAAAATTACAAAGTATGTTTTAAAAAATGTGATTATAGGGGATACTTTGGCAGTTAGTAGGCTGTAGTTTATAATCTGACAAAATAATTTTAAGCAGTTTAGCATTCACATACAATGTCACATAGAAACCGAACAGTGTGGATATCCTACTTCTAACAAGAGAGCCTGCTTCCATCTTAAACTGGTCATTTATCACCAGGTGAGATTGCAGTCAAGAGCTAACTTGTAAAATAAAAAAAAACTCAGTAGTCTGACACTGCCCTGCAAATCATTTATTTTTTATCGACTACAAGTTTACCCTTGATGTTAAATGATGATGCAATCTAAGATGGGAGCGGGCTAACTTGTTGGGAGTAGAATGAAATTCATACCCTTTTTTGGTTTCTACGCGACATCATACCAGAACTCTAAATCGCTTGGCGGTACGTCTTTGTGGGTAGGGTGGTAACATGAAGCTATATGAAATGCACTATAAAATCCCGGAAGACTAGCTATATTAACATCTAGACCGGACATATTTCTTTTTTCGAAACAAATCAAACATATAGTACTTGTCGAGCTCACAGTGCCGTGGGAAACAAACATCCCTAAAGACCATGTATTTAAAGTGAATAAATATTATGACCTTACTAATGAACTAACTAAAAATGGCTATGTGGTTAGTTTATACGCGGTAGAAGTGGGTGCGAGGGGTATACCAGCAAAGTCTCTCTATAATCTGCTAAAAGACCTTGGTCTTACTAGAAGTGCAGTAAGCTCCATATTGGAACGAGTGTCCAAAGCTGCTCTAGTAGGGTCCTTCCGAATTTGGCTGAGCAGGGAGAATAACTTGAACAGAGGAGGAGGAGGAGGTGAGTGTTGACGCGCGTCACTAAGGGTACCCTTAAACCTTAAGTCTCGGGCTCTGTTCGGAGTTTTTCTCTGAGCCACGCGATGGACCCGGCACCCGCACGGTGAATCCATGGAATGCTAAGATATTCGTCTCTAGCCACGGCAAAAACCTGCCACCGACCAGACCAAGACAAATTAAGAAAAATCTCAATCTGCCCCGCTGGGAATCGAACTCAGGACCTCCAAATTGTACATCCACCACACATACCACGGCGCCACGGAGGACAATTGGATTTCCAGGAGTTCACAGTGTACAAAGAATGATTCAAATACGATAATATTATTTATTACTAAAACTCACCCTGCGTTATACCAATCATATCATTGATTCAAGTAACAGTAATGTTTACACAGTAATAATACAATGCTTATCGTTAGTCACTTGAAATCATATCTAGATTCTAGATAGGTGTTAATCTAAGTCCATTTGAGTGCATTTTGTTAAAGTGTCTGGCTGTGTGCACTGTTGGATTAAAAGGTACATATTTTTTAATATTAGCAATCCCATGAGACATGGCCCTGTTGTACTTGTAGTTAGCCGACTGACGTTTAAGTGTTCCCTTTCACCGATAGTTAGGGCCTGACTTAATAAAAAAAACCGGCCAAGTGCGAGTCGGACTCGCGCACCGAGGGTTCCGTAACTTTTAAGGTTTTTGGAGTTATTCCTAAACATTGCTTGATGCGAAATTTCAAGATTCTAAGACTAGCTGCGGGTAGTAGAGAGTTAAATATGCTAATAAGTTTTATTTTGTTATAGCTTAAAAGTATTATAGAGCCAAGTATTTGATATACAGTACAGTAATTTAATACCTTTACGCGTTCATGAGAAACGGGGGTGAGTGTAAATTATTAAAAATATTTTTATTATATGATGTAACTAAAAATTTACAGTTTTCGTAATTTTTCCATTATCTATACTATATAACGTTACTTCGTACCAAATTTCAAGATCCTAAACTTACGGGAACTACCCGTTAGGTTTTGATTTACTTGACCGTGTCGAAAATTGGGGAAATTTTTGGTATAAACGGCTGTATTTTTGATAGCCTTGGCCTAGAAGCTTGATTTACGACTCTAAGGGACAGCACATTTGAGTATTTGATATAAATTTCAGCTTGATACTTCCACGCGTTTTTGAGAAAAAGGGTCTTGACAGACAGATGGACAAGGAAGTGATCCTATAAGGGTTCTTTTTTTTCCTTTTTAGGAACGGAACCCTAAAAAAACATAAGCTCTGGTTATTTCTTTTTACATATGCTTTTGTGTCTTGTTAAAACATCACATTAAATAATTCTTATTGAAAATTGTCATATATTTTTCTATAATTTTGAAATACTAAATTATATTTTTGGTGCATGCACTTAATGCAAAATCGCACTATTGCCTATTAATAATTAATGCCTCGTTGGTCTAGTGGTCAGGCTATGTGCCTTCGATCACGAGGTCCTGGGTTCGATTCCTGGGTCAGGTCATGGAATAATTCTGAGCTTTTTCATTCTTCTATGAAATTTTTAGTACATTCCAAGCCCCGAGTTTAGAAGTTGGAGGTGTTACACCCTCGTGCCTCGTAGAGCACATTAAGCCGTCGGTCCCGGTCACTATCATCAACATCTCATAGTGATTGTTAATAAATAAAACATTATCACCCTAAGCCCGCCAACCTGCATTGGAGCAGTGTGGTGGGTGTACGCTCCAGTGGGCCGTTAATAGGCTGATAATGATGATGATAATTAAAGTTAATCAGCTTTAATATTGTTGAAAGAACAAACTATTCTTAACTCCCATAACCCTGAATGGCGGCTACTTGTCACATTCAGTTCCCCTTCTCTACATGATCGTAAAGAAGTAATAGAGGAGGCAAGAATAGAGAAATTATTTATGTAATTTCTGTGACCCCCCAGGATTGAATCTAGATAATTTCTATATTTGACATAAGAATTTTTTCAGTCACAGATTGTATAAATTTGTAGTATAAAACTTTGTCTTATTCTTCAAAGACAAAGCAAATTATTATATGTGACATTTGTGATGTCTTTTCTGTGGCAACAGGTGTAAAATTATCTACTTATACTAAAGCCAAACTCGATTGAGAATGCTTGTAAACAAACAAAATAAAAATGATGGTAGAAATCACTAGTCATTTTACACCTATTATTTTAAATTAATTAGTTAATGACGAATTCATGACAGTAAGTTAGATTAGTAAGCTTAAAACTAATTAATATATTCAATACCTTTTAAATAAGATTTGTTAAAATAACAAAACATAATTTAAAATTTATTAGACATAAAATGTGTTGGATTTTCTACCTTCATTTTAAATTTGTTTGTTGACAAGCATTCTCAATCGAGTTTGGCTTTAGTATAAGTAAGACAGACAGAGTAAGTTGTTTGCCGACCCACATTTTAGCAGTGTGATGGGTTTAGGCTTCATATCCTCTCTTCTACAAGAAGGGAGGCCTGGCCCTGTAGTCATGGACCTTTTATAGGCTAATAAATTTATTATGATAAAAGTTATCTAAAAAAAGAAACCTTGACAAAATGATGGGCCTCTGCTAGATTTATGTGCATAAATTTATCATTAAATATATACCTATATTTGTTCTGTTAAAAATATGGCTAGTAACACAAATGTTTTTAATTCCTCAATTGTATGTACCAGATCCATTTATTTATAGATATTAGTCACTATACCAATGTGATAAATTTTAGTCATACATTCCATTACCTAATTTATATTATTAAATATACTTATATTTAAAATTGCTTTTTCTGTTGCTCTTAACAACTAATCGGTGTGGATAAAAGGGAACTCAAAATGTCAGCCAGCTCTTGTTCAGGATTTGACTCTACATGAGTCACTGAGAGAGACGAATATCTTAGCATTCCATGGATTCACCGTGCGGGTGCCGGGTCCATCGCGTGGCTGAGAGAAAAACTCCGAACAGAGCCCGAGACTTGTGACACGGGTGTAGGTTTAAGGGTACCCTTAGTGACGCGCGTCAACATTCACCTCCTCTGTTCAAGTTATTCTCCCTGCCCAGCCAAATTCGGAAGGACCCTACTAGAGCACCTTTGACACTCGTTCCAATATGGAGCTTACTGCACTTCTCGTAAGACCAAGGTCTTTTAGCAGGTTATAGAGAGACTTCGCTGGTATACCTCTCGCACACACTTCTACCGTATATAAACTAACCACATAGCCATTTTTGGTTAGTTCATTAGTAAGGTCATGCGATTTATTCACTTTGAATACATGGTCTTTAGGGATGTTTGTTTCCCATGGCACTGTAAGTACTATACGTTTGATTTGTTTAGAAAAAAGAAATATGTCCGGTCTAGATGTCGGTTAAAAATAGCTAAGTCTTCTGGGATTTTATAGTGCTTTTCATGTGTCCATAGTGTGTTCATACGTGTCAAATTCTAAAAATCTATATACGTAAAAGTCCTCTTTTTGAGAGCTTGCCATACTTTCTTCTTCTTTCATGGTCTATTTCTGTACTTGGATATGTTATTGATTGTATTTGTAAGGTCCTCAAGCAAACCTCCTTTTTACCTGAAGAAGCCTTAAGATCCTGCCTGGCGAGATCAAAAAGTTTTAACTAAATTAAAACATTTGAATTGTGTTCAACGCACATGTGAGAGAACTGCTGTGATCCTCTATATTTTTTGCATTGTTATCTTTTACATTCAATAGTGATTATTATATTATTACCCTTGTCGGTATGTTGTATTGTTTGGCTTATGCAACTTCCATAATGTATAGGTTCTACTGGTATAGGTCTAGCTGGAGACACACTAGCCAAACCTGTATGCAGTACTTTGTTGCCAAGCAGCATTGCTGTGTATGAATTTGAAGTATGTGTACAGACACAGGAGCCTTTGCCCAGTTTTATTTTCACTAAAGAAACCACCATTTTTGTTTTCATGTTTAAATTTTTCAAATGTTACAATTTTTTTTCAGATCCATACGGTGGTAATCCACCACAGTACCCACCACCCCAGGGCCAGATCTACCCCCAGATTTACAACCCGGCGAACGCGCCACCGCCCGCACAGAACCCCTACCAGCCAGGGTTCTCTGTATACCCCAACCAGCCCGCCACTGCGCCTCACCCAGCTTCAATGTCTTACCCCGGAGGACCTCCACCACCTTCCTATGGATACCCAGGCTTTGGACGTAAGTTTACTCCAAATAACTTTGTTCTGTTATGTAATATAATTATTTATGCAATTAATAATGTAAAATAATTATTTAAGCTATGACTGTTGTTTTGAAAGATGTCACCTGTACCATATTTAATTTAAATTTCAATTATGTAACAATTACAAACTATCATCAAAATCTGTTAATATCATTTATTTTATCATGACTTGTTTCTATGTGACATCATGACAGATTGCTAAATTATTTAACAATACATAGTTGGGTGGTAAGTAATGAATTCTGAAACACCCCCAGATTAGAAATGACATCAATTAAAAAAAACAGCCTCAAATTGTAGGTCTCTATGGTGCTGCTCTGTAGATTTATAAAACGAAGGTCGTTGGTTTATGGTCGTATTTCCAGCTGGGCCGATTTTCTAAATAGCTCCTGGTCTTTCTGGTTACCGCACTACCAACAAAGATATACCACCAAGCCATTTAGCGTTCCCCGCTTCTATATTAGATTGCAGTCATAGGCTAACTTGTAATTAATAACAACAAAAATTAACCTTTACTGTCATTAACCTATCAAACAGAATCTATCTATTATCATAGAAGGGGTTAATACCACCCACCAACAACATAATACAGCAAGAAAATTATTGGATGTAATGTGGACACTGAATAACTGAAATTATCTTGTCATTGAACAAAATAAATGTACTATTTTTAAATACGAGGCCCCAAATACCAATCGAAAGTGCTTGCAGTAGATATAAACATTGTATCTAACCAGATGTGGTATGTTCATACGAATAGTGTATTAAAAATAAAACGGTCGAAACCGCGAAAATAGCTCCTGTTGTAATTCTAATATAGGTATGAGGAAAATTTATCACTTTTTAAGTACGTACCTATCAAAGTGGGTGATTAGAAACAGTTCTCAAAACCACTTTATTATCAGAGCCATTAAAGATTTATCATTTGTATTGTATTTCCTTTTATCTATAACTAATTGTATATGACTAACTGTTCCACATGACTGTGTGTGGGTTTTTTGTATAAAAAATATTTAGTTGTTTCTGACACATAAGAGAAATTGCCACATTAATTAATATTATAGGCCTTTGTCCAATAGGCCTAATTACCTAATCGCGTCCACGCAGTCAAAAATATAGCTCTCTTTTCGCGTTGTGGCGAAAGAGAAATCTATCTCGTATTCGCCGCTATTAGGCTATTTGTCGATTTCTCTTACTCAACGTGCCTCTTTAGACTTGTTAATGGCCTACTGATCAAAGAAACTAAATGAGACGAATATCTTAGCATTCCATGGATTCACCGTGCGGGTGCCGGGTCCATCGCGTCGCTGAGAGAAAAACTCCGAACAGAGCCCGAGACTTGTGACACGGGTGTAGGTTTAGTGACGCGCGTCAACACTCACCTCCTCTGTTCAAGTTATTCTCCCTGCCCAGCCAAATTCGGAAGGACCCTACTAGAGCAGCTTTGGACACTCGTTCCAATATGGAGCTTACTGCACTTCTAGTAAGGCCAAGGTCTTTTAGCAGGTTATAGAGACTTCACTGGTTGGTTCATTAGTAAGGTCATAATATTTAAATAATTATCAGTCAAAGGCGAAATTCAAAGAGAAATTTTTTGAAATCAAGAGAATATCTCTTCGTCATGCATAGCAATGATTGTAGTGTACCGAATTACCAGAATTGATACATGGTAACATAATACTGAAATTGAATCATCAGTCATTGATAAAAGTAACATTTTTATCAATAAAATGAATCTGATTCATCATTTCATACGAGTGTACCTGCGTCAGTTTTCAATAATGATATTTTATTATTGTTTAACAATGTAAGAAATCCATTTGACCAGAAAGTTTCTTACAGCCGTGCTAAAGACTGTTAATGACAACAATGGTCAATGCCTCTGAGGTCCCCGTTGTTCAACATCATCCAGACATACTTAATGGTCATGGTGCCATGGTGATGGGGTCTTCAGGAGTGATACACACTATCATATTCACAACCTCCATTTCAATCATCCCTTTAAGCCAGTCTAATGCTCATAGGAGAGAATTGCTGTCATTGTTTGGGCCCCTGATATACTTAGCTTCTGCTTATTTATTCTAATTTATATTAAAACAAGAATTGACATATGTCAGTGGCGCCACAATGGGTATGCCCCAATAAAAATGCCAAAAATGCCTAATTTGGGTTTTGAAATATTTGTAAAAATCCAGGGATGGTTTAAAAGGTGACTAAATATAAAGAAATTGCAATGATAGAAGCAAGAAATGTTATTTTATTTTCAAGTTAAAAAAAACAAACGTTATCAAGATAAGCTTAGACAACTTTTCTATGATACAGCTAGTCTATACATTTTTACATTCACATAAATAAAATTGGATTATTGAAATAATTCTGAAATAAAGTCTGTTTGTAATATTGAAATAACTTAAATATAAATATTGAAATTTTTTTACTACATATATGAATATGTATGGTACATACACCAAAATAAATTTTTTTACAATTTTTGTCTGTTTGTCCCGACTTATCTCTGAAACTACCAGTCGGATTATAAAAAAACCTTTTGTAATGGTAGCCAGACTCATGAGGAGCGACATAGGGTAATTTGTATTCAGATATTCCCACTCGAACAAGAAGTACGCGGGCGAAACCAAGGGGACCACTGGTACAAACTAAATTCGTAATTTCCAGCGCTAGTGGAATGGATCCCCACCACTCCGTCGGACGCGTACATGCTCACCGACCGCGCGGTGGTGGCGGGGTACGAGGGGCACGACCAGAGCCCCCTGTGGGTCATCCGCAGCCGCTACGAGGGCGACCTCATACCCGGCAAGCTGGCCATCAAGCACAAGGCCGCGTACGTGCCGTGGGGCGGCCGCGAGAACCAGGTCCACAGCATTGAGGTGAGTCGCTGTAACATATCATACAAATTCCACCTCTATTTTATATAGCAACATTCCTACGGGTACTACTGATTTGTAAATAAACGAAATTTAAGAATGACGTGTTTTTTTTTTAAATTAAAATAACAAAATTATCGTCTATTAAAGGTAGTTACTTTACACAGAGTTTGACGGTCACCCTATAATGCAGTACACAGTAAATTTTTGATCTAATAAAACCGCAAAAAGAATATCAGCACTTAAATAAAAATCACTCTGTATGAAACGATTTGTCATTGTCATTATGCATCAGGTTTGCTGCGCCCGCCCGGACCGTGTCCGCTGGCTCGACAGCAGCAACGGCGTGGTGCCGCCGAGCGCCATCGTGGGCGGCAACACCTCCTCGGGCGAGCCGCTCTACATCGGCAGAGTGCGGGAGCAAGGCTCGCTCACTCCCGGGAAGGTAGGTTCCATCGACAGCAGCAACGGCGTGGTGCCGCCGAGCGCCATCGTGGGCGGCAACACCTCCTCGGGCGAGCCGCTCTACATCGGCAGAGTGCGGGAGCAAGGCTCGCTCACTCCCGGGAAGGTAGGTTCCATCGACAGCAGCAACGGCGTGGTGCCGCCGAGCGCCATCGTGGGCGGCAACACCTCCTCCGACGAGCCGCTCTTCTAGTTAGCGCCCTCCTCAAAAAGTTCGGGACCAAAAATCTTCGTATATGGTAGGTCATTTTAGCCTCTTGTGCAAGCAAGCATAGCTTCGACCACATTACTAAAGTTGAAATATAAGTTTGACTAATAATACAAATTATAACTGTCAAAATTAAAATTGTTTGCAACGATCGTCCTAGAACCTATCAAATTTTAAATGAAAATTAAAATCTCTAATTTCCAGGTGCATCCAAGCCACGGCGCGATGTACATTTCGTTCGCGGGCAAGGAGGTCGCGCACAAACAGTATCAAATCCTGTGCAGCATTTAATTGTTTCCAAGTGGAAGTTTGCATTTTCATTTTGTTATTATTATTGTATTCATTAATTAAATAGAAAGTAAGGCAACTATGCGCGTTGAAACATTTATTAAATGTTTTTTTTCCAAAATATGAATTTATCAGCATTTTTATACTTGTATTGTAATGTTAAGTTTAATGTATGACGAGAAAAATAAATGCTAAAAAATGGTGACCCTAAGTCAGATTTTTATTTTTCTCGTCTAGCTATAAAAATATTTTTTTTATAATATTATTTTAATAGTATGTAAAAGTCAATTAACCTTCAGATGAATTTATCATAAAGTAAAGACAAAACAATAGGCAATGTTGTGCATTTCTAAATGAATATAAACTAATCTCTTCATATTTTGACGGATAGACAGAGGGAGTTTCACAAAAATTACGCATAATATTTACTTATTAATTTTTATGGGCCTATGGTCAGATAACTTGGTTTGGGGGCAATAATAAAAATAATAACGTACGCTGCAAAAATAATAAAAATCCGATAAAGATCTGCAAAGTTACAGCCACTTAAACGTTTCAGTTCAGTGAACTCTCGTGTGGTCACATCACTCTCATTCAGATATATTTAAAGATGATCCATTTCATTAATTTTAAATCAAGTTTTGAAAAATAAATTTAAACTAATATTTTGATAGTGTCAAATACCCAATATACTTACCTATTAACCGTAATGGACCTGTGGGTTGGTCAGTTAACCTTGTATGGGGACTGTAATTATAAAGACTTAACACGTTTACAGCTCAGTGAACCCACGTTGGCTTCACATCACTCTTTTTTCAAGAGTCCGTGAATCCAATGTGGGTTCATAATACTTATCAAACCTTTATGAACTTATGGGGTGATCAGCTAAGTTTCTATGGGGACTGTAATTACATAGACTTAACACGTTTACAGTTCAGTGAGCTCACGTTGGCCTCATCTCCATTTTAAAAAAAAAAATAAAAAATTCGTGAACCCAATGTGGGCTCATAATACTTATTAACGTTTTTGGACTCGTGAGGTGGTCATATAACTTTGTAAGGAGTGAGGTGTTTTTTAATCTCACGTGAGATTTTTGAAAATGTGAGTTTCTTACGTAAACGCGTTGGATTGTTATTGTAAAAAGAAAAAAACAAATTTGCACGTTAAATATTGCTGAGAGTTTAATTATAAGTGTTCTTTAGTAATCTTAAGCATGTACAATCTGGATTAAATAGACCAAAATAGTATAATTTTTTTTTGTTTCAATCAGAAAAATTGCGTGATATTTGCCGAGACCCCCCCTCTCTCCAACGTAAGGTTAGATGAGATTTGACTCGACCCCCTCCCCCCCTTGAACACCTCACGTAATTTATGGACGCCCCCTAATATAGATATTTTACACGTTATCAGTTTAGTGAACCCACGTTGACCTCATGTCAGTTTTTCCTCAACTGTTCGTGAACCCAATGTGGGCTCATAATACTTATATATTAACCTTTATGGGCATAACTTTGTAAGTGAACGTGTTAAGCTACCTTTACTATCCGTAGTTTAGTTTCAATTTTAATTAAATATTTTTACTAAATCAGCATAATATTTGCAACCCGTCATGAAAAAATAAATCAAAATGTTATTGTGCTTTACAATACGTTCAATTAAGTGATCGGAACAATTATTAAATGTTATTTTAATATGTATTTTACAAGTATTGTATTATAGGTTAATGAAGTGCCAATAAACAATACATTTCAAAATGGAGCACAATTGATACTACAGCGTATTTTGAATGTTACATTTGTTGGTGCTATGTATTGTATAAGAGTTGTTAGAGTTAGTGTTTTGTAGTCTCTTGCTTATGTCTCATTTACACTAAGAAAAAATGATCTGCAACACTAAGATGCGCTCGAAGAGATACCTAGTGTAGAGAAAAAGACGTTGATTATATAAGACGGAGGTCCGACTGGGCCGATTGAGATTTTCTAAATTGGTTGAAGCCTGGCTGGTGGGAGGTTTCGGCAGCTACCACCCTACCGACATATAGTACCGCCAAACGATTAAGCGTACCAGTACGATGTCGGGCAAAAACTGAAAGTGGTTTGGATAACATGTTACTTCTATACAAGTTAGACCGCTTCCATGTTAGATTTCATCACTTACCATCAGGTGTGATTGCATAGGTTAACTTGTAATGAATAAAAAGTTATGCGTGGTCATACATAAAAAAATATAAAAAAAAAATATACGTGTCCAATTGAGAAACTCCTCCGTTTTTTTTCGTCGGTTAAAAATAAACGCTAATCATAATTAATTATGTCTCAGGTCTACATACTTTGACAGTTTGTAATAAACGCTAATCATAATTAATTATGTCTCAGGTCTACATACTTTGACAGTTTGTAATATAAATATGTCTCAGGTCTACATACTTTGACAGTTTGTAATAAACGCTAATCATAATTAATTATGTCTCAGGTCTACATACTTTGACAGTTTGTAATAAACGCTAATCATAATTAATTATGTCTCAGGTCTACATACTTTGACAGTTTGTAATAAACGCTAATCATAATTAATTATGTCTCAGGTCTACATACTTTGACAGTTTGTAATAAAAATTTGTCAAAATAATACTTGAGATGTACTTAAGATCTGGTGTATAAATGATGCATGTTTTATAAGCGAGAGACTGCGGACAATTAAAACTGTATTCAATAATTCAAGTGCAAAACATCTAAAAGGTGCAATGCTATTTTCTATACGTATAAATTTTTTAAATATGTTTTTAAAAAATAAAGGTTACATTGTAATATATTGCTGGTCTTTTATTTGTATTGTATCCCCTAAATAAGCCAAATGGAGAGAATTTCCTTATAGGCCATCTTTACTATGCGATTTCATTTTTAACTGACTTTTCTTCTATGAGACAAGTTAAGTTATTTTAACGGCCTGTGTGGTGCAGTGGTTTTATAGAACAGGTCCTGGATTCGATTTCCAGCGGAGCTGATTAAGATTTACTAAATTGGTCCAGGTTTGGCTACCGAATCGTATCTAGTTACCAGAGACGTACAAAATGGTTCCATAAAAGCATTTACATGCAAAATACTTTTCAGATTTACTATTTCAAATGCAAAATACCAAATACTTTTGCGTTTTGTATTTCAAATGCAAAATAAAATACCTTTTACTTACGTCACTTATAACGTTACTAAAATAACATCAGTAAATAAGTGTCGAAAGACTCGTCTAAATAGGTCCAGCTATTTCAGAGATTAGCCGTAACAAACAGATTGACAAAAAATTTATTGTTAGTGTAGTATAATCAGTAGTTCTATAAAGATAATTTGATTTGAATATTTAAAAGGAATTTTACAATACAAGTGTCATTTGTTCATTTCATTTCATTTGACTGGTAATGTTGGCTAAACTTAATAACAAAGTATTTTGCATTTTGAAATGAATTTTAAAAATGCAAAATAAAAAGGTATTTCAATTAAAATACAAAATGTTTTTGTTAAAAAGTATTTAAATGCAAAATACAAAATAGGTATTTTGTATTTGCATTTTAAATTGAGGTATTTCAAATAAATCACATCTCTGCTAGTTACCAACCAAAAATGTAAAAAAATGCAAAGTTTATACGCGGTAGAAGTGGGTGCGAGGGGTATACCAGCGAAGTCTCTCTACAACCTGCTGAAAGACCTTGGCCTTACTAGAAGTGCAGTAAGCTCCATATTGGAACGAGTGTCCAAAGCTGCTCTAGTAGGGTCCTTCCGAATTTGGCTGGGCAGGGAGAATAACTTGAACAGAGGAGGTGAGTGTTGGCGCGCGTCACTAAGGGTACCCTTAAACCTACACCCGTGTCACAAGTCTCGGACTCTGTTCGGAGTTTTTCTCTCAGCCACGCGATGGACCCCCACCCGCACGGTGAATCCATGGAATGCTAAGATATTCGTCTCTGAATATTAAAGGTTTCAAAAGTTATACATGGCTGTTATAGTAAAAAAAAATATGTTTTTAATAAAATTATTATTATAAAAACAAAAAACCCGACTGCTTAGAAGCTATGAACTGAAAAGAGAAAAACAAGGATCACTATATCTGTATAAAATTCTAAATACTTTATGGTGCTGCAAATAGGGACCAAATACTTTAACCTGCGGGGAAAGAAAGATTTACCAAAACTACGTTTGTCCCCGCCTGCAGCACCATAAAGTATTTAGAATTTTATATAGATATAGTGATCCTTGTTTTTCTCTTTCCAGTTCATAACTTCTAAGCAGTCGGGTTTTTTGTTTTTATAATAATAATTTTATTTGAGACTTTTTAGTTTTAGTTTATGGTATAGAAATGAGACGGTACACTTAGTACACTTTTGGCCATTTTTTGTTAAAAAAGTAATATGAACATGATATGATATTTATATTTTTGAAATGGTCTTTTTACGACCTTTTAATTGGTACCCATATTGCTAAGATAAGAGAAAAAAATACACACATCCCCCCTTTTTCCCCCATTTACAGCCGCCATTTTGAAAATTTATATAGCCTATGTCACTACCACAATTGTGACAAATTCAACGACACCTCACATGTCAAAATCCGTTCAGCCTTTTAGGCTGTAGCGCGTACCGAAGAAATGGACATACATACATAGGTACGCTCGAAAAACATAACCCTCCTTCTGACGCAGTCGGGTAAAAAATAAAGGTTACATTGTAATACAGAGCCGGTCTTCTATTTGTGTTATATCCCTTAAATAAGCCAAATGGAGAGAATTTGCTTCTAACTTTTCCGCTATAAAACAGGTTAAGTTATTTTGACGGCCTGTGTGGTGCAGTGGTTTTATAAAACAGGTCCTGAATTCGATTTCCGGCTGGGTCGATTAAGATTTTCTAAATTGGTCCAGGTTTGGTTACCACCCAATTGCTAAGGGGTAGATTTCATCCTACCCATGATTTGTTAACCCGTTTTCATCTTAGATTGCATTATCACTTACCATCAGGTGTTATTCCAGTCAAGAGATAACTTTAAAATATACAGCAAGAAAACTTACCTAATCAATAAGGGCTAACGCTAAAATACAGGCGGGTGCGGGCGCGGGCGCACGCGGCGGTCGACCGCCGCGGACCACAAATTCGCGAGCGGGCCCCGTCGCGTGCGCCCGTCTCAGTTAGCGCTGCTAGTATAATTTTGATGTCGAGCGTGTACAGTTGTGTGGAGTAGATTACCATGGATTATTTACTAATTTATTATTTGGCAAAAAGACGTCAACGAAAACAACGTCGACTGCATAACCTGTTCTTGATAAGTAGGTTACTCAGCGGAGAATTCGATAATTCATTCGCCATATTCCATAATATTGGCCGAAATTGCACCACAATTATTACGCGCTTTGTATCAATGTTCATGATTGTACCTAGCCTCTGACGCGTCACGCGTGTGACCGTGGCATCTAGCGGCGCTCATCTGATTTGTAGAAACAAACACGCTAGCGTGTGCCCGTCGCGGGCGCCCGCGCCGTGTACCTGCCACCCGCGCCCGCGCTCCGTCGCACGCATCTGCGCTGTCCACTATTTTTTTTCATTATACATCCGCGAGCGTGCACTCGCGCGAGTTAGCGAATTAGCGTAAGCCCTAAGGGTCTGTCGCCAAAAAGTCATTATCATGGCGCCACGTGGGATTTTTATTATTAGATGTTGAATGAATCACCCGATGGTGAGTTTAAAAATAAAATTAAAGTCAGAAAAAGAAATAATTTATTTTTAATTCTTTTAATAAGTACACTATAATCATACGTTAGTTTTATCTATAGGAAAAACAATTAACATTAATCTTCACTCATACATATAGCATTACATTTAAAAACTATGGGAATCTGGATTGTACCACCAACAGCTATTTCGTAAATTTTTAAATGATAAACAGTGGTTATGTAATCTTAATTTAAGATTATGTTTAATAGTACAAGAGCTAACAATTAATTTTTAACATATTATATACACAAATATCGTCCTTGATAAGGAACTTTGAACAACTGAAGCAAACTGGAAAAATAATAATTGGGTATTTGACAGTAATCAAAATATTAGAGTTTAAATTTATTTCTTGAAACTTGATTCAAAACTAAAATTGATCAAACAAACAAAAAATTATTAGCAATATGTCTGATTAGACAGAGACAGCCATACTGTGATGTGACGTCACACCACAGTATCGCCAAACATACTTTAAGTGGCTGTAAAGTAACTTTGCAGATCTTTATCGGATTTTTATTATTTTTGCAAAGTACCTACGTTATTATTTTTATCTTAGTTTATAATAAAGTAATAAAATAAATTGAGTCAAATACCCAATTTTGACAACTATATATGCCGGAGTAGTATCATGACAGTATCAACTCGGCGGAGTTCGGTAGTGGCGGGGAGGACCGATCGATGCCGATACAAAACATCTGGTCTGGATAGTCAACGCTGATTCTCTTCGTGGCGTTCACTGCGACCTCTCAGTCGTGACTCAGATCACGCCAGATTAATTAATCATTATAATTGATAGCTCAATTAGTTTATTTTTCATTGAGTTGGTTATTATTATTATTGAGGGTTGTCCTTACTAGAAGTGCAGTAAACTCCATATTGAGACGAGTGTCCAAAGCTGCTAGTAGGGTCCTTCCGAATTGTGCTGGGCAGGGAGAATAACTTGAACGGAGGAGGTGAGTGTTGATGGCCGTCACTAAGAGATCTCTGTAAAGCCCACACGTGTGTGTCACAAGTCTCGGACCCGGCACCCGCACGATGAATCCATAGAATGCTAAGATATTAGTCTCTCTCAATTTGAATATGATTCCAGTATTTGTACCTTCGTCGAAAAGATGTCGCTCCCAATCCGACATAAATATATATTAGTTAATCTTATTTAAATTCTAAGACTGATTGCTGCTAGCAAATTAACTGTTAAACTGTCAAAGTGTTGGTGGTATTTAAGAATCCTATTTTTAAACAGGTACCTTTAGTAAATACATAATAAATAACAGTAATATGCCGTGTTTAAAAATATTGCTTTAAGTACCTCAATAAATTATTTACACAGTAAAAAATAATATTTAGTATTTTAAAAACATAATACACTTCTATAATTTATTTTCATTACCGCAATGATTTAATAGTTATATAAGTAAAATATTTTTATTATAAATAAAGTAATAATATCATTATGAATAATTGTTATATCACAGACAGTTTACTGATAACATTTATGAAATCGTAATTTTTAATTATTCGAGTTGGTAATTTACATGCATTTTTTTCTATGATAGTCAAATAAAAATTATAATTATGAAATGGACGTTTATTATACTAAAAAATTCATTTAAGATTTGATTTTTTCTAAGAAATTATAAATAAAATCTACGTAATTACTACTAATACGTTTATATCGCAGTATTAAATTCGAATAACACTCACCGTTCACTTCAACTCAGCCGCCATTAAAAAATGAACTGAAAGGAGATCATTCAAAATGTACCAAAATTTCAAAGTTCCGGCCAAAGGAACAAAATAATTACCGATTAGGATTGAATTTATTTTAAACCTTACTACGAGATGTCAGGTAGTAGGTTGTAGTAGTTGTATTAATTAGTTAAAAAGCGCTGAGAAATGCAACAGCAAACTAAAGAACCTAGAATTTACCGTACGCTCTTACACTATTTCACAGAATTACTGGCAATCAATAATCTAATCTACTCTTTGCATTATCTATGGCAGCAAGCTCTTAGTGAAGGAATAGTAAAACATTATAGCCAGCAGGTATTTACCGTTTACTTTTACATTACCTAACACAATATATAAGTTTACTGGACGGTAAACCTAAGTCTACAGTCTACTTTTGCACAACATACTTTCTGAGAGAAAACTTGAAGTGAACGAGTAGGAGGTACAAACGATAGCCAAGTTCTTACCGTTTGCTCTTACACTATTTCACAGTTTAGTGGACGGTAAACCTAACTACAATCTGCTCTTACACAGCATACTCTCTGTAAAACCCATTTCAATTTGCGACTCGTTCAAATTGGCGCTGACTTCTTCGGGCAAGGTGTCCATTTTGTTTTTCCCCTCCGCCTCGTAAGCTTTGTTATCGATACCGCATTTCTCCTGTTTCTCCTCTATGTTCGCTTTATTTTCATCTTGCTGTGTATTTGAGTTTACGTACTTTTTGTTTGCCAAATACAACCATCTGAAAGGTAATGTAAAATTATTTTTTATATTCATCACAGAATTAAGGTAAAATAAAACTACTACCTACTCCTAACAAGTTAGTCAAGGGCTAAATTGTAATAATTAAAAAAAATAGATGTTAAGCTGTCGACTCTGGTCATTATCATCAACATTTGTTAGTGGTAATAAAATAATCAAACTTATAAGCCAGCCAGCCAGCATTGGAGCAGCGTGCTGTGCAGGGAAAAAAGTCTGGCTGTAAAGTGGCCTGTGAATAAATTATAAATAATTATTATAGGACCATTACACACATCGCTATATAGCCCCAAAATAGGCTTAGGTAGCTTGTGTTGTCATATGTTTTTTTTTAGGTTTTTCATTGTATGATTATTTGACTGTTTGCATATTTCTTTTTGGTGTAATTGATATGCGTACACTAGTAATTGATATGCGTATAAGTGAATGTGAGCATTTTGATAATTGTATTTACTGGTATTTGTGTTTATATGTATATTGTTAGTGTACTTAAATAAATAAATAAATAAATAAAATAAATATGGGTACTATGATAACTCATGAATATTTTTATATATATTATACATAAATACTTATAATATATAGATATACACTGGAAAACAAATTCAAATTCAAAATCATTTATTTCAAGTAGGCCAATTATAAGGACTTTTGAAAGGTCAAATTAGACTATTTGTAGTGACTCTACCACCGGCTCGGAAGGCAGGTCCTGTTGAGAAGAGCCGGCAAGAAACTCAACAGTTGCTCTTTTAAAATTATTAATTTTTACAATATTAACTGTATTGTTACATAAAATTATTTATTCTACTACTTGTGTGAAGTTGAAAGCTGATCCAATTGCCTCTCAACCTCTTTGTCATTTAAAAATTTATCTATAGTATAATAACCTTGACTCAGTAAGTGAGTTTTAATACATTGCTTAAACTCATGCAATGACAGATCTAAAACTGAATTGGGCATCTTGTTGTAGAAGAGTACACCCAGTCCAACGAATGACTTTTGAACTTTTCGGAGGCGATACACTGATAAAACTAATTTATGTCGATTCCTAAGAAGACGATCGTTTAAGTCCTTTTTCTGTTTATACATATTAATATTTTGTTTGACAAAGACTAGGTTATTGTATATATATTGACAGGCTACTGTAAGGATTCCTATTTCTTTAAATTTATCACGAAGGGACTCACGGGGTTTTAGTTTATATATCGACCAAATTGCTCGTTTTTGAAGTATAAATACAGAATTTTTTTCTGCAGCCTTGCCTCACAATAAAATGCCATAAGACATCACACTGTGAAAGTACGCAAAATAGACTAGTCTAGTAGTTTCTACATCGGAAAACTGTCTTATTTTTCTCACTGAAAATGCAGCTGAGCTAAGTTTACCTGTTAGTGATTCTATATGAGCGCTCTACTGAAGTTTACAGTCCAAGGTTACTCCTAAAAAGACTGTGGAACTTTCCATCTTTAGTGTTTCACCATTTATCAATAAAGACTTATCTATTTTTTTTACATTCGGTGATGAAAACTCAACACATTTCGTTTTCTTTGCATTTAACAATAAGTTATTTGCAGTAAACCAATGCGACACATGCGATATGGCACAGTTTACATCGTCAAAGTTTGTTTTATTTCTATCAGTCTTGAAAATTAAAGATGTGTCATCAGCAAACAGTACGATTTCACAAATGTCGCTAACAAGGTATGGTAAATCGTTAATAAACACTAGAAATAGAAAAGGACCCAAAATTGAACCGTGTGGAACGCCCATTTTAGGAGATGAGCCATGCGACTTTATATCATTAATGCATACCTTTTGAGTTCTATCACTGAGATAAGAGGCAATGAGATTAAGTGCAACATTTTTAATGCCATAGTGGCTCAATTTAATTAAAAGTGTTTTATGGTCAACACAATCAAATGCCTTGGACAAGTCGCAGAATACGCGAATAGCATTCTTAGATCTTTCCCAGGCATCAAAGATATGTTTTAATAGTTCTGCACCTGCATCAGTTGTATTGCGACTTTTTGTGAAACCAAACATACATGCTCATCACACAAACATTTTCCAGATGTGGGAATCGAACCTACAGCCTAGGACGCAGAAGCAGGGTCACTATATAGCGTTAAATAGGCTGATTGAATACACTTACAAGAATATAAGTACAGCCGGCACAGTAAGTCCGCCGCCGAGTATGAAGAAGGCGCCCGGAAAGGTCTTGATGGTGGCGGTGTACAGCGTGGTATACATGGGTGCGTACACCAGCGGCACCATCGCTTCCGCCACTCCAAAGAACGAGTTCACTTTGCCTGGAAAACTCTACATTAGAACACAGCTCGGAGGATGTCGTTTATTTAAAAAACTAACTACAGAGGTCAGAGGTTTTCAGAATTAATCAACCATCAATCGAGTTGAGCCATCGAAACGAAAGTTAACAAATTATTCGTTTAATTGAAAAGCTAACAACATTTTGCTTAACATTATAAGGACAAAGAAACGTCCTTTTTTATGTTTAGGTATTCTTAGATACCTGGGCCGCACTTTAATAACAATTTAATTGTTATTAAAGTGCGGTTATTCCAGATATCTAACGAAATCCTCTAAGTAAAGACAACAACGGCGTTTGTCTTGCATTAGTCATAAAATTATGAAACAATAAATTAAAAAAATAAAACAAATAAAAAAGATAAAGAATATTATCTAATAGTAGAAAAGGTATCTGTAAACAATGCGTATGTATAGAAGACCCTCACCTAATTCATCCTTCTCTACGAGCTTGGAGACCATCGACCTCATAGCAATGAACGAAGTGCCGTTGAAGATTTCGATCAGCGGTGCTGTAAGGAAAACCATGTTCGTTATTTACCCGCTTAGTAGTAAGTAGGTAGATCTATTATTTAATATTCTTAAGCGTCTCGTCCAAGATAAAATCACATACATTACTGTCATGGCAATCTACGCGTTGTGGCGTTTTTTCTGGCAGGTTCATGTCCATCACATGCACTGCCGAGGGCAGCATTTATCAGTTTTTGCCCCACCACCACCACCAAAAGGCTCGGCTTAATGGCTTAATGTGGCAAAGGGTTATTCCTAATACCTCCAACTTCCCAGCTAGAATTTTTTATTGAGAATTTTGCAGAAGAAAGAAAACTATGTATGTTCTGCCTGACTTGAACTCAGAAACTCTTGATCTGAAGTCACATAAAGAAACCAAGCACATACAAACATAAAATGCCAGGTTATGGTCGCAAAGTTATAATTACACAAACCTATATAAATGTGCCAGGTCTTGGTCGCGAAAGCGTACATGAAGCCGGACAGTATCTTGCTGGTGCACGAGATCACCCCGATGATGGCGTCGTCGAACTTCAGCAGGTGACTGAACACGCCCACGGAGAACAGAGTCCCTGGAACGAGAACAACCAGTAAATAACCAAATATACCAATTATATTGTAGCTGCATAATAAATAATTAATTTGAAAAAAAAATGCTTAAGGGAGCAATAGACCCCATAGTCGGATCGAAGTCTTCTTCTCGAGTCGTTTCCCCAACTTTGAGGATCGTGGCACCCTAACGACAAGGCCTTCTTAACGGTGTTGCGCCATGCCTTTCTATTTGCAGCCGCGCGAATGGCATTGTAGGTGGGCGCGTCTACTGCTTCCTTTACTTGGTCCGTCCATCATCTCGGGCTACGTCCGCGGGGTCTCTTTCCCTCGATCTTGCCAGAGACCACAAGCTTTTCAATACTGTCCGCGTTTTTTCTGGCAATGTGACCGAAGTATTCGAGAGTTCTCCGCAAACAGATGTTAGAAAGCCGCATCTTGACTTTTAATTTGTTAAGTATCGAGGCATTAGTCCTGTGTTCGGTCCAAGAAATATTCAGCATCTGTCGCCAGCACCACATTTCAAAAGCATCAATCCTTTTCCGGTCGGCAGATTTTAGGGTCATGTCTCTGCTCCATAGAGGAAGATGGAGAAGACAAGTGTGCGAACTAGATGCGGATCGAAGTAATACCTACCTATTTTAAACGATTTCTATAGGTACAGTCCCCTACCCAAACCAATCGCTCACCCGAAAGTGTCAGAAAAACGTCTTATTACACTTTTCTCGATCTAACCTCCATACGCTCAGACCGTGTAAAGAATATCTAGGTTTTAATTGGAATTCACGATGCGAATTCCTACGCGAAAAAAGCTGACATATTTTCCTCATTTGCATAAATTGGCGGCTACTTCTCACTAATATATATTATATATATATATACGGCAATTCTGCAAATCCTGCTGTAAAGCGAAAATCCGCCAAAACTCGGAGAATAAAGTGGCACATCTGTTGACATGTAAAAGAGCCTTTAATTTAAATGTATAAGGTATATTTTTTATGACGTTGCCATTTAAACTATCGTCTATTAACATTTAAGAGTCTAACAGTGACAATTGTTGGAAAAAAAAATATTTGTTTATTTTGTTTTGATTAATGTCTTATTAGTTTTTATTGATTTGAATGGATACTTCTTCATACAGATTATTTATGGTTCTCCTTATTACCTTCCATACCAAATGGAGACAATTTTATGAGCACGCATTGATCTATGAAAGACTATCTACGTCATTTACATCAATGGATATTGTTAACATACAATAGACTATTATCCTCCAAGCCATTACGTACGTTATCGGTCTTTGCACATCTGACGGAATATACGTCGAGCGTATGAACTGTCGCGTTCGTTCAGTCAAATTACACCTGCCACATTACGCGTCTTTTTTTTATTCTGTAGTTGACTGCAATTACATCTGACGATGGAAGTGGGCTAACTTTTTAAGAGTAGGGTGAAATCCATACCCTCGTATGGATTGTGCACGACATAGTACCGGAACGATAAATCGTTTGTGTCAGTAGGGTAACAAGCCTCTGTCAAAACCTCTTACGTTAAACTTGGATTAATTCAGAAAATGTTATTCAGCCCAGCCGGTAATCGAACCCAGGACCTCTGACTTATAAATCTAGTCAGTTTTACCCGACTACGGCTAAGCCAATACAAAGGGTCTACCTACTATGATTAAGTGTGTGCCTGGAACACCTCCGTTAAACAGACATGAACAATATGCAGTATAGACGCGGCTCTACTTTGACCATTTTTACCCATGCATTTCTGGATTTTAATGTGAAATATTTTCTTACTTCGTACTTATTAGACCCCTTATATACCTACGTAGTCGGATAATAGATTCATACACAAACAATCTCCACTTATGTTACGCCTAGTCTGAATGCATCAACCAAATTGTCGCGATGTTATCGATGTTACGTCGACCGACAATGCTTTAACTGAAACAGAACAGACGCTAAACGTTCAACTCACTAACGCATCATAAGTTGATTGAGTATGGAAGTTACAGACTGCTAGTATAAAGCCAATAGGCATTTAACAATAATTCCAAAGTATTTTGACAGGAACCGCTAACTGCGAATTTCTCTATTTTTTAAAAGCTTTTATTTGTCCTGCATTGTAAGTGTGTAAGTTCGGGTGGAATCTTTGAGCTCAATTTTTAAGTAGATACCTTTAACCGATTCAAGGTTTTATGATCATATAAATTAAATACAATGAGGTTATAAGATTATAGTTAAAAGGAGAATGCCAGACAATGTAGGTATATGACTTTAACCCACTAATAAAAACATATTGTACAACAATGTATTATGCGTCATTTTATCGCATTTTTTTTACTATTTAATATAAATGACATTTAAAAGCTCTAGAACTCGGAGTATTCGATACGAGCCTAACGTTGGTCATCGTCCACTTCCGTATTGTTGTTCCGTATAGTTGTCACACTGACATGACAGTCGCAAAGCTTCATTAAATATATTTTTAAACAAGCTTAACGACTCTTAATTCTAGCCTTTTATAGCCCACTTTTGATGAAAATACAATAAAAACGATTTAAAAAGCTAGAGCCCAGTGCAACAATAAAGATTTAAAAATGCGTAAACAGTGTAAATTAAAAGGTTTATAGTTTGAAGGTTAATAGTTTAATTACTTTTTTCTAACATAATTTTATTCCGATGTCCAACAGTAAAAATGGCTTACTGTAAAACATTTATATTAATAACAATTTGTGTTCTTTCTGGGTTAGGATCTGGCATTCTCTTTTTTAAGCAATATTATTTTTCTTCTTTTTGGAGCGTTTAAATAAAACCTTGTTTTAAAAAAGGTTTTTTGCTTTTAATTTATGCAGATTTTCTTTAATATCTTATAAACGATTTAACTTATTCAAAAACAATTAATCGGCTACTTTTTTGCTCGAAGTCTCGAAAATAAACACATTTCGCGATTCAGCTTTAGCAGTCCCCTTAAATGTCTTCTTAACATTTGCCCTGACGTTCGCGACGCATCTTTCGTCAGATATGCTAAGGCCCTAGAGTACTCACCAACTAGGGAAGTGCACATGGCATACGTGGAGAACATGCTGAAATCCACTTCGTTCCAGTTGAACCGGTAGCGCGTGAATAGATACATCACCGACATCTCACCTGAAATGAACAAAATAATACCTTAGAGAGAATGTATGTTATTTTCTATATCTATATACATATGAATGAAATGGGAGTGTCTGTTTGTAATATTGAATTTTTTTTTAATAAGAAATAAGCTCGCGCTTGACCACTATCTCACCTGATGGTAAGTGTAGATGTGGTCTAAGGTGGAACGCGCTTGCTTAGAAGATGCCTATTCACTCTTGTTTTAAAGACACCCAAGTTGTAAGAAGAAGGAAATACTGATCTCGGTAGGGCACTCCAGACAAAATCCGTTCAGCCGTTTAGGCTGTAGCGCGTGCCGAAGAAATGGACATACATACATACATACATACATACATACATACGCTCGAAAAAAATAACCCTCCTTCTGACGCAGTCGGGTAAAAATACCCAGATCCAACAGAAAACCTTATACGTTTCACTTCTAAAGTAGAGCATCCTTGACTCTTTTGAATTTTTTGATTGTGAAGAATTGTTAAATATCTAGTTAAATAAATAAATAAGTTAAATAAATAAATTTTATATGTGACACTGACAATCACCCATTTGATTTTTCTCACATTAGGCACTGTGACCTTTTTTTTATTTTTAGGCACTCTGACCTACTGTAACGCCAACTTCTCTAACCTGGATTTAGAATTTACTTTAAGTTTCATGAAAGAAAAAAAAAGCTGAGAGGTGTCAAGGGACACCCGGATGAAACGAAGTTCCTTTCGATTAATTAGTGAAGGAATTGTAATAAAATTTTATTTTTTTTAAGTAATAATAATGTTGTTGTGCACCGAAACACCAGAGGGCGCCACGAGAGCGCGAGACAGCATACAGCGCGGGCGCCCCCCGCCGCTCACGCGCACACACATCAAAGGCGGCGGCAAGATCCTTTGATCAAAAAGTGTCGTGACAATTTTTCGTACGAATTTTTTCCGTCTAGCCCCCTTTCACAACGCGCGATAAGGAACTTCGTTCCAAAAAACATCATTATTAATCCATAGTCTCAACTAGGATTCGAATCTCGGAGCTTGTGGTCCGAGTCCATAGGCTAACCACAGTTGGCCCAATGAGACAAATGTTAGTTACCAACTTAACACTTTAAATACCAGTAGCAGGATGTGGTTTTTATGTTGACAAAAGCGTAGCGAAGTGTTTATTAAAACAAGAAAAAGTTAAGATTCTTGTTATTATTCTTGTTAAAGTCCTTCAGAGTTATTATTGGGTAAGCAACTAAGTGTCGTGAGGAAAAACTGAATCTCATAATAATAACATAAGGAAGTAAGTTAATAAGTAAACACAAACATAGTATTATGTAGATATGTACTAAAACTACAAACTCGCATTGGAGCAGCATGGTGGGTCTACACTCCATATCTCTTTTCCTAAAAACGGCGTTTAGAATACATATTTTTACAACTCTCTCCAGATGGGTAATAGTTTAAACGGCTTGGGTAATAGAACACTATGAATAGTTTCAAATCCAAGAAGGCCGTCACAAAAAATGTCGAAAAAAAAATTGCTATTTTGTCGGGGGCTTTTTTTGATTTTTCAATTAAGGCTTGTGTGCACCAAGATTTCGGTTATCATAACCAACGGTTAACATAAGCTAAAGGTAAAATTTACAGTTCACGACAATTCGTACACCGGTTAAGGACGTAAGCTCGGTTAAGATAACCGCCCGGTTTACGTCCTAACCGGCGTACGGGTTTATTATAAATAGTAAATTTATAGTAAAGTTATGTTAACCGTTGGTTATGATAACTGAAATCTTGGTGCACACAAGCCTTAATCTTGTTAATTTTTTAGTGTAATACCCACAGCACACAGAATGCTGCGCTTCGAGCGCTGTACTACCTACTTATATGAAGTTGGTTCATTTTTATGCTAGAAGAAGGTACGTGAATAATCAATTGAGTCCGGATTGAACCTAAGACCTCACTCAACTCACCATACATCGGTCCAATAACAACGCAAAGAACGACAACCAGCATGATGACACGCAACCTGCGGTTGTTGGGGCCTCTCTTGAACGCAACCATCAGCGTGTCCTTCACGTATCGCGTGTCGAAGAAGTCCCGCAACCATTCGCAGCAGCTGCTGGATTTCTTCTGTGAAATAAAAATCTTCTTAAAACACCATTTATTGTTAGTAGTAGTGAACTTAATACTAGAGCTTTTTGTGACATAATGGCCGCAGAAGTTGCACCGCCAACCTTATTTCCGCCGCCAGGAAGCGCGATGTATGCAGGTATGAAGGACATGAGGCTTTATCATCTACGCCCAAAGAGGTTGATGTAGATGAGGCGGCATTTTGTAGGACACGTCCCTTGCATGCCCTACGAAGCAGTAGCGTAACCATCTTTTATAGCGCCCTGTACCAGCGTGATAACTGCGCCCCACATACTTGTAACTGACCCTAAATGAGGTATTGTTTGTATCATCATTATCATCATCATCATCATCAGGCCTCCCTCCTTATAGGAGAGGGGATATGGAGCGTGACAGTGACCGGGACCGACGGTTAAACATGCTCTCCGAGGCACGGGGGTGTAACACCACCAACTTCCCGACTCCGGGCTTGGAATGTACTGAGAATTTCATAAGTTAGAAGAATGAAAAACAGGATTCCAACCCAGGACCTAATGATCGAAGCCAGATAGGCTAACCACTAGACCAACGAGGCAGGCAGGAATTGTTTGTGTATGGTCTGGTAATGTCTGCGCCCCTCCAGGGACTCCGCCCTGCCCCTGCACGTACGGCACTGCTACGATGTGTTGCTCTGTTTATTGGCGATGGTTTTCCACTTAACAGAAGGTGGATTATCTGCTTGGTTCGTCAATTATTACTATAAAACAGTTCTATTCACTACTATCAATTGCCCGCAGGTTCGTTAATGAGTAGATTTTCTTAGTCGGAAACGGTACAATATATTTTCTGGATGAAAGAGACATTTGAACGTTACCTACACGTAGAGCGAATAACCTTTCTTATATAAGTACAATACCTACGCATCACTTCCCTACCCTAGCGGACGAACAATACTTAATAGTTACGGAATAGGTATATTGGGCGGTTCTTTATTCACATATATAGGTATATATTTCCTTCATTTACTTTTAAGAGTAGGTCTTATTAACTTCGTGTTATAAACTAAATATCTACTACTAAATCTAAACCTGTCTCGTCTACCGGGGAGTGCCATACTTAATTCAAAAGACACTGGCAACATTACTTGTTCGAATTACTATATCCACATCACAAAATCATAATTAAGTGCCAATCTGTTTTACAAGGACAGAAAGGTAACCATTTTCGGACCTTTCCAGCGATAAGGATTATAATTAGGTATTTGCGGACTGCAATTTCACGGACCATGAAAAACCAATTAATTCTAACCTACCTACAGTTGCAGAGGCTGACCTACTCAACACGATAAGAGTCACAATGACTTAATTACTAGTAAAAAGTGTTAAGGACCTACTTGTGGATATTATTGTAATTATATCTGTTTGAGATCCTCTTCAGATAAGTAGATGTTGCATAATGGATGCTGACCTTTTTCTATTGTATTCTATGGAATATGTATTCCACGAAGTCTTTATAAAACATTGTATAATGGGATATATCTACATAATTGTGAAAACCTACCTGTCTAAGATGCAGTTGTAAGTTACGTCATTCTTATTTATTACATTTAAGCTGTTGTATAGCTTTTATCGCGGGCCTTGAGCGTGGAGACCGAATACAGAAATTCCGTAACGAAAAAACCTAACACCCCCTGAGTATCAAAAACATAATATCAAAAGCACAATTTCGGCAACGACGTCATCGGGGAACGTGGCTCAGCTTTAAGGCGCTATAAGTGCCCAGATTGCCAGAGAGACACGGGTTCCCGTCGGTTCCGAAATTTTTTTTTTCAAGCGTGATATTTCAAAGTCATTTTTTTTAATTAATGACATTCTGCAATATCACGCTTTAAAAAAATTGCGGTACCGATGGAATTCGAACCCGCGTCTCTCTGGCAATCCGGGCACCTAGAGCGCCTTGCCGCTAGGTCACGGTCCCGATGACGTCGGTAGGTAAACATAAGTTGATAAAAAATGCTATGCAATAGCTTTACCGCGGCAGTCTCCGAGTGCCACACGTCTTTTTTATTTATATATGTAGGTAGCTAAGCTATGTAGGTAGGTCAACAGCTAAGTTTCTTGTTCTTGGTGTATTGAATTTTTCATGCGCACCGGCTGTAGTCACTACCCAGAGTCGTAACCAGCAATTTATGCGCCGTGCCAGCGTGCGTAACTGCGCCCTAAAAACTTGTAACTGACTCTAAATAAAGTATTGTTTGTAGGTATAAGGTTTGGTCATTTTTGTGCCCCTCCTGGGTCTGCGCCCTGTGCCTTGGCACTGCTAACATTGTCCTAGTTACTATCGCTACTAGGTTCTGTTTCAACATATAAATAAAAATAGTTTATTTCAGCAACAAAGGTACAACACAACAAACAGTAAGCTGGAGCCTTTTTTTAAGAGTACTAAATGCACTCCTGTATTAAAAGACTCCTTGACATTATGTCAAATTGACATTATGTCAACTTATCAAATTATATTAGCAAAATTTAATTTCCTAGATACTAACGAGATCTCTATATTCGATTCACTCGATGAAGATAAAACAGTTAGATAGTGTAATTATCTATGTACGTTCACAATTTTTTACAATAGAACTGATCAATTACTCCAGTGCAATTAGCCTTAAAATTAACAAAAAGTATAAGAAAATCGTAGTAGAATGAAACCCATCAGAAAATGAGGAGAATATCATAAAAATGAAAAAAAAAAATTACGGGCGATCTGAGGTCGGGAAGGGGTAGGGGTTAAGGGTTTAGGGTTAAAAACGGATTTTCTCGATTTCCGGCAAAACTAAAAGTCCTATGGAAAAGAGTTGAATGGCAAAGTTGTAGGTAATAAAAAGATCTAAAATCTAAAATTTAAATTGTTTCTATTTGTTTTTCACATAGCCTTAAAATTTGGTGAAAACTTGCCTTCTTATGTCCCAAACACGCTATAATTTATTTGATTTGAAATATTTATTTTTTACCTTATTTTGAATGAATATCGAAAAAATAACCTAAATTTCAACCGAAAAATTGGCCGTCAAAATACTAATACTAATAATTCATCCTACTGCGATTTTATTTGGTTTCAAAAATTAAATGCACTATTCTAAATATCAAGCACAATAAAAAGGTTACAAACACGATAGGTATAAAGATTTACAAAGTTTATCAAATATTTGACTTTGCATATCAGACTTAAATCAAAGATCTAGTCTAGAACATATAAATACCTAGAGCAGAACGCTCCGTCCTTCCTTTGAACCGAGAGTGACATCTAACTGGGTCAAGTTGATGGACTTTTTTTATTGTTACGCTCGGCGGTGTTATTTAGTCATTGAACTCGTGACCTGTTATATAACCTGGAGATGACACAGACTGCTCCAACTATTCAAGAATTTTTAATTTTTTTTATACTCTCTACAAGTTAGCTCTTGACTGCAATAACATCTGACGAAGCAAACAAAGTTGGAAGCGGACTAACTTCTTTGGAGTATAACAAAAAAATAGAACCGACTCAAAACGCACTAAAAAGTAAAAAATAACTGTGTCATTTAGTTGCTTTAATTTACTTAAGCATGTCTATGTTTTGAGCAGGTTCTATTTTTTGTTAAAAATTTTTATTTCTTACTTTTTAGTAATTATACGGCTATACTGTCATGTTGTAGCCAAAAAGCTACCAATACTTACACAAAAACCGAAATCGCTGCAAGTGTGCCTATACAATTTGAAGTTCCTTAAATTTTCCCAGAATATCATCATCAGATCCTAACATGATGACAATGGGACCACCTTGGAAGTGTGCCCTTTCTAATAAAAAAAGAATTATCAAAATCGGCCAATTCTGTAAAAAGTTATGCGTGGTCATACATAAAAAAAATATGTGTCGAATTAAAAACCTCCTCTGTTTTTTTTCGTCGGTTAAAAACCCACTCCTCGTTCGGTTTCTTTATAGAAACGATTATCATTATGGTACAATGTCATAAGACATCGTACCATAATGATAAATCGCTTGCCGATGTCTTTCCCGGTAGGGAGATAACTAGTCGAAGCCTCCCACAAGCCGTAAATGGATCAAAGAACCAAAGCTGTTAGGGTGAGTAACTAGGTGCTGCGAAAGCCTCCCACAAGCCAGATCAAGGAAATCTAAATCGGTTCAGCCCAGAATAAAACTCAAGACCGTCTCATAAATCCACCTTGGATACCGATGTGCCAGGGAGGGCGTCAAAACTAAAATGTAGTATGAAGTAAGCTTCGTATCCTGTCATATTTCAGGACGGGGTGCTTAAGCAGAGCCAACTTCCCAATCACGGACTGATATTGAAAAAAGAAAAGTTCCTCATATTTCCCAGCCTGACCAATAAATAATTCGTTATATAAAATATATGACATATTAAAATACATAAAGACACCCTCCGTTAAGTAGGTACGTAACCATAAAAAGTTTCAACAGATGTTTTAAAGCCAAGTCTTGGCTTAGTCTGGTATTTTTCTATAGAAAAAATTCTTTAATAACTGTACGATGTCGTTTAAAAACCAGAAAAATAATGTTTTATTAGAATTATCGAGCGTCAAGTGCTTTCAAGTAATAGGCATTAGGTATAAAAATAGATACCTGCTAACTGTATTTATAACATAACTAATGTTGTAAGGCCTAACGTGGCTACTTTTACTTTAGTTTTATTGACAATTTAACGCGGACAAACCAGCAGACATCCGCTAGTAGATATTAGATTCCACGTTTAACGTTGTTCGTTTACGCGATACAAAGCGCCGATTGCATTTGTTGGATGAAGTAATGATGCCTATCTACTAATTGCTGACGCTACTAATATAGATTGTTATTTAACACTAATTAGATCAACTAATTAAACGTGAAGAAACGGCTATTGCATTCATCTGACATAATACCTTATCGGGGAAACAATAATCCTTGCTAATATTGTAGATGTTAATGTAAGTTTGTTTATTACGTATGTACTTATGTATAAAGGACATAGATAAAAAATGTATGGAAGTCTGCCCCAGAGATGTCCTGAGATAATATATATGTCAATAAATAGAACAGATCTTTTATTTAAATAGTAATAAAGTTACTTGTAGCTAAGCAGTCGCTGACAAAAGTTATGAAGGTTAATAAAATTTGACTTTTCATACTACGACGACGGTCACGTGATTCAGAACACAAAAAATCGATTGAAATTCTTTTATTTTTGATATATTTTCAAGTGATTGCTATGAAACATGGGTAGTGGTTTGAAATTCATTGTGTATTTAAATAAAATAGTTAAATATGAGCATACGTTTGGACAGCGTGGGGCAAATTTTAGCAATGTCCTTTAGTTTCTCCTTCCATCTAAAGAATTTATCTAATGTTCCCAATATTTTCACGCCTAGAAACACTGCAAACAAAATGCAGCAACCCAATTCTACAAATCCTATTTGTACATTCAATCTAACATGTGTAAAATGTTTTATATTAATAACAAAAATATTTTTTCTTATTACATGAGCAGAATCATCAACTAGATTTTTTTAGTGGCGGTGTTTCTCATTCTGTTTTTGTAGGTAGGTATAACAAAACATTTTCAAGACCAAGCCTATTTTAGATAACTAATTTAATACGTAATAGGTACATACCACACAGAGGTCAGTCCTTTTAACTTCTTTGATCCTATAGTATCCATATAGAAAACTCAGAACGTACAACGAAGCACTCAACGAAAAAACACCATATAAGCCAATCTTTCTCACTAATATACCACTTAGAGCTGCACCCACTGGCACTCCTAATGAATAGAATAGATTCACTATTCCTATTCTCAACGTCCTCTGTTCCTCTGTAGTCACGTCCGCTATATAACTGAACACACCCATAAACATGGTGAACCATCCTCCAGTTAAAGCTGGGAATATTGCTTCAGTCACCGCAGCAACTTCCACCGGCATTTCGTAGAAGAAATAAGTATTCACAATGAGGCCTACGCTCGTCAAAAACTCGCCAACAATAGGAAGGAGCATACAAAATTTCCTCTGCCCAACTCGGTCACTGTATGCCCCAAGAAATATTAAGATGCCACATGGTAGGAATGATTGCAGTACTGTTTTCCATCCAGCTACAGAGGCGACTAAAGTCTGAACCGCTTCTTCTTCTAAGGTATAGTTTGCTGTGTTCCGCTGGGTTAAAGCGTCGCAGACTTGGTCCCGAAAACCAAGGTTAACTCTGCAAGCCTTCTCTAAATACAAATTTTGTGTAGCCAAAGCTGAAAGTACGGACGGCATTACATAACACGCTAGAATAGGTTCAACTGTAATCAAGGACATCATCCGTCGAACCTTCTCAAATACGTTAAGTCCCACAAAACTGTCATTGTCTCTAATTTCATCTTTAATACTCGCCTTTTCTTTGCTAACTTTATCTTTAATAAAACTATTTCTTATAGCGTCATTTATTATTAAGTTATTGCCTCCATTAGCCTTAAATGTTTCAGTATCATTATTCTCTTGTGCGAACTTTTTGTCGTCAAGCGTCATAATTCCGGATTGAGGTTCTGAAACAAAAAATATACATTTTAATTATCTGTTTATATACCTACTGGTACATACTTTTTTCTGTATACTTAGGGTCAAATAATTGGTTGATTAGGAATCATGTAAAAGAATGAAAGTATCACATTTCAGCAGCCCACATACTTTCTGTCCCTGGATAAACTGATTGATAAATGCTCTAATGCTGCAAAGGCCGGACGTTGTAATCATCTCATGATTACTGCGTGCTTATTGTAATCGTCTGAACGGACAGAATTAACTTTACCTAGTCTTAATGTTTTTATTTTACTCGTGTCTGTAATATTATCGTTGTTTCCAACTAAGTCACGGAATATAACATATTTTATATTCTCTTGTTTCTATAAGTCACATCTGTTAAACTAGATAGGACACGGATGTTTCGAACTGATTATTTGAGTGACGTTAGTTTGAATAGAGTTTAATTTAATGGTTGAATAGTCTGCACAACTATGTAAAATTTCCGGTAGGTCATATTCTTCCGGTATTTGCGATCGATCCTATCTATTGAATGAAACGATGTGATTTTGGCAATGTTCATTATTGTAAAGATTACATAATATGGAAGCATGGTTAAATTAATTTAGTTTTTATTATTATGTGAGAGATTTCAGTTATTTTTATAATATTACAAAAGATTCGATTGCTAAAAGCGAAACTAAATTGCTAATTATGACAATGTTATAAGTTACTTTCAAAGCAAATCAGAAGCCGTGTTTTGGTTAAGAAATTGGTGAAACGAATACTTAATCGGCAATCTATACTTAATATTAGATGTGCGAAAGTAACTGTCTGTATGTTACGTAGTCACGCCTAAACTTCTGAACCAATTTAAAGGTTTGACACGGAGATATTCTAGACCCTGAAAAAGACAGACTATTTTTGGCGAAATATCACAAAACATAATTTCTTCCGGATAGAGTCGCAGGCGTCCGCTAGTAATATTAGTATAAACCAATATAAAACGGCTTTTAATTAGCTCTTATTAAAAAAATGTAACATTATGTCTAAGTATTTCCGTTGAATGGAATTTGAAAATTGAAAATGAAAAAATAACATTCCTCTCACATATCCAAAATCAACATAAGAACGTCTAATAAAATAGTACTTAAAATAATCACTTTGGATAAATGGTTGGGTGGTAATCAGAAAATTATTCACGGCTCCATGTTTTCGTAAGATTGGCACAGAGATAGATTTTGATTTCGGATAGTACATAAACTACAAGCTATAAATTGGTTCAATGCAGGTAAAACCGCAAAAGCAGCTAGTTTTCAATATAGTACGTGAATCAGTGGGTATAGATGTAGACTATTGTACAATGAACCTTGAGGACTTCGCTAGAGCTAACAAAAAGTATAATATACTAAATAAGAGTCGCATCGCAACGGCCTCGCGCGGCGATTCCGTGTTCCTTATCAAGGTTACAGGATAGAGGAGCTGTGTTGTTGGACAAAAATATTTATATTTGCATATTTTGAAGCCTTCATAGGTCCCGGTAGGAACGTGACATCATCAAAGAGACTTAGAAAGACAAGAAGGGTAGAACAGAGAAAAGAAGAAAAGACTTTTGAGAAAGAAAGTGTTCGAGTCATTTCTAAAATAAATTTTATACAGTGTATTGCTGCAAAAAAATACTTTTAAAATTTTCATAGCTATGGGAATTAAGGGGACATACTCGGAAACGAAACGCGTTCAACAATGAAGAGCGTTCAAAATCTATACAAGATAATCTAGCAAGAAACTAAACCTAGCAAGTAGCAGCCTAGCAAACTCGATTGAGAAGAGAGAAAATTTAAAATTAGAAAATCAACACAAAGCCTAATAAATATAAAATATGTAATATTAAAAAATCTTATTTATAAGAATTGGAATATATTCAGATGTAGCTTTCTAATCTAATTTATTGTATTCCCTGTTTAGTCTTTCTACCTTCATTTTTAATTTGTTTGTTGACAAACCTCTTTAGAGAGTTGATTTCCTTAATATTATCTAAAATTGGTCCAGATGTACCTAGTATACCCTTTTTGTCTTTCTGAACTTTTTATTCATTACAAGTTACCCCTTGACTGCAATCACTGCTAATGGTAAGTGATAATGCAGTCTAAGAAGGAAGTGGGCTAACTTGTTACTGTTAGGCATAGGATGAAATCCATACCCTTTCAGTTTCTATCCGACATCGTATGAACCGCTAAATCACTTGGCCGTATTTCTTTATCGGTAGGGTGTTAACAAGCCACGACTGAAGACTTCCAATAGCCAAACCTGACTAATATTGTTACGGATGACCCCTCGGAGGAATTTCGAAGTAAAAGAGTTTATAGTTGCAAACCTCATTTGGATTAAAAGTAAATGCAAGTTAAAAAAGGAATAAGTTAAAAGAATGGAACAATTCAATTTTCAAAAAAATTTATTTCGTGTGTAGAACAAAGACTAGATTCAGAGAGTTCAAAGCGAGTTGTTGTTGAGTCAAGACGGTTGAAGGAATGTTGGGAGATGTTCCCTGAGAGTGTGCGTGTAAGGACGATAGATCTGTGGTGGTCCCCCAGTGTGGTTGCGGTGTGCCCGTGAGGTGCCGAGGCAGATCATTGTCGCCGCCGTGATGGGTTCCTTCAGGCTTAGAAGCGTGAAACGACGGCTGGTACCGGTATTTATTGGTTAATAAACGTCTAGTTCTCCCTGTTGTGTGGTTGTTCTTCCAATCCCCGACCCCTAGGTCGTAACAATATTTATATCATAGGCCTATTCCAGTAGAATAGACCCCTGGTTATAATAATACTTACGGATACAAAGTACCTAATCAACCCTGACTTGCTAACTATGTGTACGCACAACTTTATTGTGAGTGTGAAAGCGTAACTAATAAACAAAAGCTAATCATGATGACTCGATGCTTTTTTAAGTATTAGTAAATACTTAACCTGCTTGCCAAAAAAGACGGTACCAAAAGAAACTTCAAACATACGTGCGATTGACCACGTGCACAACACACGTGCTTAAAGTAATAAAAAAATTAAGAAATAAAAAATGGTCTATCCTCATTACCTACTGAGAAAATGTCAATACCTAATAAACAGATAAAAAATATAAGTGTCTAATAAACGATAAAAAACGGTGCCAATAATAGAAACATTAAAAAGTTTGTAAGTAATAAAAAATATTATGATCATGCTGAATTTTAGTTTTTCAATCATCATTTCAACTTACTATTACTAGGGCTCCCATTTACAATAAATAAAAAGTAGGACAAGAGGCTTAAACTGAATGCAATATTTTAAGCAAAGCAGAAATACCTCGATACCCAGAAATAGAACTCATTGTAAACTGTACATATATTGCGATTTTTCTTTAGGATCTAGATGACTTTGTCGCTTGGATTAGATGGCTTATCGCGGGAAATAAAAAAAATCTTTACCCTTATCTCCACAATTGACAAATAAACTTAATCTAAAATCCTAGTAATACTTAAGTTAATAGTAATTTATTAGAAAAGACACTATTATAAATTTATAAAAAAAATCGAATCCGCCTATCGGGGGCCCAAACAACCTGTGGTCAGGGCTGTAGAGTGAGGATCCTCCTCACAATACTCCTCACGCGCCGTCTCAAGAATCAGTTATTAGTTCTTACGGCGTGCACATTTGACTTATTCTATCCTTATTCTATTATTATTTTGTTGAATAAAAATCATTTAAAAATAAGACATATCCGTAGAAAATACAACATTTGGTAACCCGACATCACATTCGAAACTTTATAAAATAATTAAAGTTAATAAAGTTTGACGCAGTTATACAAAAAAGCCTTAACGATATCAAGAAATAAAAACTATGTTTTTTTTTTATAAATTAACTTTTTGCTAAGTAGGTACTTAATTTTCGATTGCAAATTTTATTTTCAATTACTTAATAGTAATTTTATTTTTCATTACTTTGTATCATTTAAATATTAATTATATGTCTAGGTTTTGCGCACATTCAATGTTATTGGTTATTACTTGTTACGAACCATCATTATTCGTTAACTTCCGTCTCGGAAGCAATTTGTATGTTTGTCGATGTGAATTTCATAAAAATTGCATGAGCATAAACCTTGACCCGCAACAAAAATACAGGAAATTGCCAAACTTATTTATTATGAGAAGATTTAGCTCCATAGGCTTTGATTACAAAGAGACAAACATTTGACATCCTCTCACAGAGTAAGTAAAAAAAACGAGAAATAATTAATTAATTTATTTATTTATTCATAATTAATACTGATAATTCGTGGTTGGTACTAAGCAACAGTGCAAATTCCCATGCAGGAGTAGAGATAGCTGCAGGAGGTCCATCGAAACCAGTTTAATTTAGAAAGTCGTTTATGGGAAATAAATGTTTGGGAAGCTTTTTTCTAGACCAACGAGGAAATTGACTTCCTCATAATCAACAAGCGATTTAGCGTTCCGGTACGATGTCGTGTAGAAACCGAAAGGGATGTGGATTTCATCCTACTCCTAACAAGTAAGCCCACTTCCGTCTTAGATTATAACATCACTTAACATCAGGTGTGATAGCAGTCAAGGGTCAACTTGTAATCGATAAAAAAAATCATCATCGTCATCATCATCATCATTATCAGCCTATAGAAATATTCTATTAAAACGGCCGACAATTACAGGACCTAGGCCTCCGTCCTGTAGGTAGCGAGAGGGGATATGAATATTTTTATATATATTATACATAAATACTTTTAATATATAGATAAACACCCAGACACTGGAAGATCGTATTCACCCACCACGCTGCTCCATATGCGGACTGGCGGGCTCAGGAAGGTATGAGCGACACACCAATGCGGGTTGGCGGGCTTCAGGTGATAATGTTGCATTTATTAACGATCAGAATGTTGATGATAGTGACCGGAACCAACGCCTTAAGATGCTCTCGGAGGCACGGAGGTGTAACACCACCAACTTCCAGACTCCGGGCTTGGAATTTACTGTACCTTTCATAGAAGAATGATCGAAAGATCGAACCCAGGACCTCGTGATCGAAGCCACATAGGCTAACCACTAGACCAACGAGGCAGTCGAAAAAAAAAATAATCGCAGTTAAATAAATCAAAGATTACCTCACAAATAAATCAGTTAGTTAACCTCGTCTTTTGCACACATTTAGCATTGGCAAATCAGAGATTGATCTCCGCTGCGATTTGTGAATGCAAAATAATTGCATATCATACCGTTCACTCGCCACCTACTTCGGACGTAACTCAAGCATCGGAGTGACCTTGTCACCAATATTTGATTACCTACTGTAAATATGTTAGCCTGTAACAAGCTTCTATTATTTCATATCTAAGCTTTGTTACACATAATCGTTCTATTGAGCATAATCGCTTGGCATTTGGAAATCAACATGAGGACAATTCTTTTTAAACGACGAAAAAAAACGGAGGAGGTTCTCAATTCGACACGTATCTTTCGGTTTTAGTGTAAGTATCGGTAGCTTTTTGGCTATAAGTGCCGTATAATATACTATGACAGTATAGTACGAGTACGTTACGTGGCGATAAATCACTAAAAAGTAAGAAAGAAAATTTATTAACAAAAAATAAAACCGACTCAAAACGCACTAAAAAATAAAAAATAACCGTGACATTTAGTTGCTTTAATTTACTTAAGAATATCTAGGAGTCGGTGCCAGCCAAGGTTTCTACTTTAAGGACATTACCTAGTACCCACTAACTGCTTTACTACGTTAAATAAATGTTCCTTAAACTTGCTGGCACCGACTTTATAGATATGCTTAAGTAAATTAAAGCAACTAAATGACACAGTTATTTTTTACTTTTTAGTGCGTTTTGAGTCGGTTCTATTTTTTGTTGAAAAATTTTATTATCTACCATGTTGTTGTTGTTAGTTGGCCCTACTGACTGACTTGACTGCCAGGTAACATCAGGTCTGATGTTAAGTGATGATGCAATCTAAAATGGAAGCAGGCTAACTCGGTATAAATATTTAATTTCAAAAGAAAAGAAAAGAAAATAATTATTTAAATTTTACCAAGCAGGTGTTTATGTTTAAATCTCAAAAAGATGCCTACCCGAGTTAAAAACCTTGTGCACGCCACTATAAGCCATACTTAAAGTAGGTAAAGAAATTTTGAATTTGAATTTAAAATTTCAATTGGACAAACAATCTATATCAAATTTGATTTTTCAAAAGTGCTTGAAGACTCGGTATAAATATTTAATATTTAATTTCAAAACAAAAGAAAATAGTTATTTAAATTTTGCTAAGCAAGTGTTTATGTTTAATTTTCGAAAAGTCTAGCATAAAGTTGACGTCATGCATAAAATAACAAATAACAATGAAATAAGCATAACTAAACGATAGCAGCTGGACATACAAAATAGTTTTATTAGCTATATCTTCAATAAATTCAGTTTGGGTGAATCATCAATTGCCTTATTAACCGACGAAAAAAATACGGAGGAGGTTCTCAATTCGACACGTAGGTATATTTTACGCATAACTTTTTACAGAGTTGTCCGATTTTGATAATTATATTTTTATTAGAAAGGGCACACTTTCATGTTGGGATGATCCCATTGTCATCATGTTAGGATCTGATGATGAGATCCTGGAAAAATTGAAGGAACTCTTCAAATTTTATTGACACAGTTGCAGCAATTTCGGTTTTTGTAAGTATCGGTAGCTTTTTGGCTACTAGTGCCGTATAATATACTATGACAGTATAGTACGAGTACGTTACGTGGCGATAAATCACTAAAAAGTAAGAAATAAAAAATTTTAATTTGAATATCTGGATACAAACTTGCCTATGTCACACCCTCATATGTCTAGCTATCATATTATACAAAAGGTTTTTTTTTTATAATCCGACTGGTAGTTTCAGAGATTAGCCGGAACAAACAGACAGATAGACAAAATTGTGAAAAAAAAAATTTTGGTGTATGTACCGTATATATATTCATATGTATTTAGTAAAAACGGTTATTTCAATTTTGCAAACAGACAATCCAATTTTACTTATATGTATATATGTATAGATTATCAGGGCCAGGCCTCTTTGTTATGTAGCGTAGATTCACCATTCTGCTCCAATGCGGGTTGGCGGACTTAGATTGATAATGTTCAATTCATAAACGATCGCTACTGAGTGCCGAGTGTAGTAGCGCCATCTAGTTATAGCGAGAGTAAACGCTTTTTTTACTCGACTGCGTCAGAAGGAGGGTAATGTTTTTCGAGCGTATGTATGTATGTATGTATGTCCATTTCTTCGGCACGCGGTACAGCCTAAACGGCTGAACGGATTTTGACATGTGAGGTGTCGTTGAATTCGGCTAAATTGTAGAAGTGACATAGGCTACATGAATTTTCAAAATGGCGGTTGTAAATGGGGGAAAAAAGGGGGGACGTGTGCATACCGTATTTAGAATTTTGTATAGATATAGTGATCCTTGTTTTTCTCTTTTTAGTTCATAACTTCTAAGCAGTTGGGTTTTTGTTTTTATAATAATAATTTTATTGCTATACAATTTGACGTTATGAGTGACTACGTTTTTTCGAAGTCGCTCGGTGAAAAACTCGTACTTGCCTCACAGAGTGCCTAGCGTGAGCTTTCACCAAAACAAATCGAAAACTTCACATTTGCGTAAAGGCAAATTTTGTATGGAATTGAAGCAGCGCCCCTGGCAGTATCGAGAGAAAACTAAAATGGCTCAGTGTCATATAAAATTTGCGTTTACCGTTCTCGATATCGACGCGGTAAAATCTTACACTAGCCAGATGTAGATCGTAACCAGGACGGACGGCTAAACGTGTTCTGCGATACCCGGCGTTACGAAACCGCCGTTAGCGTTCGGTATACATATAAATGTTCATACAAATCAAGTTGGTGTACACTTTTTTATCATAATAACAGTATAATCTCGTAACGGACATAAAAACTCAGGTAATGTTATCTGCAAATGCTAAAACATCATCGATTGTGAGTGCTTTGATACAAACTTCCGTTTTCAATTACCTACCTACCTAGTCCGTGTTACAATAGATACGAGTATTATTTTGAGTTGTTATTGCATGGCAATATAGGAAAGAATCTGGTCAAGTACAAGTCGAACTCGCACACCGAGGGTATTGATTTGCGAGTGTCGGCGGAAATATGCGGCATAAACGGCAGTATCTTTTGATAGCGTTGGCTTAGGAGTTCGATTTTTAAGGGACAGTCGACCCGAGTATATCACGCGTTCATTAAAAAGGGCCTTGACAAACAGACAGACGGAAAACAAAACGATATTGAGGTGCGGAACCCTAAAAATGGAGCCAATGTCTCGTGGGTTCAGTGATTAACCTATGCTTCATCACGGATTACGAGGTTAGAATAATGTGTCGGGCTGTGTAGTAATTAATAATACTGAAATTTTCTAAATTTACAGTAAACATCTAAGTCCGGAGTCGGGAAGTTGGCGATGTTGTGCCTCGGAGAGAACCTTAAGCCGTTGGTTGAGATCGATTGAGATCCAACTTTTTTCTTCTGACTAAACAAAACTTAACTCGAAAACTACTAACAATATTTTCATCATCATCATCATCATCATTATCAGCCTATTAACGGCCCACTACAGGGCCAGGCCTCCCTCCTTATAGGAGAGGGGATATGGAGCATACACCCACCACGCTGCTCCAATGCGGGTTGGCGGGCTTAGGGTGATAATGTATCATTTATTAACGATCACTATCAGATGTAGTTGATAGTGACCGGGACCGACGGCTTAACGTGCTCTCCGAGGCACGGGGGTGTAACACCTCCAACTTCCAGACTCCGGGCTTGGAATGTACTGAACATTTCATAGAAGAATGAAAAATCTCAGAATTATTCCGTGACCCGACCCAGGAATCGAACCCAGGACCTCGTGATCGAAGCCACATAGGCTAACCACTAGACCAACGAGGCAGTCATATATATATATAGGCATATTTTCATGGTTGCCAACAAATATATTCCTATAGGTTTAGTAGTAGATTTAGGTAGTAGTAGTAAGTAGTCGTAGTTTGTTAAAGTTTTGAGTGAATTAATGATAATTGTTGGAAGTTTCTGGAGCGCTTAATGAAAACGCTGCCTGGATTCTTTCTCTTTATTAGGACAAGAAAAACTCCACGATGGCACATCGCAATCAATGTTTTTCTGTTCTGATGCTTTCAGAAATCATATCAAGATAGGTATACTAAATAGTGTATCACAACGGGCGAAGTCGCCGGCGTTTGCTAGTACACAATATTTTGTACTATAGGTAGTGTGTAAATAGGAACACAAAAGCGCTCAAACGACACTTAACAATGTACAAAGAGTTTATAAACTGAACGAGATATTGTTTTCAAAATAATACACCGTTTGTGTATACTGCCACATAACAGTTTATTGTAACTACGAGTATATCAAACGAATGTGGTATGTTGGAACATGTACTGGCTTCTAGGTACTGTATGAATTATTATAGAACCATACAATTTTATTATTATACTAGCAGTCGCCCGCGACTTCGTCCGCGTGAAAACCTCTTAGGTATCCTTCTAATTTTAAAGACAGACTTTCATACAAAATGTGTAAAGGCACATATAGTGTGCTCAGTCCCCGCTCCCCCTCTCAATTTAATTTTTTTATAGTTTCCCGTGAAGCAATATCGTCCCGTGTACTAAAGGTCTACATTTTTGTTAAACATTGTATGACATTTCAGTACATTAACATTAAAAATATATATTTATGGCAAGCTGATGGGTATAAATTGATATTAAATAGTATATTCCACTCTTGAGTCTAGCCTTCAGAATAAACAAAAATAATTTTACAATCCGACACGCAGATAGAGATTAGCCCGTTTAAACAAACGAACAAACTCCGTGTACTAAATAGATATTTGAACAAAGATCGAATTCTTAATTCATCATCGTATATATAACATAGATCTAAACTCCCCTCCCGCACGCGCGCTCCCGCCTTGGTGACGCTCACTTCGCAACGCAGAAATAGTAATATTTTAATTTCGCCATAACTTCTAAGCCAAACGTCCAATTTTAATCTTTTAAATACCAAATATTATCTACATAAACTGTACTTAGTGATGAAATTATTTATTTTGATAAGGATTAATAGCATGAGTAAAGTAAATGCGTTTAAATGTAGTCCGAAAAAAAATTAAGATTTTTAAATAAAAAAATGGTTGTTGTGCCTCAATCGACATAGATAGATATAGTGTGTCGCGGACTTTTTTGTAGATATTTATAAGATCTTCAATTAATTAGAACATTTTATGGTTCTATCTTTTATAGTTTACGCAGCGTACGCAAAATAAGTAACTTTTCTGGTTGATTTTTTACACCTTGTCTCCGAAAAACCCAAATATTTTACGGAACCCTAATTTTTTCCAAAATAAAATTTAGCCTATGTTACTCGTGGATAATGTAGCTTTCGAATGGTGAAAGAATTTTTGAAAACGGTCCAGTAGTTATTGAGCCTATTCATTACAACCAAACAAACAAACAAACAAACAAACAAACAAACAAAGTTTTCCTCTTTATAATATTAGTATAGATTTTCAAATAGTTTTTTAGTCAAATGTTTATTAACTACAAATAAGCCCCTTCACTGCAATCACATCTGATAGTAAGTGACGATGCAATTTAAGATGGAAGCGAGCTATCTTGTCAGGATTATAACTTTTTCTACACATTGTACCGGAACTGATATGGAACGGAATGATTTTTTTCTGACGAGGAGGAAAAAAATCCCTCCGGACTTCTGCCGCTCGGCAGGGCATGTCCGACTTGCACGGACTAAAACGACCTCCACAAGACTCCGAGGATTGGCACGGTACCGCAACGCATTTCTTCATGCCCCCTCTTACATATTTTACCTAGCTTGCCGATACGTCATTGCCCGCAGGGTTCATAGACACGGCCGAAGCCTCCCACCAGTCAGACGTAGACCAATTAAGGCAATATTAATCGGCATAGCTGGAAATCAAATCCAGGACCTCCGTCATATCAAGCTACGTATATCTACACATACCACTGCTCTACAGAGGCCGTCGCTAGGACTAGGGTATAACATCCCAAATAAGATCGACCTTTACTAATCTGCTTACCAGACGAAAATTTAATTTAATTTCTGTATTTTAAGACATTTTTAAGCCACCCCAAGTGAAGTCTATAGGCGAAGCGAACTAAATGGCTTTACAGTATCAAGCTAAAAAAATTGGTTGTCTGTAAAGTCGGTTTACTGACGATAGTTGAACGTGACAATGTCTTAAGAAAATACTGATGGAATGGTAGCATTTAATTGGTTATTAAAATTTTTAATTTAAGTATATTTTTATAAATATTAATTTAAATTAATAAAATAATTGATTTTGATTTTATAAATTTATAATAAATATATTTAATAATTATATTTAATAGACGGATGTCGAACGCTGCCGAACGCAAAGGCCGATTGTGCTTTCTTTGTCGCTCGTTCCGCGCTCTCGCTTGCACTTCAAGCCTTACATGGAACGCCTCAAAGCGAGGTAACGACGCATGACGTCATGTTTTTTCGTGCGTGCAGCCGGCTCTATCGAATTATAAGACGTTGTCACGTCAAAAAAAATTAAACGTCCTGATGAACTCTTCAAGACAGATGGGAACAGCTTACGACAGTGTAATATCTTCCACGTTCCTTTCATATTTGCTCATGCAATTAGCTTGTATCAAACTACACTCCGGTGTTATTACAACATCTCCGTTTCGTTTACACTGTGACGTTATTGAGACTATGTACACACATCTATAACTAAAAATTAGTAGGTGCATAGATAGTAAGTATGTAGGGACCAAAGGTGCTAAAATGAAAAGTGCAGTTTTGGTTGACCCTCCAGTAGGTGGATTGATGACGTCAACGTGTCACAGGGAGCCGCTGGACACAAACGGCTCAAGTTCGTTGTGTTTTTGGAAATCCCTAAGATGCCCATGTCCAGTAGTGGATGTTCATCAGCTGGTAAAGATGATATGCAAACATGAAAAATTTTGCATAGTGGCTCCTTTGTAAAGGCTGTACTAACCATATAGTAAAACCGAATGAATTGGAAACTAGAAACAGAAGGTAGTTGCAAAAGTTAAATTGAACACAACCATAAAACATCTAAATATGCTTCGGTTTCGGAGTGAAACACGGATTTTTGTCTGCTGACTTTGTTGCTTGGACTCGTCGGTTCGTAAAACCAGCAAATTAAATAAATTATTTATTTTATTTAATGTATTTAATACCAGAATCATCCAAAAATGTAACCTAATGTGTAGGCTTTTATCATTAAGTTATTACATTCCCTTAATTGATAAGCACAAGTTGGCCCTTGACTGCTATCACACCTGATGTTAAGTGATGATGCAGTCTGAGATGGAAGCGGGCTAACTTGTTAGGAGTGGGATGAAATCCACACCCCTTTCGGTTTCTACACGACATCGTACCGGAACGCTAAATCGCTTGGCGGTACGTCTTTGTCGGTAGGATGGTAACTAGCCACGGTGAAAGCCTCCCACCAGCCAGACCAAGACAAATTAAGAAAAATCTCAATCTGCCCCGCCGGGAATTGAACCCAGGACCTCCGTCGTATAAATTCACCGCGCATACCATTGCGCCACGGAGGTCGTCAGAATGGTCACGTGAATTTTCTGTGTTGTCATCATCATCATTATCAGCCGGTGGACGTCCAAAGGACATAGGCCTTTTTTAGAGACTTCCAAACACAACGTTCCTGAGCCGATGTGCCCAGCGGCTCCCTGCGACCCGTTTGATGTCATCAGTCCACCTGGTGGGGGGTCGACCAACACTGCGCTTTCCGGTTATGTTATATACGATTGTCGTTGTTTGAATTTTGTTTATTCAGTAGTTACCTACATATCCGAGTTACATAAGGAAGGTTACGATTCGCAAACGATTCACAAAACACACGCCAAGTGTTTGTTGTGCAGAAATGAACAGCCAAGTTAAAGGTCAATGGCAACGATTTGTAAAACGCTGCAATTAGTTGCTTATGAAATTTTAATATATTTGCTATAACATAATGTAAACAAGACAGACAGTTCCTTATTTTAAACTAAAAAATGTCCGCGAATTCGCCCGCGAAAAAGTTATATCTAATATAAAATACTAGCAGTCGCCCGCGACTTCGTCCGTGTGAAAACCTCTTAGGTACCCTTTTAATTTTAAAGACAGATTTTCATATAAAGTGTGCTCTTTCCCCGCTAGCCCTCTCAATTTAAATGTTTTTATAGTTTCCCGTCAAGCAATACCCTCCGACCCGTCCCGTGTACTAAAGATCTAAATTATTACTAAACTAAACTAAATTAAATTGTACGATATTACAGATTAATTTAACAATATATATTTATTAACATTAAAATTAACAATATATATTTATGGCAAGCTCATGTGTATAGCTTGTATTTAATAGTCTATTTCACTTTTGAGTCTAGCTTTCATAATAAACAAAATCATTTACAATCCGACATGCAGATCTAGAGATTAGCCCGTTTAAACAAACGAACAAATTTTTTCGTATATTATATAAATATGGTCTGCCATGCCAAATAAATTGAAAGAAAAGATCAAAGATCGAATTCTCAAAGAATATCAGTACCAAAATGTTGATCCCTATTTAGTACGTATAACATAACACGGAGGAGTGTCAACTTAATTTGGACGATATAGCGGCAGTGTTGTTGTTTAGAAATTTTGTAATATCTCGAAACTATATAACTAATTAACATACCGTAAAAGCCAAATCTTATCTCTATAATATCCTTGTCATTAATAAAAAAATTATTTTGATAAGAATTTAAGTTTAGCTGTATATATAACGTAAACGTAAGCATATGAATTAAATGATTTTTTACAACACAAAAAGTTAATAATAATAATAACAAAAACTCTTTATTACACCAAAAATATGGATATAAAAATGAGAACATAAAAAGGTATAAACAAAGTTATATATCTGCCAAAATATAAAAGATAGATATATGTTATCGCGGACTTTTTGTAGAACTTTTTAGGATGCATAAAGTTTTCATATAATATTTACAATTATATCCAATAGTTAACGCAGCGTATGCGCAGAAAACTGATTTAATAAATTTCACAGTCCGACTCGCGCGACCACAATGTGATAACTCGGGTAATATATACAATACAAATATAAAATATATATGTAGCCTATAACACTCCCCGATAACGTAGCATTCTACTGGTAAAAGAATTTTTAAAATCGGATCAGTAGTTCCGAAGATTAGCCCCGACAGAACTTTATTTACAAACTTTACCTCTTTATAATATTAGTATAGACAACACAGAGCTAATTTGTAATGATGCTTTTAAAACTCTTATCTCCATTTTTCTCTATGTATTTTATCGTATTAGACAAACAGAGAGAATGAGAAGTCATTGATCACTCAAGGATGTAAATTTTATTTCTATTTTGTTGTATCAATTAATTCTATTTAATTTTAACTTTTTAATTGCAATCGTGTCTTAAGATCTTTGTATTTTAGTTATTATTAACTTAATGGACTTATTTTAATTTTATTGTTTCTAATGTTTTATTACTTTTAAATTATACCTATACTTAACTGGCACAAATATTGTGCGCGTAGATAATTTCTGTGATATGAATTTTACAATCTACGTCATATTTTCAAAACCTCCAGCTACCTACTTAAAAACACCTGTTTCAGCAAATAAAACAATAGATTGATTCATTGTATATTGAACGTTAAGTGGTTATTCATAGAATTATCTTCATCATTAACAGCCGATTTTAATAAACCCATCAAATGTCCATGGCCTCTCTCCTCTAAGGAGATATGAAACTACCCCCAGTCTGCTCCAATGTAGAGGTGAATTTTTCTCTGTTAGGCTATGTTCTATACGTTTATCGGATCTATGTCGTATCTTTCAAACAAAAACAAACTCACCTAATCTGTTCATTCGTTTTAAAGCTCTGATGAAGTAGAACTGATATACAAAAGGCATACACGTCAAACTTATAACACTCCTGTATTCAACGTCCGAATTAAAAAAACTTATACTTAATTTATGTGTAAAAATTGCAAGATATTCAGCTAAAAATGGTTTGCTAACTTGTTTGGTACATTTTATGTAGTCTGTGAGTTGAGTAGGTACTCAAAGAAAATCAATAATGCCTTGTGAAAAACCACAAAGATCGCATACAAAATTCTGGTTACTTGGTTTATCCAAAAAACTACATAAACCTTCCACGTTTTTATTTCGACGATAATTTTCGTGTATCACAGAAAAAGTACCAGAACTGAAATTACTCGTATCTGCTTACAATGTAACTGCAATATCGTATGACAGACATCGCAAGGTGCTGCTACTCGAGAAAATTCCTGAAAATAGCATCAATTTTTTTTCGCTATTAAAGCGGGCAAACGAGCATGCGGGTCACCTGGTGTTAAGTGATTACCGCCGCCCATATACTTTTGCATCATCAGAGGCACTGCCAATGCGTTGCTAGCCTTTTGTAACAAAAAAAACACGTAAAACTTCCACGATGTGATTTGGTTGATAATTTTTGTTTATTACAGGTAACGTACCAGAACGACAATTATCTGCTTACAGCGTAACTACATTTATATTTTATGTGAACTTTGGCAGAAATGGGATTACAAACATCGCAAGGTTTTACTACTGGTGAAAATCCCATGGAAATTGCTTAAAAATACTGTTTACTTCTAAATAAACACGCAAAACGCTCCACGCTGTTATTTCGTTGACAATTTTCGTTTATTACAGGGAACGTACCAGAACGACAATTATCTGCTTACAGCGTAACTGCAATTACACTGTATGTGAAGTTGGGCAACAATGGAATGACAGAGTTCGCAAGGTCGCAAGGGGAGCCATTAAGAAGATATTATCAAGTCTATGGCGTTTTATGTGCATTTTCCGTTTATACTTAACCACAGTATTACGGATTATTTATGCAATCTCGTTCGAAGGTTCGCAGATTTTTTTTTATCGACTACAAGTTGACCCTTGACTGCTATCACACCTGATGTTATGTGATGATGCAGTCTAAGATGGAAGCAGGCTTACTTGTTAGGAGTGGGACGAAAATCCACACCCCTTTCGGTTTCTACATGACATCGTACCGGAACGCTAAATCGCTTGGCGATACGTCTTTGCCGGTAGGGTGGTAACTAGCCACGGCGAAAGCCTCCCACCAGCCAGACCAAGACAAATTAAGAAAAATCTCAATCTACCCCGCCGGGAATCGAACCCAGGACCTCCGTCTTATAAATCCACCGCACATACCACTGCGCCACGGAGGTCGTCACATCATTAAGGCTCTATATTAAAATTGGTTCTTGTTGGTTGGCCTCGACGGTGTAGTGGATAACCTGTGTGGCTTCAATAACAAGATTCGGGATTCGAATCTTGGATCAGGTGGTCAAATAAAGTGGTTTTTTCTAAGAAATTTACAGTAAATTAAGTCGGAAAGTTGGTGGTGTTACACCCTCGTGCCTGAAGAGTACGTTACGCAGTCCGTCCTGGTCGCTATCATCAACATCTGATAATTATCGTTAATGTATTATCACCCAAAACCCAATAACCCGCGTTGCTGGTCTAAGCTCCATATCCCCTCTCCTATACAGGGAGGCCTGGTCCTGTAGTGGGCTGTTAATGAATTGATAATGATGATGATGATGATTAGTAAAATAGAGGTTATAGATTCGATCCTAACGTGTAGAACTAAATGCTGAATACAGTAAAAGCACAGTCTTTATCGTTGGAAAGGAATATTGGGTCTGTTAAAAAGAAATACATAGTTACTAAAGTGACTCTACCTACCTACCGCATCTAAGGCTGTGGAAAATATTTATGTTATAAAAAGGATGCTTTCCCGTGTCCGAGTGATTTATGCATATTAGTATTACGTAAATATTTATGTAAATTATATACGTATCTTAGTATCCCTTACACAAGCTATGCTTACTTTGGGCTAGATCTCATAATCAAATTAAACACCCAAGTAAATGCTGTATTTTTTTTTATTGACTACAAGTTGGCCCTTGACTGCTATCACACCTGATGTTAAGTGATGATGCAATCTAAGATGGAAGCGGGCTAACTTGTTAGGAGTGGGACGAAAATCCACACCCCTTTTGGTTTCTACACGACATCGTACCAGAATGCTAAATCGCTTGGCGGTACGTCTTTGTCGGTAGGGTGGTAACTAGACACGGTGAAAGCCTCCCACCAGCCAAATTGTATTGATCATTACTGATACTTAATAACTAAGTATACAATATAAATTATATATGTATCTTAGTATCCCTAACACAAGCTATGCTTACTTTGGGCTAGATCTTATAATCAAATTAAACACCCAAGTAAATGCTGTATTGATCATTACTGATACTAAATAACTAAGTATATAATATAAATTATATATGTATCTTATCCCTAACACAAGCTATGCTTACTTTGGGCTGGATCTTATAATCAAATTAAACACCCAAGTAAATGCTGTATTGATCATTACTGATACTAAATAACTAAGTATATAAATTATATATGTATCTTAGTAACCCTAACACAAGCTATGCTTACTTTGGGCTAGATCTTATAATCAAATTAAACACCCAAGTAAATGCTGTATTGATCATTACTGATACTAAATAACTAAGTATATAATATAAATTATATATGTATCTTAGTATCCCTAACACAAGCTATGCTTACTTTGGGCTAGATCTTATAATCAAATTAAACACCCAAGTAAATGCTGTATTGATCATTACTGATACTAAATAACTAAGTATATAAATTATATATGTATCTTAGTATCCCTAACACAAGCTATGCTTACTTTGGGCTAGATCTTATAATCAAATTAAACACCCAAGTAAATGCTGTATTGATCATTACTGATACTAAATAACTATATAATATGCTAAACAAATTATCCCCAAATCCGTGTTCATGAAATACGAAAATGGGTATTTTCTCGTACGTGGAAAAACCAGTTTGCAAAATTGACAAAAAGTTTGATTAAGTTAATTATCAACTTAGCGTTCCGGCTCCATTCTGTATACAGAAAGCTATTAAGGAGGTGTAAAAAATTTCATACATCACTCTTGGAATATACCGACTGTTTGTCTGATTTATTTATTCAAGTGATATGAAAAATAGAAGAAAATTTTTTTATCATAAAAACTAATTTTAGTACACGTTAAATTGGTAAACTTTTCCAGTGTCATTGCAATGATATTATTTTTCATGTCAATTTTTGGGTCCTTAAGTATTTATGTAATTTTTCTTTTCAGTAAAATATTTGTTAGATTAAGGAGATGATTTTTGGTATTTCAATCGACTTTAAAAATAAATTCTCAGTTTAATCAATTTTGTGTTTTCAATGGGTTATGACAGAAGATCATGATCGATAAAAAGATATTTATATAATTTTCTTATTTTTTTGTTATTTGAACGGCATTGTAAAATGTACGGGGATTTATCGCATTCAGTTCTAATGTTCCCCACAGTTGAAACTTTTATAAAATTGTCTTTCTACTCCATCATTATCAGTCTGTTATTGTAAGCAATCCTTTCCGCAGAATAATTAGCATTATTTTTGCATTATTATTTACGATCATTTATTATGTACAACTGCGTTAAAAACCAAGTAGTTAAGGTATAGTGCCACACAAAAACAATCCTGTAGAATAAAAAGCAATACCATAATCTGCTGCGCTCACGCTTGGCTGGCTACAATTAATTTTATCGTCTACCTACCTATAAGCTACAGCAAACAGGAGGAATTCAAAAAAATATGCTTATTATAATAATAATAACAATGATATTATTTTATATGACAGTTATTTTATATAATCGCCATTAAGTTTAAGTTATTTAAACACCAGCTGGAATTTTTCCGCTTTACGTACAGAGGGGCATTACTGCCGAGTTCGAGTATACATCATTATTAGCGACCAGGCCTCCCTGCTTGTTGGATATGGGTTGGCAGGCTTAGGGTGATAGTCTTCAATTAATTAACGGTCATTATCAAATTAATGTTGATGATAGGAACTGAAATTTTTAGAAGAAAGTAAATCTAGGACCCCGTGAACGAAGTCGCATAAGTTAACCACTAGGCTAAAGAGACAGTCGGTGATGTTGGAACAGCGAAACCGTTAATTGCTGTTTCGGCTAAAACTTGTACTTTAAAACATAAACTAATAACTTAACAGAAATTTTTATCTAAGTGGAAACCATGTATTGTATGTAAGCCTTCCGAAGTTACAATCAGACTAGGTCCATGGTACCATAATGTTATTGCAATATCAATGAATATAATCTTTTATTTATTTATTAATATAAGATTATATTCATTGTATTAAGTACTTTTAACATAGTATTAAGTACATTTTACATTAAGTAATTTTAATTATGAAGCAACTGAAAAATTATTAAACAGGTAAAAATATATACATATACGAATAGCAAAAATAAGTACACACACGATATATATACACACACACACACACACACACACACACACACACACACACACACACACACACACACACACACACACACACACACACACACACACGCACGCACGCACACACACACACACACACACACACACACACACACACGCACACACACACGCACACACACACACACACACTCGCATTTACACACTATCCATTTTAAGTATCGTAATATATCGCAATCTGGTAGGACTGACCCCCAAGTCACGGCATATCTAGTTTAGGATATCCAGGGTAATTTTAAGTAGTGTAAATGATTTTTGAGTAAATAAATTATTATTTACTTAATTATGCACCATAACGAAGAAAAACAAAGAACAGAGACAAAAAATGCATGAACTAAAACTGGTACAAAAGGCGGCCTTATCGCTTAACTGCGATTCACGTGTGTTGATCGGACGAAGTGTCCGGCAAGTACAAACAAAATAAGTTAATATGTAAAGAAATTATAGTGCAGGGAACATACCTTTTTCTTCCAAGTTCATTTATTTTGTATTTTGTATAAAAGCTTTCTTTTTCATGCTACAAATCTTGGCTGTACACACCTGATGGTAAGTGATAATGCAATCTAAGGTGGGTGCGGGCTATTTTGTTGACTAGAATGAAACATACCCCTTTCGGTTTCTAACTGACGTCGTGCCGAAACGCTTCGCTGTACGTTGTTGCCGCCCTGGTGGTAAATAGCCGAAGCTTCCAACCAGCCCGACCTGGATCACTTACGGAAATCTCAATCGGCCTAACTAAAAGATCGAACCAAGGACCTTATAAATCCAGGGCGCAGACCGCTGTGCCACGGAGACTGTCAAAAAGCAAACGTGATCGAGATGGTTTTGACATATCTATAAGTACGATAAGGCCTCTATTCCACTAGTGTTTTGCGAGCGTCAGCGTTCCTTGAACGTGTGCGCAGCGTCGACGTTTAATGACAATAAGTATAACCACGTGCATTTTTAACAACCTGTATAACAAATTTAAATGTATTATTTTTCTTACCTCAAAGTTATAACAAGCCTCTCTTCCGAATGTAGTTTCCGACATTCGTAAATGTTTATAAAATTCAGATTTGTTATTTTTAATACTATCAGAGTACAGTGCGAAATATTCACTTTCTTGTAATCGATTGAAATCGAAAACTGACGTTGATAATTCATAATTTTTTTAAAGATATTTACGTCTTGTAGTGTTTCTTGTCGGAGTCTATTTATTCTCTGATTGTACGCGGAAACGCAACGTTGATGTCGACGCTGCGCAAACGTTGAAGGAACGCTGACGCTCGCAAAACGCTAGTGGAATAGGGACCTAAACCAATGTGAAGATATAAGCGTTTTTCGAGTTTGGTGAAAAGATTTTCTGCCAAAATCATCATTCTAGTTATATCCTTACATATTATAAAACAAAGACCCCCCCCCCCCACTGCGTCTGTCTATCTGATCGTCTGTATGTCGATTCTAGAAAAAAATACATCGCGCGAACATCTCGCTTACATCTCATTGATCGTGTCACCTTTAGTTCGACTGTCAGTCCAATACGGCTAAATGACATTATCAGTTTCTTTTACATCGGCTTTGCAACCGTTGTACATCGACTTCAAAACTGACGTATTTTCAAGAATCGACGTACTGTTTGCGATAAACATTAAGACTACTGAACAAACTGTGGTTCAGTTTTCTCCAATATATAGAGGGATTCCTGAGGAAGGTTTTAGTATATAATGTGTTTAGGTTTTAAGAAAAAAGAACTTTTATGTTAGAAAAGTCGGAGAAATTTAAACCGCCTGGGAGCTTTCATCGAAAACGCTGCTTTGTCTATTTGAGATATAACGAAACAATGTATTTTAAAGTTGTTTCTCATTATAAAAACTACTGTATGTGGTATTATTATGTATCAATCTTTTGAGCATATCTTGTTATACCCATTTTTCTTAAAAATGTTTTCTTAAAAATTTTTCTATTATCTTATTATTTGAATGATTATTAAAACAAATTATAATTTGTTAGAGTCAATGCAACTACCTATATCACTTGCAAGTAGGTACATAATGTACACAGTTCATATACCTACTTCAACAAAGTAGGTACTATTTACAAATATATTTTAATGCTTTTATTTTATGCTAAATAAACAAGAAATATCTTGGATATTTTTTAATCCACTTTTTGTGTTTTATATCTACCTAAACGCCATCTTTGATGTACAACAAAGTATTATATATTGTCGTTAATATCCAATAACCTCGAACTCATCTTAAAGATTAAAGAGATTAATGACAGCCCAGTGGCGCAGTGGGTAGTGACCCTGCTTCTGCGTCCTAGGCTGTGGGTTCGTTTCCCACCTCTGGAAAATGTTTGTGTGATGAGCATGGATTTCCAGTGTCTTGATGTTTATCTATATATTATACGTAGGTATTTATGTATAATATATATATATAAAGATATTCATTAGTTATCATAGTACCCATAACACAAGCTATCTACGCTTACTTTGGGATTATATAGCGATGTGTGTAATTGTACACAATTACAAAATTGTAATAATATTTATTTATTATAATTATCCCTACAAAGAAATAATATTCTTAGAGAGTAATATAAAAAGACTGAGACTGCCGTGGTAAAGCTATTGCATAGCATTTTTTGCATGAAATATCACGCTTGAAAAAAAAAATTGCGGAACTGACAGGATTCGATCCCGTGTTTCTCTGACAATTCGGGCACTTAGAGCGCCTTACCGCAAGGCCACGCTCCCAATGACATCGGTGCCGAAATTATGCTTTTTATATTATGTTTTTGATATCCAGCGGGTGTTAGGTTTTTTCGTTACGGAATTTCTGAATTCGGTCTCCACGCTCAAGGCCCGCAATAGAAGCTATACAATATAACAAATAAAAATCAAAATCTTTCTCTATAATATAGCGAAAACCACGGACTCATCACTAGACCTCTACAAACAGACACTCGATTGACTTGAAATTAAGCATTACTTATTTCGCGACATAGAATGGATTTCCGGATATACCTACTAAAATATTGCAATTTTAGTTAACACAAAAATAAAGAAAACATGTTCTAAATTTTTTTCTTGTTATTATTTATATTTTATCTATTCTAAAGATTATGAACAAAAAAATAATGTTTCTTTCAGGCAAACATTTAATTTCTCTAACTGACAATACTAATACAATATAAAAGAGAGACGAATATCTTAGCATTCCATGGATTCACCGTGCGGGTGCCGGGTCCATCGCGTGGCTGAGAGAAAAACTCCGAACAGAGCCCGAGACTTGTGACACGGGTGTAGGTTTAAGGGTACCCTTAGTGACGCGCGTTAACACTCACCTCCTCTGTTCAAGTTATTCTCCCTGCCCAGCCAAATTCGGAAGGACTCTACTAGAGCAGCTTTGGACACTCGTTCCAATATGGAGCTTACTTCACTTCTAGTAAGGCCAAGGTCTTTTAGCAGGTTATAGAGAGACTTTGCTAGTATACCCCTCGCACCCACTTCTACCGCGTATAAACTAACCACATAGCAATTTTTGGTTAGTTCATTAGTAAGGTCATAATATTTATTCACTTTGAATACATGGTCTTTAGGGATGTTTGTTTCCCACGGCACTGTAAGCTCAACAAGTACTATACGTTTGATTTGTTTGAAAAAAAGAAATATGTCCGGTCTAGATGTCGAAATAGCTAAGTCTTCCGGGATTTTATAGTGCTTTTCATACGTGTCCATTAATATAGTCCAATCAGGAGCAGAGCCCAGAATTGTATAAGGCTTGCTGGTGGAATTTGTACTTGAGCCTGCTTTAACGAAGTTAGTTTGTCTTTTATCTGTCGTCAACTCTTTTTGAGCTCTAGCTACTGAAAGGCTTATAGCTTTACGTATGATTTCTAGTACTCTATCGTGGAGTAAAGACCCCCTGTCCAGGAGCACCTTGCATCCTACCAGTAAGTGCCTTGCAGTGCCCACTGCCTCACCACAGGTATAGCAAGATTTTTCCGATTTTTTTTTTATTATTTCTAATTTATTTACGTAGATTATTTCTATAATGTTTCTGAATCGTTTAATATTACATTTCAGAGTAAGCTCTCATAAAAAAACTGCAGAACAGATTTTGATTTAAATCATATAATAAATGTAACTTCTAAGTTATCTTTTTACACTATCCGCTTAGTTATAATTCTTTAACTAGAGTTTCTTTTACAATTAGTAGGTATACGTTATATTGTTTATTTCTTGTTTATGTTGCACCTTTACAAAACATTTCTATTGAACAAAAAATTCCTTTTACGGTGTTTCTAAAAAATCTCAAGAAAAAATAGCTGTTTTGCAATTAAAATAGTAAACATAACAAAAAGCAAGAACAACAATATTGTCGCCTTTATTTTTTTGCTATTTTTTATATCTTTGTTCGTTTGGGTTTAGAATCAAATATACGAAGTTGCATGAAAAAAATATGAATGAATTCTAGTCCAGAACGTACTATCGAAAACTATTCCGCTTAAATTTTTATGCAATCTTCTTTAAATACACACTTACGCACTGCACTATTTTATATTTTTGATTAGATTTATATTTATATATAATTTTAAAATCATTACAGTCTTTACATAAAGCCATGAGAGGTTGTAACCGCTAGAGGTGTAAATTACGCTGGCAACAAAAAAGGTTTGTGATAACAGAAACACCAAGCACATTTTCAGTGACATCAACCTTATAGAATACCAGCAGTCGCCCGCGACTTCGTCCGCGTGAAAACCTTTTAGGTACCTTCTAATTTTAAAGATAGACTTTCATACAAAGTGTGCTCATTCCCCGCTCTCCCTCTTAATTTAATTTTTTTATATGTTTCCGTTAAGCAATATCCTCCGTCCCGTACCGTGTATATACTAAAGATCTACATTTTTGTTAAACATTGTACGACATCCAGTACATTAACATTAACAATATATATTTATGGCAAGCTGATGGGTATAAATTGATATTAAATAATATATTTCACTCTTGCCTTCAGAATAAACAAAAATAATTTTACAATCCGACACGCAGATCTAGAGATTAGCCTGTTTAATCAAACGAACAAACTCTTCCGTGTACTATATAGATATTTGAACAAAGATCGAATTCTAAATTTATCACCGTATTAACGTTTTGATCATGAAAGCATATCAGTACCAAAATGCTGACGACGAATACGAAGGAGGTCAACTAAATTTAGACGCCACAGCGGCATTATCGCGCTTTTTAGAAATTTTGTAATATCTCCGAAAATATACTTATAACTAATTAACATACTGTAAAAGTCATATCTTATCTCTATAATATCCTTTTGATTACTAAATAATTTGTTTTGATAAGGATTTAATTTTAGTTGTATAAATGATGACATAGACGTAACCATATGAATTAAATGATTTTTTAAAACACAAAAAGTTCTATATCTGTTAAAATATAAAAGATAGACACGTACTGTCGCGGACTTTTTGTAGAACTTTGTAAGATACATAAAGTCCCCATACATTGCTTTCAATTATTGTGAGTAGTTAAGGCAGCGTACGTGCATAAAGCCGATTTAACAGATTTTTGCGATCCAACTTGCGCGACAAAAACTGTTATACCTCGGTTAATTTATACAATACAAATATAAAATATAGCCAATGATACTCACCGATAACGTAGCATTCTACTGGTGAAGGAATTTTTAAATCGGTTCAGTAGTTCCGAAGATTAGCCCCGACAGAACTTTATTTACAAACTTTATCTCTTTATAATATAGATGAGTAAAACTCTTGCGGTTAGTCAAAATAAATAAATAATGAGGTGAAAAACAATTTAACAAAAGCTCTCTTAAATTTTCTCCTAAGAAAAACTAGTTAAGTAGAAAGCCGCCATCGAAGCCAAACGCATCGCACATGTGGAGTAAACAAAATAAGTATGATGCGTTTGATTGCAATACATACCTACATGTAAATATTGTTAGATAATTATCATGTATTATGTATGGTCACAGATATTTGTATGTTCCTTCGAGACGAATAAAAAAATATATCACTAATATGCAAGTTGGTTCCTAGTCTAGTCCCTATATTGCAGCGATAATATAATGTGAATAATTTATGTGAACTTCGTGACATATTAACTTTTATTTCAAATAGGCTATACATATTGGTACAATTACAAAAAAAATAAAATTTAAAAATACACAATATATTTACAAAAAGAATAAGCCATCTAATTGTTCACCTAAAGGCAAGGTGCCCGACACACTGGCGCTATTTCCCCTCTAAATTGCAATGCTTATTCTTTAGGTCAAATATACACCAGCACGTTGGTCACTAGACACATGGATCAGTTATTTGGAAAAGATGTTCAAATAATTTTTGGTAGTGAAATAAATTTTAATATACTTTAGTTTTTTACTTCTTGACATAATATATCACTACGTTTAACTGCAATCTGCAACTACTTTGTTAACAAACTAAAATAAAAAATAACTTACCAATTTATTAGTCTTATTCACAACCAAGTTTCATCACTAACCACTCAAACATTTATTAAAACGAATTAATAAAACTTTAATATTTCATAAAGTATCCTAAATTGAAATTATTTTAGGAAATGATTATTCAAAACACAATTAAAAATTTTAAAAACTCATTCATAATTTTTAAGTAATTATAACTATTAGAATTTCTTAGTATATACTTGATATGTTTTTATTTAAATTTTAAATGTGTAATAGTTAAAATATAATTTTTATTTTATTTAAGTAGCCATTTATTTTTGGTCAATTATTACAAATTTATTTAATTTTAAGTAGCTCTTTAACTTTTTTAATTTTGTTAAATATTTAAATCGCAAGCGCTCGATCCGCTCGCGTCGCGTTCTCCCGTGCGGTAGTGGCAAGTGGTAACTGTAGGATGATTGCAGTAACTCTATGCCGGTTGATATTCTTAACCATTTCGACAACACGGCTTTAAGCGGATGCCCATATAGATTGTCGTCACTATCTGCAGTTTTATTTGAAATTTGTTTTTTTTCGCTACAAGTTAACCCTTGATTGCAATCAAACCTAGTGGTTAGTGATAAACCATCAAATTAGCTCCAACTGGCCTACTACTAAAAAGTTAGCCCGCTTCCATCTTGGAGATAGAACCTTTCCGGTTTCTATGTGACATCGTACTGGATAAACCTGGTCGTGTTGACCATAATACCATTCACTTAAATTGAGCCACTATGGCATTAAAAATGTTGCACTTAATCTCATTGCCTCTTATCTCAGTTATAGAACTCAAAAGGTATGCATTTCCTAGAAATCCTTCAAAAGGTAGGCCTTCCGCAAGGTTCAATTTTGGGTCCTTTTCTATTTCTAGTATATATTAATGATTTACTACACCATGTTAGCGAAATTTTGTGAAATCTCTCTTTGATCATCTTTAATTTTTAAGACTGATAGAAATAAAATAAACTTTGACGATGTAAACCGTGCCATATCGCATGTGTTGTATTGTTTTACTGCAAATGACTTACTCTTAAATGCAAAAAAAAACTAAATGTGTTGAGTTTTCTTTACCAAATGTAAAAAAAAGCCTTTATTGATAAATGGTGAAATACTTAAGATGGAAAGTTCCACAGTATTTTTAGGATTAATCTTGGACTGTAAACTTCAGTAAAGCGCTCATATAGATACACTAATAGGTAAACTTAGCTCAGCAGCATTGGTAGTGAGAAAAATAAGACAGTTTACCGATGTAGAAACTGCTAGACTAGACTAGCTTATTTTACGTAGGTCCACAGGTGATGTCTTATGGCATTTTGTTGTGGGGCAAGGCTGCTGATATAAATTCTGTATTTATACTTCAAAAACGAGCAATTCGGTCGATATGTAAACTAAAACCCTGTGAGTCCCTTAGTGATAAATTTAAAGAAATAGGAATTCTTACAGTAGCCTGTCAATATATATACAATAACGTAGTCTTGGTTAAACAAAATATGTATAAAACATGAATATGTATAAACAGAAAAAGGACTTAAACGATCGTCTTCTTAGAAATTGACATAAATTAGTTTTATCAGCGTATCGCCTCCGAAAACTTCCAAAGTCATTCGTTGGAATGGGTGTACTCTTCGACAACAAGATGTCCAATTCAGTTTTAGATCTGCCATTGCATAAGTTTAAGCAATGTATTAAAACTCACTTACTGAGTCAAGGTTATTTAGGGTTATTACAATATTGATGATTTTTTAAATGACAAAGATGTTGAGAGACATTTGGATTGGCTTTCAACTTCACACAAGAATTAGAATAAATAACTTTATGAAACAATACAGTTAACATTGTAAAAATCAATGATTTTAAAAGAGCAACTGTTAAGTTTCTTGCCAGCTCTTCTCAGCAGGACCTGCCTTCCGAGCCGATGGTAGAGTCACTACAAATAGTCTAATTTGACGTTTCAAAAGAGCTTATGATTAGCTTACTTGAATTAAATGATTTTGAATTTGAATTTAAACCCGGAAGGAAATAGTAGCCAGTACGCCTCAGGATTAGAAGCGCAGAGCAGCGCATCATTTGCCTTGTTTCTAGTATGTCCAGTGGCTTGTGTCACTCAAATAAAGATATGTTGATCAAAACAAAAGCATAAGGCCAAAAGGCCAGGATTTCCTCCAGGAATGGACGAAATGCAAGACTCTTGGAAAATATATTAAGAATATTATACCCTATACAAATGAACTCTGAAAGTTTTGGTAAGAAAAGATAACGAGGGAAATAAACAAGGATTATAAAATAAGCAAGTGTTAGGCCATGGTCTGCAGCTGGTCCTAAAGGGATAATTCACAATTTTAAATTTGTATTATTTTGTTAATACATACAAGATAACCTGTTCAACATATTTAACATAATATAATGTAGATGAGTTTAATTGTCCCGAGTAACCGAGTTCGATCTAGATGACGACTTACTCAAGTTGTAGAACTTTCAGTTGGAACTACTCTAGTACACATGCAATACTATAAATAATTAATTAAGCTCAGTTGACTACGGTTGACCTTTCCACGATTCCTTTTTTTTTTTGAGAAGTTTTCTGAAGGTAATCATATGTAGTCAACCTTTAATGCAAAATTGCAGCCTTTGGTAGTTCAATGATCCCTGGTGTTTTATTAATATTATTATAACTACTGCGATACGAATATAAGCTATGCTCGACAGTATTACATGCGTATGTGCCGTTTGGAATATCCTATAAAATATCGTATGTGCTATTTTAGACTATAATCTATCTGTGTGCGATATTCTATTTAGATCCATTTAAGTGGAATCACTATCAGATAACCATTCTTTCAAAGTATTGAATTTGCAATATTAGTGGGATATCTAGATAATGGGGTGGGGTGTAACGGGGATGATAGTTCCAGTCGGCCTCCCCAAATGTCAACCTCACCTGCTCGCGGTGCACCCTGCAGATGCACCGACGAGGCTCTGGCGACCGATGAATGGCAGTATAACCATTCCAAATAGGCTGGACTACAAAATGAGGCCAGTGTGAGGCAGCAGTGTCACTGGTTCGAATAGTCCAGCCCTGCGGTGACCATCCCGCCTGCCCAGCGTGGTCACTATAGGGCATTTCTTTTTATGGGAGAAAGTTTTGGAAGTCCCTAAAAAAGGCCTATGTCCAGCAGTGTACGTCTATTGGCTGATAATGATCTAGATAATTTTCATTGGTACATCAAATCTGTCACACATTGTGCACGTGTATTATAGTATCTATAAAGCCCTTGAGCTCATTCATTGATTCTAATATGTGAATGTGTTCGACGTGTCAAGTTTAATTAATCTAGACATACTATATTTTTACCTTATGTGTCATATGTCGTATTATGTATTCCGTGGTTGTAACTACTATAAACGTAGTGTACATGCTTATATATTCATCTATCTAAATCGGATTTGTCTTAAGCATTTTCCAGCATCTTTTGGCATGGCTCAGGTCTGCACTTCTGATGATAGTCACTCCTAATTTTTCATCACATCAACCAATGTTTTACTGGACATAGGCCATTTTAAGGACTATCAAACAATCATCCTGAGCCGCCTATCTCCCTGCGTCACGTTATTTGTCATCAATCCACCTACCAACCAATGACCAACGCGGAGATTTCCAATGCGGGGTTGACACTCTTGCACCTTGGGGTCCCAACGTCCATCTCTTCGACCTACGTGCCCTTTCCTGCCTATAGCCACTTCAGTTCCGTGACTCGCTGAGCTATATCGGTTACTTTGGTTCTTATGCGGATCTCCTCATTCATTTCATTCAAATTCAATATAGGTCACATCTCCACTAGATGGTAGGATTTGTAGTTCAGCGCGAGTTTATTTCATATAAAAAAAATTAGCGCCATCTGTAGAACAGAACGGTGTGTTGGTAATTGAACTATTTCTATCTTTATGATAGCTAGTAAACATGACCGAAACCGATGGGTCACTCAACTTAGACTCACATTGCAAAGTGTCAAACAACTTAATATTTTCTCTTTCACAACTCGGCTTCTCGGCACCTTACAAATTGGATAGGATTTCATTAATAAAACAAACATTAAACAATTTCTTTATTTAACTATAAATATTTACATTACTACTACTATTTGATGAGATTTTGCATATATCCTCAATAATTAAGTTTACAAACTAACAAGCTCAAAAATCAAGTGTTTTACAAATCCACTTACGCCCTAATAAGAAATCCGTCTTTATTTTTGCTACATAGGTATACCTTTGAAGTATATCTATAGGTCACATGGCATCCCGATCTCAAATACTTAAATAGAAGAATAAAAATGAAATTACCTAATAAAGAATATAGATCCAACTCAGTCAATTTATAGTCACAAAGTAAATGTTGCAGCGATTTATTCTTAGTTTTTCAATTTCCTTTAGAATTTGTTAAATTTTAGCACCATATAAATTCATCATTGAAACTTTCAAGCATATAGTCTCTATCTGTCTGTTAAGAAGTTTATATTCGTTCTGAATTAAATTCTAAAATTGTAGTAAAAACTGCTATTTTATGCAATAGATCAGACAATGTAGTGCTAAAAGCTGCCGCTGCAATTTTATGCGATGCCGATTTATAAATAACGTTTCAATATTTTGCTTGTTTTAAATGATATTTATCTCAGATTAGCCATTATACGTATATAGAAAGATTAACTTACGCATGAATGACTTCATTTTCACATATTACAGTCTTTAGAAAAATTATCTGCCAATAATTGTTAAATGAATTATCTTTTAGTGGAAATCGTGATCAAGATTAAAATAAAGAACGTGATCTTTGACACACTAAAAATCAGAAATTAAACGTTTTATAAAAGTGACAATACCTACTTTACAGATCGTGACCTATCACACTTTATCCTCACTTATACCAACTACATCATTCGGTTTACTACGAGATAGTTCATTGGTAACGATATCTAAAGAGCCATTCTTACTCAACCCACAATAAGAAAGTATTTTTAAGGCAGCATCTTTTTTCTTGACACAATAAAGTATGAACATAAGTATAACAAGAACAATTACTATAATCCCTATTATAATTGGCGCATTTTTATCCATTTCTTCGTGCTTTGTTTGTAATCTTGATGTTTCATCCTTGAGAAAACCTTCGAGGGCTGCGAAGTATTCTAGGATTCCTTTGGACGATAGTTCAGTTTCACCTGTCATGGTTTGCAGTACGGTTCTCCAGTCTTCGCTTGCACCAAGAGACATTCCATCGCTGTAGAGATAATTTACGTCATTAGTAAAAATCAGAACATACGAAACAAGAAAATTGTTTCTAGTTTTGCTTAATAGACATTGAAACCATCTTATCGATGTGTCTCTAAAGTTCAAACTATTAGAAAGATGCTAGGGATTGAGTTGTTTTTAGCTTTAGTATCTAGCATACGCAGTGTTTCCGTGTGGATACAACGGTAACACTAAGAAAATAAAATATATAAACAATAAGAAATGTTCTGATTATAACAAACATGTACTCGTAAATACAAGAAGAAAATTTGGGATTTGTATTTTTAAAAACCACAGACATAAATCAGATGAGCAAATCGATACTAAAGAAAACTACAGATAGTATTGATGACCTTGGTTAAGTGAACAATAAACGTGATAATATTTCAATTAAATCATTCAAATTCAAGACAGGAAACATACTATCTCATAAAGTACCAAACAGAGGATCACCTTAGCATTTTTCCTGCTTCCTTGTCGTTATATATGGAGCAATCGTGTAAAGGTCCGGTGTGATTCGCTCTCTTGCATAGTGATAAAAGTATTTGGAACTCCAGTATGTGAGAAATTAAGTACCTTTAAAGAAAAACATAAGGTTAAGGTTGTGAAATTGATAGGATCTTGAATTATTTTTCAAATTAAAAATTGTATTAGATTCGTAGTTCTACCCAATTTAGGATTTTAGATTTAAGTTTGACCTTTGGTTTTCATTTTAGTTTTACGGGCTATGGTTACCCGTAGTTTTAACTCTTGTGTTAAAGACGTCGATTTACAATAAAGACTGAATTTCAATGTAGTGGAAAAATTATTTTTCGAATACATCCGCATCATCAGATAAGAAAGCAAAAATTCTAGTACATAGGTAACTAAAGTTGAGAATACCGTCAATCTAATGTTTACAGGTAAATAGTTCCGTAAACAAACGAAAATACTGCAGTCTGATTTTTTTAACATTCAACAGATAGTAGGTACCAACAATGCGATGTTTTCATTAGGAAATCAATTACAACCGAAACACCATCAGAATGCAAACACAATTCGCCACGCCCAGCACGCTTGGGCAAGCGTTAACTTGGCGTTCTAAACATTTTAGACATCCTCAGAACTTTTTTACCTATGCAAAGGTCAAACGAATGCACGCAAAATGCGAGTTTTCCTGGAAAACGCGTTTAGTTCTTGGACAGAATAAAACTGAAATAGCTTTCCTGATTTCCCTGTATAATACATTGCGTACGCTTATATCTTTTTAAAATAACGCAACGGTTTTTATCAATAGATACTCCTATAGAATGAAACGTTAGTCCAGTTTATATAATTTCAACGTGGGTGAAGTTGCGACCGTTTTTTTGCAAAATTTTTAAATAACTATGAAAAAGAAAATTGTAGATAAAATATGTTCGGAGTAGAAGAACATTAAAATGTGAATTATTTCTTTAGGAAATACTTTGTAGTATTTCCTGAGAGAGAAAGGATAAATAGTATTTTCTAGAGAGTTTTAGACAAGTAAATTAAACATGAAATTTTTGGTACGCAATCCGATTTCACTGCCTTTCTTTTCTCTTTCCTCTCTATTATTTCCTTTCTACAGGGAATAAAACTATTTAAACTTCAAATTATAAATTGAAACTCATCATGCGTTCCTAGAAGATTCCTTATCCTATCTTGGAAATAATTATCATATGTACAATATTTAAATTTTAAAAACCAAAAACAGCAACTAAAGGCCGTATCTTCAATTTGTAACTTAATGGGTAAGTTCCTACAGAAGGCAAGTCCCTACTTCAACAATGGACACCCATCAAATAATTTGTTCATGGTGATAATTAATTGACAAATACTGTATATAATACAGTGTATATATTTAACAAACGTGCAGAACAATACGGAAATGATGGCAGCATTTTTGATGCCATTCCATGCGAACATGATTTATTACATGACAAAAATAAAGATTTTAAATTACGATTTAAAATTAGAGATTAATTAAAGTACGTAAAATATGGCTGTATTTATATATGATTCAAATAGTCTAAAATAATACTTAATTATGAGATCAATTTATTAATCAATAGGTCATAATCAAAAAGCAACATTTAAAAAGCGTCAAAAAAATTAAATGTCCTATAAAATCGTTATTCCTCCCTATAACGATTGGGAACTAAAATTTATATTCGTTATGTTACTCAAATCAAAGACGTCCATACAATAACGATGATAATATGCTTAAATAGAAAAATTCCCGTGGTAAATTCCGCCATCATTAAGTGATATATCTACATCATATTATGATAATTATTCTTTAATAAACACTAACTTAATGTTGCTATAATTTAGCAAAAATTATCAACAGGTGATGGAACGTTTTTCCAAAGTATAATTAACTCACGAAGTCAATTATAAAGATTATTTAGTATAGTGTTACTAAAGTTCCGAAGATATTTTTTGGTTAGGATTTTTTTTTAAATACGTAGATTAAGCTATAATTTAGCAAAAATTATCAACAGGTGATGGAACGTTTTTCCAAAGTATCATTAACTCACGAAGTCAATTATAAAGATTATTTAAAATAGTGTTACTAAAGTTCCGAATATATTTTTTGGTTAGGATTTTTTTTAAATACGTAGATTAAGCTAAAACATTTTCATCTTGGCGAGCGACGGTTACAAAATAGTTGAAAAATAGTAGTAGTAGGGGAAAGTGGGGTATATGGGAACACCTAACTTACAACCCTGTAAAATCATAAAAGAAAGTCATAAGTGTAATCTACTTTTATTGCAACATGAACGTTATTAATCTAGCTACTAACAAATCAACTCAAAACTCTTGGAATTAAACTTTGTAATAAAGAATATAGTTAAAATCAAAAACATTGCCGTTCGCATTTACCCGATATCGTATGGGGTAATTGAGATCAGTCCGCGGGGGAAATACGAACGATATGGGGTAATTGCGAACGACATACTTAAGTCTTTAAAGTACTATAATTATTTAGTTTGGCATAAATCACAGACGTAACCCCTACTGCATTGGCCACTGTTACATTGATCATGTGCCCAGTTGTTGCAAATGACGCACATGATCCTATCTTCTATGGGCGGAGATTCATATCTTTCATTGCAAATTATGCAGAAATACTCCTTTTCATTTTCTTCAAATACCTTTTTTAAAATTCTGACCTCTTTCCGCTTTAGTTGTGGCTTCTTTTTTGCAGTTTTAGTATTCTTTTTCATTACAAACTTCTCTTTTTTAATTTTCCTTTCAATTTGTCTTTTCTCCTTTTCCTGTCATTGATATTTTATAGGTGTGCTAGACAAAATTTGCGAATATTTTTTATTTCTTCTCTTGGAATGAATGGTTGTTGTGGAAATGACAGGTACATTTGTTATTTCAGAAAGTAGCACAGGAACTGATGGAAGAGTAGTATCAAGGGTCATATCTATAACAGTTTGATTTATAAGATCAGAAACAGCGGCATTTTGACTCAGTCAATAGTTTCAGTCCAGCTTTGCTCAGCTGGAGTTTTACGCATGAAAGTACTTGAGTCTAAAGTTTGACTGACGTTATATTCGACTGATAACATATTTTCAAAACAATTCTTTAAACTTGTCGGCGTCCATAGGATGGATACCAGATACTTTAAACTTTATACTTTAGACTTTTGTGTTATGCCATAAAAAGATTCACAGCAACCGAGAATATATTTTTCTAACTGGTCTTCCTGATTTTTATTAAAAAAAGTGTAACGACCTTTTTTTGGCTTTTTAAAAACTTCTCGTTTAAATAATGTTGTTTTTGGTACTGAATATTTGATCGCTGCTTTGCCCAAAGTAAGCTGTTTACTTCTAACATCTTGTATTGCATGGTGAAGATTTTCAATTTCGTATCTAGGTGTGGTTTTTCTATCATAATGTCTAGGCATCTAAAACAATTTCAAATATTAGAACACTTTACATCATCAATTAACTATTGGGGGTAATTAGGAACGTTCACATTTACCCTCATGATGTCGTTCTTAATTACCCGAACTTGGAAAGTTGAAACAAAATTACCGTTATTCGCGATATTATAGACGGTGAACTTAAAACTACTTGGAATTTATAAATAGATAGTACATATAAGATGGCAACAAAACAAAAACAACAAACAAAAACAAAACAACTTTTTACGCTGACTTTAACTTACCACAAAAATTGTAACAAAATCACGTGAAAGATTGTTTGACTCACCGTGACGAAATGAGTGCATCCTCTCACTCACGCTTTTGCGGCCATACTAAGGGACGGCAAGCACATCAGATTAAATAATGTACAAGCGGTGTAGTGCGGGGGGTGTATTTGATATTCAACTGTTCTCAACTACCCACCGTTCACAATTACCCCACCTTCCCCTAACAGACCAAAATTAATGGCTCTTGATTGATTATTGCTAGTAGTTAAACTAAGCCGTAAAAGTAATCGAATCGATTAATAGGCAAATCATACGATAGACACTGCTTTCTTACATAATTATAAACAGAAAAGTAATTATAACTTTGTTGAAACAATGTGGCAAACACTTCTGATCTGATTGGCAATGTTTGTTTTCTATTGGCTACAATATGCAATTTTAGCTAGATTACCGGTTAAGATGCCGTTTATTCAATCAATAACAATAACACGGAGCTCAATGATAATTAACTATCATCAGTCTACTCGATACTAGATCGGATCTTGTAATTAAATATCTTTGAAGAAAACATTATCGCGAAAATATACGTATGCCAAACAGAAATTATCAACAGGGACCTAGCAGTTCCCTGTTGATAATTTCTTCGTGTTAGATTATATCTTTGTAAAAAAGCATTAATAAGTATAGGTAAAATATGACTTATATCCAAACACTCTTAAAATAAAAAAAAATTACGTTACCCTTTTTTTTAATAAATGGATATAGCAAGTTATCCTCGAAAGATAGACATGCTATAGCAGAATTTTGTAGTCCTTGAGAAGCAATTCTTCAATTGGGTATATCTCAATTAGATAGATTTGATGAGCATGGATGTTTTCCAGTGTCTGGGTGTTTATCTATATATTTTAAGTATTTATGTATAATATATATAAAATATTCATCAGTTATCATATCACCCATAACACAAGCTACTTACAAGTACGCTTACTTTGGGGCTATATAGCGATGTGTGTAATTGTCCTATAATATTAATAATAATATCGAAACATAAAGGCGCAGCGTTTGTGATGAAAGTGCCTAGGCGGCTTAAATTTCTCTGACTTATCCAACTATTTACGTTATAGTTCATACAATTTAAATCAAACCTCAACAAATGATATAGTAAAACCTTTCTGAGTTACCATCTATCTCTATCTATTAAACCCCATGATAGTCCGTTGAGTAGTCTTTGAGTTCATTGCGAACATACAAACGCAGAAAATGACCTCCTTGGCGCAGTGGTATGCGCGGTGAATTCTTAAGACGGAGGTCCTGGGTTCGATTCCCGGTGGGGCAGATTGAGATTTTTCTTAATTTGTTTTAGGCTGGTGAGAGCTTTCGCAGTGGTTACTACCCTACCGACAAAGACATATCACCAAGCGACTTAGCGTTCCGGTACAATGTCGTGTAGAAACTGAAATGTGTGTGGATTTTCATCCTACTCCAAGTACAAATTAACCCGCTTCCATCTTGGATAGCATCATCACTTAACATCAGGTGTGATAGCAGTAGTCAAGGGAAAAAATGTAATCGATAAAAAAATTCGTTGTTTTGTCAATGTACGCAGAGACCACATTTAGGTCTAAAACATTAGTTATTGTATAAATAAATGTATACACTTACGTAATGTATTGGACATGCGAAACGACATGATATTTGGCTGCGGGGTCTAAATCGCTTTCATTTCTCGGCATAGGAGGTGATATACCTGTTTCTCGTATTCTGGAAATAAGAAAACGGATTATCAAATATTCAAAATTGTGAAGTAAAAATCTAAATAGTTTTGTTTGATGACATATCTGACGATTGATCTTCTAGTGATTTTAAACAAATTTTATTAATATCTGTTCTGGGCTGGTTACACATTGACAATATGCAATTTAACCAAGAGCCGAGAATTTTAGGTGCCTTAAGATCCTTACATAAAACACATACATACATACACATACACCAAATCAAAAATATCGTCGTATAAGTGAAAATATTTATGATAGCTGGTTTTGCATAGTATTTGTCCAACTTGATTAGGTATTTACGACATATATGTAACCCAACATACTCGTAAGATGGTAGCTACGTGTCATATCACACCCATTCCATTACAAACACAGTATTCGCTACATTTATGACACGCCAACTACGTGTAACATTAATATATAGTGTTACACTCAGTTAAATGCAATAGAATGTAATGTTATCTTATAAGAAATGGCAAAATTGCCAACTTCATCACAACATTCCTATTCTTATGTTAAAGCTAAAAATTCTAAGAATAAGATTATCATCACCATCATTATCAGCCTATTGACGTCCCACTACAGGGCCAGGCCTCCCTCCTTACAGGAGAGGGATGTGGAGCGTAGACCCACCACGCTGCTCCAATGCGGGTTGGCGGGCTTAGGATGATAATGTTTCATTTACTAACGATCACTATCAGATGTTGATGATAGTGACTGGGACCGACGGGTTTACGTGCTCTCCGAGGCACGGGGGTGTAACACCATAAAATTTTGCGACTCTGGGTTTGGAATGTACTGAGAATTTCACAGAAGAATAAAAATCTCAGAATCATTCCGTAACCCGACCCAGGATTCGAACCCAAGACTCGTGATCGAAGCCAGATGGACTAACCACTAGACCAACGCGGCAGTCATAAGTATAAGTATAAGTTGAAGATAAATAATTGTTGTAAAATAATAATCCATAATTAAACACAAATGATAAAGAAATATAAGAAATAAACAATAGGAGAACAAACAAATCAAATCTATACTAAACTTTTGTCACTAGAGTTGAAATTATTAAATCTTAAAAGCCGATCTATAGATCTATTCGTACATAAAAATATGTTTTATATAAACCATCTAAACCATAAGATGACAAACAAAACTCCACAATTCAAAGCGTGGGAAAATAAACAGTGAAACAAAAAAAATACACTGAAACAAGAAGTAGGTACACTAACACTCCCTCATTTGTACGACGACAAAGTTAAACGTTTAAATAATTGGAGGTTGATTAACTCAGTGACTCATGGTAATACAGGAGTTGCTGCAGCCATTGAAACTAGCCATTTACTCGTAACAATACTCGTGATCAAATACATTGCACATAATACAAATAATAGTTACTAAAGCCTGCATTTATGTTCGTGAAGTATGTTTTGATGATTCCCTAATACTGAACAAAGGTTACATTAACACAAAGACTACACTAGAACAATTTAAATCAATAGTTAAATTTATTTTGTAACCCTGAAAATTGTTATTAATTTTATTCACTTAATTGATTTTAATTTTCATATCCTTTTTAGGGTTCCGTACCCAAAGGGGAAAAACGGGACCCTATTACTAAGTTCTCTCAAGAACCGCTATAACTAGACAGTTGAAATTTTTACAAATTATGTATATCTGTCGCCGCTATAACAACAAATATTAAAAACAAAATTAAACAAAGGGGTGGCTCATATAGCATACGCGATTTGTTTACTCCATATCAATAATGGCAACAGTTGAAATATTCACAAAATACTCGGTTGTATTTTTACTATAATAATAAATAATTTATTTATTTATTCGTAAATTTTACCTATGACACTCATCATTATCAGCCTATTAACGGCCCACTACAGGGCCAGGCCTCACTCCTTATAGGAGAGGGGATATGGAGCGTACACTCACCACGCTGCTCCAATGCGGGTTGGCGGGCTTAGGGTGATAATGTTTCATTTATTAACTATCACTATCAGATGTTGATGATAGTGACCGGGACCGACGGCTTAACGTGCTCTCCGAGGCACGGGGGTGTAACACCACCAACTTCCAGACTCCGGGCTTGGAATGTACTGAACATTTCATAGAAGAATGAAAAAGCTCAGAATTATTCCGTGACCCGACCCAGGAATTGAACCCAGGACCTCGTGATCGAAGCCACATAGGCTAACCACTAGACCAACGAGGCAGTCAATAATATGACACTCATGTGTTATATAATATAATAGTTTCTATGTTTGCATTACATATAATTATGTCAGTTCTAAATAAAGACCGTATGTAGAACAACTGTAGATAAATTCTAGAACATACATTAAATGACAGCCTTCTATAAATAATCTAGTCTAGTGTGACTTATTTGAATATTTGCAGTAAAATAACCATGTTCACAAAGCGTAAAAGAAGCTTTTATAATAAGTAAATTTAAAATAACATGTCTAGATGCACGTTGATTGGGTTGTTTACATAAATGTGGCTAAGATTTTTATAATGCCTTTGTGTATCTATGATTTAAATACTAACAGACTTAAATATTAAACCATTTATATAACTCAGTCAAAATGGAAGTGTTTAAATCCTACCTAAATCATGACAATTAGAACGACCGAAAAAAAAAACCACTTTAAAGTAAAGTAAGACAGAGTTTTGATTTATGTATCGTAGGATTCATTATTTATTTTTTTAAAAATTTTCCGTTTTAAGATTTGCAAGATTTGTATTCTAATTTTTAAAATAACGGAACACCCACCAAAATAATTGTGATTATACAGAACCCCATGTAACACTGACGAAAGAAAAATCTCTTTTTTTTAAATACTGTCATTTTTGTCCTGAAGGACAAAATATCATTTCCATCTATCGGATTCCGGAGCGCACTTTTTGTGTTTTTTTTTTATCGACTACAACTTGGCCCTTGACTGCTATCACACCTGATGTTAAGTGATGATGCAGTCTATGATGGAACCGGGCTAACTTGTTAGGAGTGGAACGAAAATCCACACCCCTTTCGGTTCCTACACGACATCGTACCGGAACACTAAATCGCTTGGCGATACGTCTTTGTCGGTAGGGTGGTAACTACCCACGGCGAAAGCCTCCCACCAGCCAGACCAAGACAAATTAAGAAAAATCTCAATCTGCCCCGCCGGGAATCGAACCCAGGACCTCCGTCTTATAAATCCACCGCGCATATGTATGGTTAACTATCAATTTTAAAATATTATTTGTATCAATTGTGTTCTCAATTAAATACTCGGAACCCTAGTGACTTTCATACGGAATCACCGGATTCCGCTGGATCTACTTTGAGAACCACTGCTTTCGGGGATGTTATTAATTTTTTTTTTAAATCAAAATTTATTTATTGCGAATTTAGGTAAATACGTATGTAAGTATAAAGAGTTTAAATTCAAAATTGCGAGTACATAGATACCACAGACTTAACAAAAAATGTAATAACCATCTGTTTGCAATCATTTTCATGGTACACGAACAGTGGCTACTCATTATTCGAGTCCATGTCTGACAGTGTCATTTATCTTCCGCTATGAATGATGCACACAAGTTTGAACAATTTTCCTCTCAGTGTCAACAAGTACGCTGAAGTAAAAATAATAACCGGATGAAACTCGACAGGGTGAGTTTCTAGTTTGTCTCTCTACCTATAGTGTCGTACAAAATTCGTACTCCCTCGTTGGTCTAGTTGTTAGCCTATGTGGCTTCGATTACGAGGTCCTGGGTTCGATTCCTGGGTCGGGTCATGGAATAATTCTGAGCTTTTTCATTCTTCCATGAAATGTTCAGTACATTCCAAGCCTGGAGTTTGGAAGTTGGTTACACCCCCGTTCCTCGGAGAGCACGTTAAGTTGTCGGTCCCGGTCACTGTCATCAACATCTGATAGTGATCGTTAATAAATGAAACATTATCACCTTAAGCCCAACAACCCGCATTGGAGCAGTGTGGTGGGTGTATGCTCCATATCCCCTCTATAAGGAGGGATGCCTGGCCCTGTAGGGGGCCTTTAATAGGCTGATAATGATGATGATGGTGATAGTGTCGTACTAGAGAGAAGAAAAGACAAAGGACATTGCTAAAAATTGTATGGAAGTGTATCCCAGGCTGCCCAGTAATGATATATATGTCGTTAAATAGTGCAGATTTTCTATTTACAGAAAAACAAACTTGTATGTAGCTATGCAGTCGCAGGAAAAAGTTATGAAGGTTGAAAAAGTTGACTTTTCATACTACGACGACGGTCACGTGATTCAGATCACAAAAAATCGATTGAAATTCTTATATTTTTGATATATTTTCAAGTGTTTGCTATGAAACATGGGTAGTTGTTCAAAATTCATTGTGTATTTAAATAAAACAGTTAAATATGAGCATAAGTTTGGACAGCCTGGGGAAAATGTTGGCAGTGTCCTTTCGCTATGAGTCTACGTAATAGCTTCTCTAAGCACGGAGAGGTTAGCTACATGCAGAACTATCGACTTTGTTTGGGATTATTTACAAATTACGACACATGTCAAAGTGGAGGGATGGTAATGAACTAAATATGGCTAAGGGAGGGTAAGTCCTATATTTAGTGATGTCACGTTATGAAATCTATTGTATCAGAATATTTTATATTTATTGTTTATTATCATAACGTTTACAATACTAAATCTAACATACAACGTGCAACGAAAAAAAACAGATGGCTTTACTGTATATTACTAAAGAGTTTTTAATCTAAGTTTTGATTTGACGTTCATTTTGTTATGAATTAAATTGAACTGCTTAATTTCTGAACGGCTGATTAAATTGAATTATGTCTTGTAAATGCAAGATTTTTTAAAAAACATGATGTCACACTGGGATGGAAAGGGTAATTTCTCAAAATGTCTTTGCAAAATGGTGGTGGAACATTGAAAAAAGTCAATTTGGAATTCGTTCCTACATACTTAATAAATAATAAAAAATAAACATTATAGGACAATTACACACATCGCTATATAGCCCCAAAGTAAGCGTACTCATAAGTAGCTTGTGTAATATGAATATTTTTAAATATATAATACATAAATACTTATATAAATAACTAGCTTTTGCCCGTGACTTCGTCCGCGTGGAATTAGTTATAACGGCAGCCTAATTTTCTAAGCTTTGAATGTCATATTTATTAATATCTAATCAACTGCCAAAGAAATAGGTCTTAAGATTTCAAAATGACGATACTTTCATACAACATTTCATTCCCCCTTTAACCCCTTACAACCCTTTTTTCGCAATTAAAAGTATCCTATGGCCTTTTTCAGGCTCTAGACTTACTGTGTACCAAATTTCATTTAAATCGGTTCAGTAGTTGTAGAGTGAAAGCAAGACAGACAGACAGACAGACAGAGTTACTTTCGCATTTTTTATATTAGTTAGGATGAATGTCATATTTATTAATATCTAATCAACTGCCTAAGAAATAGGTCTTAAGCTATCAAAATGACGATACTTTCATACAACATTTCATCCCCCCTTTAACCCCTTACAACTCTTTTTTCACAATTAAAAGTAGCCTATGTCCTTTTTCAGGCTCTAGACTTACTGTGTACCAAATTTCATTTAAATCGGTTCAGTATCTGAAAGCAAGACAGACAGACAGAGTTACTTTCGCATTTATAATATTAGTTAGGATTATATAGATAAACACCCACACACTGGAAAACATCCATGCTCATCACAAAAAAGATTCCAGATGTGGGAATCGATCCCACAGCCTAGGACGCAGAAGCAGGGTCACTACCCACTGCGCCACTCGGCCGCCAAATGCATAGTCTCTTAGCAAAATTTGTGTACACTCAAATTCTTTAAATTAGTTAACCATCGTCAAGTTACGAGGGACAAAGGAGAAGGCCCGTAAAGAACAACACGCTGTAACCAAACCAAATAAATTAATAAAAATATTTTACCGTAGCTCCCACCAATATTGATTCCAATCTTCTATACTGCTATTGGCAAATATATCCCATCTCCATTTATCGAGGACATATGCATACGCCATGAGTGGAAACTTTTCAAGCGCCAGCCACAGTAAGTGGTTAATCGTAGATTCAGCAGAAGACGACACCTTCACAAAGTTCAAGGTTTGCAGATTCTTCGGCAAGGTCAACTGCAACGCTACGATATCGGAGATCGCGTCGTGGAAGGCTGCAATCATTCTGTTTATATTACGATTTTTCTTAAAATTCAATCTCAATAAATTTTGTTATACCTATAGTCTTTAACATTTTTATAGTAAACGTTTTGACCTGGATATAAAATTGTATAGACTAGATATATTAGGTACATTCGAAGTAGGTTAATTATGAATTGGGTCCAATGCCTATCAAGTAGCTCTTTCCTCATCGGTACAGTGGTTAGCTTAAGTTACTTCACATCATGGGGTCCTTACTTTTCGTTCAAGTTTTCAGTGCCTACTAATTATTTTTCGAAATCATATAACAAAAGGTGGTAAAAATGCAACACTGCACTTCGTGGAATACTCGCCATTGCGTTGACAAATGTTGATGTTGATATGTTGAATTTTTTTCTAAATTTCCAAAAATTTTATTCTTGCACAAAGGTGCATTAAGGTATACTGAATGTAAGTAATCTTTAGGCAACAAAAAATTTTGGCATTTTGCTCGATTAATAAAAATGCCTTAACAGTTGTCTTTATTTCCACTTATAAATAAATGTCCTCTACCACATCTTGATAATTATTTTTAAACAACTCCAAAGAAATTAACTATTGAGTGTGGCCCTAAATAGTTTTAAACAATTTTAGCGTAAACTACAACTAAAAACAGAATCATACAAAAGCCAATTACGTTTTTTATTTTACGTTCATTTTCAATTTAACTTCTAAGTATTATGATGTGGTTAAGTATTACGATAAACGACAAAAAGTTTAATTGACCACATTGACAACAGTGTCCTGTTGAAATATGGCCATTTTATACCTTTTTAAAATAATTTTAAGGAGTTTTTTAAGATTTATTTCATGTGAATACCTTAATTAAAAAAAAATTAGACTGACTTTCTGAATCACATTTGAAAATAAATACCACAAAAACTTTAGTTTCTAAAGAACAATGGCGCCTCTTTTATACCTTAAGCAAATTAAACACTAGTATTTTTCTTAATCAAAATTACTAAGTGTTTTGGTGTATACCTACTCTTTTTGCTCAATAACGGCTTAAAGTTTGACGTTAAAATTACCTACGTCACAAATTTTACAACAACCTATTAAATTTTGTAATAAGTTAAAGAACTTACTTACAAGTTATAAGGAAAACCGCAAAAATAGAGACTCGAAAATAACAATTCCCGTCAAAATATAGACAAATTGCTATTATTCAAGGTTGTTCGTATTAACAGCTTTAAACCATAGTGTCAATGCGTCATTAAAAAAGCCTTTTAAACCGTTAACTTCATGAAAAACATCTTTCATAAGTGAATGTTTGATTTTTCTCAGTTCACCATACAACCTTCAGCGAGACAATAAAATGCACACTTGACCGCCTTTGTTAGGATTTAGGCACTGGAACTAATTCTAAAGGTTTCTTTAGGTCGTTATTTTTATAAGAATTCATTGATAAATTTAATAATTGATGTTTCATAACTTATCTTATCTTGACTTCAGTGAGTTCCTTGACGATGTTTTTACGGTAATTTTTATTTAAATTTACCTTTTGTTTAATATTAACATTTTTGTTTGCATATATTACAGCTTTATTTAAAAATATACTTGTTAATTCATTACTTTTTTTAAAAGGATTGTCATATATCATTTACAAACTTCGTATGGCGTTAAATGAAGTTATTTCTACTTATCACATTGTCTCTATATAAGTATCGTGTGATTTCTATATACTCGTAAGAACTTTAAACATTGAGAAAGACTCTTTGGCAGTATTAAAACCGATTTGATAAAGTTACAAAAAATACGACGAAATATAAAAAATGTATGTAGTGCTCTACGTTTTCATTGCCGATTTTAAAAATTAAGTTTATTAATTACCTGGATTAGGTCCATCTCTATATAGTGGTTGAAGATTGCGATAGTGTTTGAAGTACTGCACATGACCCAAGAGTCTTGCAGCCCTAGATAGCGCCACTGTTATATCTGATACCTTCTCACCACACCATTTAATTCTGCAATATAGTAATTACAAATAAATAACAAATATCCCTTTTACCTCATATACTTATTAAGCAATTATTACTATCTATACAATATTTAAGCGGAATACCACTAATCTATTTACTCGTCACCGTGTCTTTAAAACTATACACTTGACTAACTTGATATGAGTAGCCAAGTTACTCATATCGCGATGTAGACGTTCGGACTGATTTTTTGATGATGGGAACAGGATCTACGCGAGTATTCGTAGAAAACTGCTATAAAGTTAGAACAACTATTGTATACTATAAAAAAAAACTATTGTATATATAACCATACAGGTATATATACAAGGTAAGGTAATTTCAATTTACAATCCCGTAGAACTTTACCACAGCCTTTGTCCATGGTAGGTACTACTTTATTATTCTAATTTAATTTACTTAATCCAATATAAAATCATAAGTATCGATTTTTCAACTATACGGTTGTCCTTTATATTTGCAGTAGCTTTTGTTTGCCTAATATATTTTTACTTAGCAACAACATGTCTGCGGTTACCTTTTTCTGCTTATGTTTTTTTTGGTTTTATATTATTAGCAATAAAGCAACAAAGTTTCATTATTGATATCTCAAACTCACTTATAATTAACACCGTCGCACATATCATGGCTTGAGGGTAAACAATTGTCTGTTGTCACTGTTTCTTTAATATCTCGAAATGTTTCTTCGGCACTTTCGAATCCAATAGATTGATGAAATTCATCGACGGCATTAAATAGATCTATGGAATGAATGCTTTCGTTTTGGGAAACTGTTGCTCTTTCAACATCCGGATACACTGCAACTTTGTTGTATATTGCCTGCCATTCTTGAGCCCATAAATTGCCTAGAATTGAAACAATTGCCAAAAAATTTTCACAGGCGTTTATAAAAGACATTACCAGCAATCACAATGATCTAAGATAAAAAAATCATCTAAATAACTTACAAGAAGGCTTATTTAAATCTTACGTTTAAGTTAAGCTTTCTATAGACATTGAAATAATCCCCTCATCAATAGCATAACACTATAGTTATTAGGTAAATTATTATGCTTATGATTTATTTTAACTACGTTAATGTGAAGGTAAGTTTATATTAAAGCAAAACTTACCTAAAATATGAGCGGGTATTAATTTATCATTGTCACTTAATACCGTCATATAATAAGGCTTTAGCTTAACTCGTACGTAATCATGCAGAAGATTGTAAAACGGTTTAATTTCATTCCAAATACGATTAACAGTGGCAGGGAAATCATCATCTTCAAAAGCATATCGCCACATATCGCCAGCGTCACTAAAATTTTCTGACACGGCTACGTTGTTCATTCTGACTACATAATCTTTGAAAATCGGTCTTATTTTCATCCCAGTAGCATCTCTATAAGCCTTCCAATAGTATGCCAGCTCGGCAGTGTCAGTACTCGTTTTGAAAATTGTTATTATATCTGAAATTATGGAATGGGCTCGTGAAAGAGTGTCTGAAACGACAAATTTAAACGCAATCAAATATTGTTCTAAGATAACATTTTATACATATCAGTCTACATTTGGAAGACGATTTGGCTTTTATTGTTAATGTAACGTGTAGAGGTAAGTGTTTGTTTGTAAAATTAAATAAAAGCTAGCTAAGTTAGTTACTTAATATATGATCATAAATCAACTGCTCGTGAGTGATTGTTAAACTAAGTATATTTTTCGAAAAACGGGATTCGACATCACAAACCTTCACCTTTACTACTTTAATTCATAATTTTAAAATGCGTTTTTGTTACCTTATCTTTCCTTTAATTTACACATCCAAACGCTTTCGTGCTGTCAATCTAATTTGGATTTGGAAGCAGTACCTACTTTACTTACAAAACCAAGTCGCCTTCCAAAAGTAAACCAGTTATACCACAAAATATAAAGTAGTACTTTAATTACTGGTAATTTTACTATACTTGGTGTATAACATAGCTATAAAATGTTATTGAGTACTTAGTGCTATCTTGGAACAATAGTGTTTTGAAAAAGCAATGATAACTGACCATTCATCGTTCGTTGCGAATCGTCGTTATTGCAAACAGTCGCATTGTAGGCGCATACCGACACTCTACTCCAAATACGTTGCATTGTATCAATTTCTTCGCGTTGCTGTAAATATTTTGGCCATTGTTATTTTTTAAATAGCCATTCCCTCGACAATCATACCTAGTAAAAAATAACGATGATGTCTTGGTTGGAGCGTGCTTATCTACCTATTCAATCTGGTCTTGCAGTTGCACAAAAATTACGTCGAACAAATTATTATGTTAATTTATTATCAGCTTATTTTATCGGTCCAGGCTTCCCTTCCAAAAAGAAATGTAATTTGGAACTTATTGTGGACCAAGAGTGACAATATTTGATTCTTTAGCTGTCACTATCACATGTTGATAGTACCTAAGCAACAGGACCAAATTTTTCTTAAAATCTCTAAGTAAGAAATCCTATACTGCTGCGACAGGTCGTCTGTAGTTGTAATCTGCGGTCGGGCACCTGATGTGATTAACTAAGTCTAGTGATCCAGAATGTTGCCACATACTTTCTAAGAAAACTTCTCGTTCAAGTGACAATATTTAATTCTTTAGCTGTCACTATCACATGTTGATAGTACCTAAGCAACGGGACCAAATTTTTCTTAAAATCTCTAAGTAAAAAATCCTGTACTGCTGCGACAGGTCGTCTGTAGTTGTAATCTGCGGTCGGGCACCTGATGAGATTAACTATGTCTAGTGATCCAGAATGTCGCCACATTCTTTCTAAGAAAACTTCTCGTTCAAGTGACTTATAAGGCAACACGAGATACGAGTGAAATTAAATCAAATGCTTCCTATCAGTGCAATAACTTCTTATGTGGGAGAAATTTCTTAATTAATTACAGTTTCCTAAAACCATAAAAGCATGTCGATTCAGCCTAGTAGTTAGCCAATATGGCTTTCGACCGTGAGGTATTGGATACGAGTCCTGAGTCTCATTTGATTAGAAGTTATACGAAAATTGATAGGTACGTACTTTACTTTGAGGCATTTGTACGTTAGTGCCTCGCTCTTTTATTATTCTAATTTTTCTTCTTAATTTTAAATCAATCAAAGACTCCTTATCGTTCATATATTTTTTCTTTAAAATTGTCCAGTATTGCTTTTTTATATCATCTTCTTCAGCTGCTATTCGAACCTGAAATATTAAAAATGTTATATTAAATTTTATATCTAAAACAAAATACGAATGTCTTAAATAAAGACATCTCAGCTCTAAAACGCGCGATTTTCACTCCATATTGGCATGAGATGATCGTTAAATGATATTAATTTATTTTCCCTAAATCATACGAGAATATATTTACCATTTTATTTTTTTTCGCTTCGTTGTTAATATCTGTCACATAATCCCAAAGTGCTTCTTGCGATGTTTTACAGATTTCTAAGCTTAATTTATCCATTTCTTCCATAAACAATTCTATAGTGCTATTCTCCTTGTCAACTTCTTCAAGCTGAATTTTGAATGTTTCTACGACGTCGTCGTTTTTGGCAATTACTATAGGATTAGGATCAAGTACCGTTTTTAAGGCATCGTCTAAGAATTTCTTCTCTTCTACTTCTGTTTCCACTTCGTGTCCACTTTCGTCGGATTGCTCCCCTGTTTTATTATTTTTAACAAAAATTTTCTCATCTGTAGACATTTCTGATGTTGGATTGTTCTGGAATTTGACGGCTGTTATCGCGGTGATCACTGTCGTGACACATATTAATTTCTGAAACACACGCCTGGTTTTTAGTAACATATCATAATATATTAAGTACTTACCTATTATAATGTATAACCATAAAATAATTATAACTATTTTTACGTACGTTATTGCAAATACTATACTTTTAATTTAAGAATAAATGGATTTTTTCTACTTTTAATTAAACTACCTCGTTGGTCCTGTGGGTATACTGTAGCGTTGAATCCCGTCTTGGATATAAATCCTGATTAGGCATTTGTTTCTTTCAAGAAATTTTCAGCAAGCAGCTTGTTGGAGGCTTTTCATCCATGTGCCTAAGAAAACTTAAGTTTTTGATTTTAGTCATTTTCTTTTCATTATCCTGTGATGGCCTGAGATGGTTGATAATCTTGACTCTTACAACCTAGTACCTTTTAAAGAAACCACGAAGCAATCTCCTTAGTTATCAATCTACCTACCGTACTCTCCATAGTTGCCCAGCATACTTACGTATTGTAGCACATGAGCTGACAAACGCTTTTGTGAAATAAGTAAGGTCTGGTCATCACAGGTTCTCCATCTATTACATTACATCTGATAGTCTAAGAAATGATCCCACGATAAGTAACTACAGGCAATGAAAATGTACACCATACTATTATGGTATAAGGTATTTAAACTTAATTATGCTATGTGATATTGCATGTAGCATATTACAGAGGGTATATGAGATTTAATGTGTGTAATAACAATACAACAATAGTCCAAGCGTGGTGTTTAATTAATGATCACATCCGTTGTTCATTTGATGCACCGGCTTTTCAGGGTCTTCACAACCTTCCACTAATATGATGGATTATGGTTCATCATGATTTGTCTATTTTGACCGCCGTATGTTCCTAGTCACATAAGGAAACCTAGTAGAGTAGATCTTAGACCCTCCATTCTGTTCCAATACATATTGGCGGGCTATCAGATGTTGTCATATATGACCTGATGGCTGAACGTGCTTAGCAGGATTGATATAAACCTGCTTGGCTTCAGTTTACGATTTTCTTGGGCTATGAAATATTGAGCTTTATTTTTTTTTAAAGTGATTTTTAGTGAAAATTCTCAGCCCGGAGTTAGGAAGTTGGTGGCCTCGAAAAGTTCGTTGAGACGCCGATCTTTGTCATAATCGTTAACATATTGTGATAATGATCGTCACAAGAGTAAATTATATCCGTAATTCCGTTTTCCTGCATTGGAACAGCGTAGTGGGTTTAAGCTGTATATCCTTTCTACTATTAACGATCAGTCCTTGTAGTGGGTCGTTAATATTGGTTGATAATTATGGTTCATATATTATATATTATAATATATTATATATTATAATATATTATATATTATAATAAAATAAATTATTTTGATTTATGTAGGTAACCTTTATGTACAGTTTAGAAGCGGGTGTTTTTGAAAAAAACGATAACACAGTGCTATATTAAAAGTGCATTTTTGCTGTAGTTTTATTATAACCTGTTTAAAAGTTTTTTTACCTAAGATTGTTATTACTGTGTGATCTATAGATATTCTATGATAGTACAAAAAAATTCAGCATTGTATTTGTACCTACTTATATATGAATCAAAAGTATACAATACCTATAAATGAATCAAAATTAATCAAATAACCTACCTAGTCAAATAGGTCATAGTTATAGAACTACATAAATAAACAATACCTACTTCAACCAGCATCGTGTTCAATATCAATCCACCTCGTTAACTCTGTATCACAAAAACACAACACAAACTACATTTTCCATTTAAAAATCATCCTTTAAAAACTATTCAAACATTCGTAGAGTTTCACCGCTTTAGCGGCAATGTTTGTGAATATTATACGTTTTTTTTCGAATTGAAACAATTGGTTGGGTATTTGTTTTGAAAACGATAAACGGTCGAACGATTTGGAGCTCGTTGCAAGCGCGGCGAGCTTCGACTGGTAGCGTCGACGCAGTCGTATTGTTCTGTCGTGATATAGGAATGCCCACTACAATATACTCAGGATGTTCTCATGAGAGCGGAAACTCTAGACTAGTAACATCTTATTCATCATCCTTGTTTATGTTGGGGGGATCGGTATGTTTGTAAGCTAGTTCTCACCTCATATAAGTACATCACATATTAGAGCCTAAAGAATATAAAATCTATAATTCTCCTCCAAATAAATAAGGTATCTTTATAAGCCAGCTGTGATTACTAATATAATTAAAGTATTAGCCTATGTTTCTCATGAATCTGGCTATTATATGCAAAGGCAAATTCAAACTTTAAAATTGCTGGAAAACAAATACTAAAAAAACTAACACAGAAAGAACACAGTTAGATAGGTCTTGTGGTATTTTTTACCGAGAAGCCATGTCCATATTTTAGTCTTTGCCCCATCTCGAAAAAATTCAAGATCTGGGACTGTCAGATGAAATTAATTACACTCATGTTTCAGAAGTGATATTGATGAAAGGACAATGCCAAAATTTGCCCCAGCCATATTTAACTGTTTTATTTTAATACGCAATGAATTTTAAACAACTACCCATGTTTCATAGCAATCACTTGAAAATATATCAAAAAATTAATAATTTCAATCGATTTTTTGTGTTCTGAATCACGTGACCGTCGTCGTATTATGAAAAGTCAACTTTTTCAACGTTCATAACTGTTTCCTGCCACTGCATAGCTACATACAACTTTGTTTTTCTGTAAATAGAAAATCTGCACTATTTAATGACATATACATCATTACTGGGCAGCCTGGGGTACACTTCCATACAATTTTTGGCAATGTCCTTTGTTGTGTGTGTGCCTTGTAGATATAGCTCTTATTCGTGTTGATTAGGTTCTACGAATATCATTTAGTTTTTAAGCGAATCCAGAATAATTTGATGATGATCATATAGGTATATGAAGTATTTTTAATGCTTATTTCCCGCCTGAATTTAAAATTACTACTCGCCATAACTTTTTAATTTACTATAATGATTCCAAGATTTAATCCAAGGTATCTTCCATATAATCCATTCAAAATTGCAGCTAAATCGGTTTAGTAGTAATTATTAATAATAATTCATGACGGAGTAACTAATTAATTAAGTAATTTGTACACAACAATTTGTAAAACATCAGTGTGACATTTACAAAAACAAAAGGCAGCCTAGTTTCATTTATTACACAGCTGGTGTAGGTACGACAACCAGTCTAACTTGATAAGGTGAATAATAAACTGCTTGTGCTAAGGTTTTATTGCGTAGTTAAATACAGAAATAAATATTGAAACAATCATCGGTTTGTGGTTTCATTCCTTCTTCAAGAAGGACGCTAACATCTGTGCTCCCGTTTGGTCGATTTCCTCGTAACCAAACGGCTCTAGGGATTTTTTCGTTCTTTCAAACCATTTCGATACGTTCTCGTGTGCATTGAAGTCGAATCCGAACGCCTGAAACAAAAACTCTATCAAATTTTCTATTGAACATTATTTTGAAAAGTCTACAGACTTTTTCTCAAACCGTTATATACTAAAGCCAAACTCTATTGAGAATGTTTGTCAACAAACAAATTAAAAATGAAGGGAGAAATCACTATACTAAAGCCAAACTCGATTGAGAGTGCTTGTCAACAAACAAATTAAAAATGAAGGGAGAAATCACTATACTAAAGCCAAACTCGATTGAGAATGCTTGTCAACAAACAAATTAAAAATGAAGGGAGAAATCACTATACTAAAGCCTATGCTTGTCAACAAACAAATTACATTTCAGCTAAAAATTTAAAATTTTGTTAACTTGTTAATAACAAATTCATTACAGAAAATAGGTGTAAAATGACTAGTGATTTCTACTTTATTTTTTATGATTGTTGAAAAGCATTCTTAATAACGAATTAAATTAGATTAGTAAGCTTAATACTAATTAATATATTCAATATCTTTTAAATAAGATTTTATAAAAAAACAAACCATAATTTAAATTTATAAGGCATAAAATGTGTTACATTTTTTACATTCATTTTAAATTTGTTTGTTGACAAGCATTCTCATTCGAGTTTGTCCTTAGTATAGTTAGGTAAATGACGGATATCAAAATACAAGTGTTTTAAATTAGTTTTAAACAAATGAAATTATAAAATAACTAATTAATTTTGTCAAATAACAAAAAAATTTTATCTTTAAATATTAAGGGTAAAACAGAGACGGCCTTGCAATGGCATGACGTCATACTTAAGTAACGTTATAGTAGCTCAGTACAAATTTTCGTTCTGCAATAAAAGTGCCTATAACTTTGTATATCAGATATTACTTTTATTTTCATCGTACGGTATTATATTTTTTCTAGTTTATAATAATGTAATGAAAGTTTTCTAGTCAAATTCGCGCATTTGTATAATCTTTAGACTAATTAAGAAATCGGCCAAACAATCGGCTGATATATTCAAATTCATTTATAATATCAAGTAGGCTGTTTTACAAGCATTTTTGAAACGTCACTAAATGATTGGTAGAGTCACCTATGTATGTCTGTCAGTAGATACGTAGTGACTCTACCACCGGTTCAGAAGGCAGATCCTGCGGAGAAGGGCAGCCAAGAAAAGCAGCAGTTGCTCTTTTTAATAATAAAAAATATAAGTTTGTGGTCTGCGAGAATTTTAGAACTAATATTATTTTTATTAAAATAGCGTCTTCAGATGGACATCCTCGACTGTTACTTGGTAGGTATAATGATGACATTAGGTAGGTATTTTAGGGCAAACATTTAAATGGTAAAAATTGTTTTTTTTTTATCAAACAATAGGTAATAGGATGGGGAGTAACATTTTATTTAGATAAGATTTTGCATGTTTTCAGCAATCCAATAATCTCATTCTCTTATCACTAAACTATCATGTTTACAAGCTTTATTTTCGTTATCTAAATCTCTGTAAAGTTATTTCATTTCTCGTATAATTTTTGTTCAGTTTCTACTACGTACATACTAATGCGGTATTAGTTTTTAAAATATTAATTTAATGTTATTTGATACAAATGCCATTGATCGTTTAGTCCCAACCAAAAAGATAAGTAATTTAAAACAGCCTTTATTTTAATTTACTTATCAAGACGGGTCAAACGAGCCCAATCTCAATGGAGTTTTGTAGGCTTATTACGAAGTTCCTCTGGCTACTTTCAAGGCTACTTTCAGAACCTGGTTACCATATAAGGTCAAAGTGCTCGTCAATACAAAACAAAGTAGCCCAAACTTGAAGGAGTTGTGTCTCTTTATAATGAAGTTTCTACTGTCACATTCCAGTTACAATATCATATCAGCTCCATGTCACCGTAATATTAGTTAGAAAGTTCAGCTCAATAGGATACTGGAAAATGAGTTCAATTTAACTTGTAAGAACTCATTGTAGACACCGTGTAATTAATGTAAATACTTAGAACAGAATTAACTAACCTCCAAGTTACTAAAAACTACGACAATAGAGATGTCAGCAATAGTGAGAGTGTCTCCTGCGACGAACACTCTCCCTTCTAACATAGTGTTCAACCATCCCAGAGCTTCGTTTAACTTGTCAGCTGCCTCGTCGTCGTAGCCTGCGCCTTGGAATAACATCGGAGCCTGAAAGTTTATCGACTGATTTATTGTAGGCGTAGATTTACTTTCACCTTGTCACAACAGTGAGTAGGCGATTTGTATGTGAGACGGCCGAGTGGCGCAGTGGGTAGTGACCCTGCTTCTGCGTACTAGGCTGTGGGTTCGATTCCCAAATCTGGAAAAATGTTTGTGTGATGAGGATGGATGTTTTCCAGTGTCTGGGTGTTTATCTATATATTATAAGTATTTATGTATAGTATATATAAAAATATTCATCAGTTATCATAGCACCCATAACACAAGCTACTTACGAGCATGCTTACTTTGGGGCTATATAGCGATGTGTGTAATTGTCCTATAATATTTAATTATTAATGTATGTTAAATAAATAAATTAATGTATGTTAGTACATATTATAAAATCTAAAGAATTGAACTAATAAGTTTGTTAGTTTGATATAACTTCGAATTTAAATCTTTTTTCTTCTGCATTATTAAAAAAAGTGGGTTTACTCTTGATTATTCTTAGTCAATTTATAGCTTAACATATTATGTAACTATTACGGAGTAATAGTTACATGGTATTGTAAAGAATAGGAGTACCTTGTGGCTATTATCCCAGCGAAAATATTAGTTAGTATGAGAAAAACCTCGTTCAGAGGAAGTGTTACGTCCATACTCATTTTGCCAAACAGTAATGATGCCTACCGATCTCAGAAATACAGTTGCTCGTGTAATTACTGTCATAACTTATGCCTCAGATTCCAGTTGAAGTAACGCAGCAGTGGAATTTGGTACCCCTTTTAATCGCTTATGAGTTTTCTAATCTAATAATTTAGCTATAACACTTACATAGAGATCCATGTAGCGTTTATACAACGTGCCAAGATCGAAGTTGAGCCTCTGGTCAACCAACGCTCTTTGTCGAGGGTTCTTCGGATATAAAGAGTCACTACGCCCGTAGGCATTCACCAGGTACGCAAGGATAGCGCGACTGAAAAGGATAACGGATAATTATAAAACAAAGGACAAACAGTAGCGTTATTCTGTAACTGTGTACTTATTTATAACACGGCTGTGTATGTTTTGAATTAATCTCTACATCTCCAAGTAAATGAATTTGTCACATTTGACACTATCGAGGCTTAAAAATATCGTTACAGAATATCTCTACAGTAATTCTAATAATTGTGGTTTTATTCCAATGTAGAGTCTACTTTTTCATTTAAGGTTACTAGAATTTTTGGCTTTTTTTATCAACTATAAGTTGGCCCTTGACTGCTATCACACCTGATGTTAAGTGATGATGCAGTCTATGATGGAAGCGGGCTAACTTGTTAGGAGTAGGATGAAATCCACACTCCTTTCGGTTTCTACGCGACATCGTACCGGAACGCTAAATCGCTTGGCGGTACGTCTTTGTCGGTAGGGTCGCGATAACTTATACAGGGCTAAACACGAAGTCAATTTTGATAAAAACCCCTTTGAGTACTCAAAAAGCATTTTCAAGGAAAAAAAGGGAAAACTTGTCCTAACCAATGAGCAGATTTACGACCACTTTAAAAGCACATATGAGGTACCAAGACAGGGGAGGCTATATTCAGATCCTCATACACTAAGACCTAACAATCCTCTAGCAAACTTTCAAAGTATTCCACCCACCATAGAGGAAATAAACAATACTATCAGGAAGAAAACATCTAAATCTGCACCAGGCCCTGATGGCATCCCCTATATTGTGTACAAAAAATGTGCTTCAGTCCGTAAACATCTCTTAAACATATTTAATAAGATCTGGCTAGGACAACAAATACCAGCGACATTTGGCGAAGCGATTTTTGTCCTCATCCCAAAAAAAGTCGAAGTAACTCATCCAAAGGACACTAGACCGATAGCTCTAACTAATACTATTTCCAAATTATTTTTCAGTATATTGCAAACAAAAATGACAAAGCACATGATAAACAATAGGTATTTCAGGCCTAATCACCAGAAAGGGTTTTTGCCCGGAATTTCTGGTTGCCTGGAACACAATTCACTTCTAGGCGAAAGTCTCAAGGATGCTAGAAAATATGAAAGGCAAATTACGATCTGCTGGATAGACCTAGAAAATGCGTTTGGTTCTGTCCAGCATGATCTATTGACTTTCGCCTTGAGATGGTACAATTTTCCTGATCTAGTTATTGATTTAATCACTTCCTACTATTCAAAATTGAAATTCACCATAGCAGTAAACAATGAGTACTCAAAACCCCTACATTACAATGTGGGGCTGTTTCAAGGTTGCTGCTTATCTCCAATAGCTTTTAATGTAGTCATCAATATTCTAATAGATAAATTAATTGTTCAAGAAAAGAAATGGGGCTATCGGTTTAAAATCAACAATAAATATACAGAGTCCATCTTAGCTTTTGCAGATGACCTTGCTTTACTGACACGAAACCCAAAACACTGTCAGGAGCTATTGAATGTAGTGGATGAGTTCTGCTCATGGACTGGTGGGCTGAGGGTAAAGCCAAGCAAATGTCACTGTCTATGTCTGGGGAGACGAAATACTAAATTTACATCTTATGATCCGGGTCTCTCTATTAGTGGCCAAAGTGTAACCACCATTGCTGAAGCATTGCCTTTTAAGTTCCTCGGTAGAAAGATTGATTACAAAGGACGCACTCCATCCCTTGAGGTAGTCGTCGATAACTTCATATATGACCTCAATAAGGTAGACCAACAGCCCATTAACAATATAAAAAAAGCGTGGGTCTATGACAACTATCTCACTTCACGTCTGACTTGGCCATTCCTCGTTTATGATATTGGCAGAACCCATCTGGCAAAACTAGATGCAAATGTCATAAAAACATTGAAGTCTTGGTTTGGTCTAGCACTCTCGGCTGACCCTTCAACTCTATTCAGAGATTACAATAATTTTGGGTTAAAACTAAAAAGGCCATCGGAACTCTATAAACACCTCAGGGTTACCAGAACGCACATTCTAGTTAAGTCCCAGGACGAACTAGTTGCATCACTTCCTAAAGACGAGGGTGCCGGAAAACTTGACTCTAGGCTTCAATTTTACAAACAATTTATGGCAGGGGCTCAGGTAAATAGAACCGGGTTGGGTGCAAGACGTAAAAAGGAAGACCAAGACATAATAAAATCTTTTCTTAAACAAGATGAGGACGACAACTACAAAGTGCATGCCATGAACCTAGAAATGCAAAACGAGTGGTTAAACTTAGGCGAGTTCTGCATCCCTCTGGCTCTGGAGTGGCGCGCCTTGCTGTACGATTGGTCTCCTGCCTTATTGAAATTTTATCTTAATGCCTTTCAACTGACTCTCCCAGATCAGAGTAACCTAGTAAGATGGGGAAAAGCCTCGGAAAAATCTTGCTATACCTGTGGTGAGGCAGTGGGCACTGCAAAGCACTTATTGGTAGGATGCAAGGTGCTCCTGGACAGGGGTCTCTACTCACGCCGCCACGACAGAGTACTAGAAATCATACGTGAAGCTATAAGCCTTTCAGTAGCTAGGGCTCAAAAAGGGTTGACGACGAATAAAAGACAAACTAACTTCGTTAAAGCAGGCTCAAGTACAAATTCCACCAGCAAGCCTTATTCAATTCTAGGCTCTGCTCCTGATTGGACTATATTAATGGACACGTATGAAAAGCACTATAAAATCCCGGAAGACTTAGCTATTACGACATCTAGACCGGACATATTTCTTTTTTCCAAACAAATCAAACGTATAGTACTTGTTGAGCTTACAGTGCCGTGGGAAACAAACATCCCTAAAGACCATGTATTCAAAGTGAATAAATACTATGACCTTACTAATGAACTAACCAAAAATGGCTATGTGGTTAGTTTATACGCGGTAAAAGTGGGTGCGAGGGGTATACGATATATATAGCGAAGTCTCTCTACAACCTGCTAAAAGACCTTGGCCTTACTAGAAGTGCAGTAAGCTCCATATTGGAACGAGTGTCCAAAGCTGCTCTAGTAGGGTCCTTCCGAATATGGTTGGGCAGGGAGAATAACTTGAACAGAGGAGGTGAGTGTTGACGCGCGTCACTAAGGGTACCCTTAAACCTACACCCGAGTCACAAGTCTCGGGCTCTGTTCGGAGTTTTTCTCTCAGCCACGCGATGGACCCGGCACCCGCACGGTGAATCCATGGAATGCTAAGATATTCGTCTCTCTAGAAGTTGGCTTAAGATGATTTACATTTTAATGTTTATTTTACTTACCTATAAGCGTATATTCTACTTGAGACGCCATTCAAATAAGTTAATTTGAACATACTTTCAAATATGAACTTATTTGAATGGTTTTTAAAGTATAATTTTAAAGCAATTAATATTACTTACCTTTCCCATAATATAAAACCGCTATCATCCATGGTTGGTATTGTGTGTTGGGGATTCATCTAAATCATAAATGAAATACAATAAGTCAATGAAGTTTGCAACGTAAACCCCACAGAATACATAATATGTTTCTACTTTAAGGACGTTACCTAGAACCCACAAACTGCTTTACTACGTTAAACGAATGTTCCTTAAACTTGCTGGCACCGACTTCATAGATGCTTAAGTAAATTAAAACAACTAAATGATACAGTTTTGTTTTACTTTTTAGTGCGTTTTGAGTCGGTTCTATTTTTTGTTAAAAAATTTTTAATACTCTAGTCGACGCGTTTTATACTGAGTTGTCGGGACAGTCGGTCGTAAGGATATATAAAGCGAAACCGCGGGCGTCGACTAGTTAACTATATACTGTCAGTGATATTTATTACCCGACGACTCAGTTCAAAATGCGTCGACTACAGAATGTATCATTCTCTGATTGAAGATTCTCTTTAAGTTTTTTGTCCAAATTAGACCGTGATTGTAACCGTGAATATTGAAAACATTGCAAGCGTCTTATATTTATGGGCGTAAGAAGGTGGGTACATTCTTTATTAGATACTATTAGTAACTGACCTAGGGAATAATATGAGCGAGTTAGATATGTTTATGAAAGTTCTTATCAAATATTTACATTTAGATAGGAAAGCAGATAGCAATATGTTTATTTTATAATAATTGCTTTTGAAGATAAATGAGAAATTGCACATTTTTTTATCGACTACAAGTTGGCCCTTGACTGCTATCACACCTGATGTTAAGTGATGATGCAGTCTAAGATGGAAGTGGGCTAACTTGTTAGGAGAGGGACGAAAATCCACACCCCTTTCGGTTTCTACACGACATCGTACCGGAACGCTAAATCGCTTGGGTATGTCTTTGTCGGTAGGGTGGTAACTAGCCACGGCGAAAGCCTCCAACCAGCCAGACCAAGACAAATTAAGAAAAATCTCAATGTGCCCCGCCGGGAATCGAACCCAGGACCTCCGTCTTATAAATCCACCGCGCATACCACTGCGCCTCGGAGGTCGTCGACATTTCAACTGTTATAGTAATTTTAATAGTTCAATAGATAAAAAATTATTATTATAAAAACAAAAAACCCGACTGCTTAGAAGTTATGAGTTCATAACTACTAAGCAGTCGGCTTTCCCTGCAGGTTAAAATATTTTGTCCCTGTTTGCAGCACCATAAAGTATTTAGAATTTTATACAGATATAGTGATCCTTGTTTTTCTCTTTTCAGTTCATAACTTCTAAGCAGTCGGGTTTTTTGTTTTTATAATAATAATTTTAGTTTTAGTTTGTGGTATAGAAATGAGACGGTACACTTAGTACACTTTTTGCCATTTTTTGTTAAAAAGTAATATGAATATGATATGATATTTATATTTTTGATATGGTCTTTTTACGACCTTTCAATTGGTACCCATATTGCTAAGATAAGAGAAAAAAATACACACATCCCCCCTTTTTTCCCCCATTTACAGCCGCCATTTTGAAAATTTATATAGTCTATGTCACTACCACAATTTTGACAAATTCAACGACACCTCACATGTCAAAATCCGTTCAGCCGTTTAGGCTGTAGCGCGTGCCGAAGAAATTTACATACATACATACGCTCGAAAAACATAACCCTCCTTCTGACGCATTCGGGTAAAAAGAAAGAAAATGGCTCTACTAAACCTCAAATAAAGAAAGATAGACTTCACTTAACCAGATAGGAAGTTGATATAACAGATTCGCTATAACCGTAAATTAAAAATTTAGAATAGTTCGTATGTTCTATTCTATAATAGGCGATATGTATGTATGTAAGTATTATAGAATCTAAAGAATTTAACTAATAAGTTTGTTACTTTGATATAACTTCGAATTCAAATCTTTTTCCTTTTGCATTCTTAAAAAAGTTTACTTATACTCTTGCTTATTCATAGCTTAACATTTTACGCTAGGTTTTCTAGTAAGGTTGTAAGAACATACCTTTATATACTCCGGTGTTTTATGTTCCCCTTGCATGATGTTTGTTAGCACCAGCTCGAGGTCGATGCCCAGGGCCCTTGCCGTCATCATCACAGCCCGGCATGGCGGCGACGGTGGCAGGTAGTACAACTTTATAGCTTGAGTTGGCATTCTGCTGCCTTTAGCTCTTGCCGCTGCGTTGCTGTGATGTAAATACTTTATTTTAGTATGTTTATTCCAAATTGGACCAAAGTTTTGTTGAAAATTGGACGCATGTCCAGCAAAATAGCAAAATGTTCTGCTCAATCTTAGTGGCACCTCTGTGTAAAAAATGTTCTTTGATTTCCTTTCTTAGAGATTTGGAGACTATACTAAAGCCAAACTCGACTGAGAATGCTTGTCAACAAACAAATTTAAAATAAAGGTAGAAAATGCAACACATTTTATGCCTAATAAATTTAAAATTATGTTTTGTTTTTTTATAAAATGTTATTTAAAAGATATTAAATATATTTATTACTTTTAAGCTTATTTATCTAATTTATTGTCATGAATTCGTTATTAACTAGTTAATTTAAAAAAATAGGTCTAAAGTGACTAGTGATTTCTACCTTCATTTTTAATTTGTTGGTTGACAAGCATTCTCAATCGAGTTTGGCTTTAGTATAGATTAGCTATTTACGCATTTGTATTTCATATTCAAAGTAGATTGAAGAAACAAGAAGATAAAACAATACTTGCAAATAGATTGGTGATACCTATAGATGCACTGGATGGGAACTGCAGATGTTTATTAATGAATTTTTAGTAAACAACAGAAAAAACGTTACTCGTAAGTTAAAAGATATTTAAAACCAGTAAAAAAATCCGCGATTTAAATATGGAATTCACCCATAACTTCTTCTGCCAAACAGAAGAGCATAATTATAACTTAGGAATACATTATCAAAATCGAGATGAGATTTACGTCATTTAACAATGATTAGTAAGTTATTCATAACACAACAACAAATTAAAAAAATTAAAGTGCAAATTGCAAAAAAATTAAAATGTTATAAAATTGTTAATACGAAATACCACACAAGGATTAGCCTTTAAAACATTTTCTCTAAAATAATGCAAAATCACATCACAGCATGAATTGTATGGTTTTGTTTAAAAACAACATAAGTAGTACTAATAACAAAATTATTTTTGAACAACCAGTAATTTTCTTTTCCTTCTAAACTTAGAACCTTACACATTGAAGTCCAAACCCCGTAACTATGAAGATATTGAGGCTTTAAACGCCCACTGTTTAAAAAGGTACTTCGCTGGCAATTACGCGAAATGGCGTGCAGAGATTAAATCAGGCTCGACAAAGGCGAACAAAAAAATGTTACAGATTACAGTTATTTAATGTTATAAAGCACAAAATAAATATTTAAACACAAAGACTATTTTAGGTATTACCTGTGACAAACTTACGTAACAGTCCTTGAACTTTAAAGAATTCATAATTATAAATCGTAATCATAGACGTAAAAGTTATGTACCTACCTACAGCACAAAATAAAATCGATTTAGAAGCGAACACTTTTCATCAATTTGAAGTGCTACCACCTGCCACGTAATTCCCGTCAATATTGATACGCTGTTAATCAGATCGGAAACCCATAAATATTATATTACAAAAGATAGATAAGCAATAACACACCAATAAAAAGATAACCAATACAATGTACTTGCGTTAATAACAACTTGTTACTACTCGAAATATCTACACACAAAAAGATCACACTTAAAAAATGCCTCAAACGGATAATCACTACTAGGAAAATCCATTAGTTTATTAGATTAATATCACTCGAAATCAAACTCATGCATTTTTACTTACCATTCCAAATTGATAACAAGAAGTGTTATTAAAATCGGAAGCAGATTCATTCTTGAGATAAGCTTCTAAAAGCACAATATAAATGCATTTAAAAAGGCTTTATCTTTAATTATTTAAAATGATAGCACTTATTAAATTCTTAATAATTAAGTCATGCATTTTAAAGTATGTGAAGAAGCAATAAATTCATGCATATAATCATAATTATAATAATGTTGGTAAATAAAGAAACAAGTGACAGCGCCACTATTTAAAGAAAACTTTCTTGAAACAAACAAAATGATGTCACCTAAATATTACATAGTTATAAAGATAACATCTAAAGATTCCTTCGGAAATAATTCATTTGTGTATATAGGTAAATAATTTGGTGAACATTGAAACAAAGGCACGTTCAAGATCCAGATTATATAATTTTAAACTCACTTTGCTATGTGAATTTTGTGTACAACCGATTTGTCCATGCATTGCCCCAGTTTGATAAAAATCCAATGAAATCTGATAGGTAATGTAACTCTATATTGAGACAAATTAAAGGTATAATATCTGTTTGCAAGAAAGAAATTTAGTGTTATATTTGGATGTTGAATAAATTAGGCCAAACTCAGAACCTACTCTTTTTTGGAAGTTGATTAAACTGTTGAGATTATAACAGAAAGTCGCAGACTACTATGTAAGAAGTATTTTATCATTATAAAAACAGAAATTAAAACTTTAAAATCGTTCCCCACTTAATCTTAAAAATTTTTGAAATTTTAATTATAGACCAGTATTAAATATCTAAATCAATTCCCAATGTTAATCTTGAGAACTTTTACAATCTTATAAAAATTACCTAAAAATTCTAGGTATTGCTGCTACAAGAAGTTAAATTAAAATTAGTATCTTATGTACAAAAATGTTAAGAATCTAAATAGTATAGTTTAAGGTCACCTTTTGATGTTGTGTTATGAAAATAGTTTTCACTTTTGACTCTACAAGATCACAGTTCTGAATAGTTCCTACCGCGTTGACGCTCAGGTAAGTTATGAGAAGAATTGGATGTATGCCATCATTATTGTAACATTGTTATGGTCGACAGCTCTATGGTAACGAATAGGCGGACCCTCGAACCTCTAGTCAGGGTGACGACGCAAATAACTCATACTTATAGCACTTATAGTAAAGTTTACTCAATGAGTGTCCGTCATATACAAAGATTTTTTGTACACATTTTTTTTATAACCTTTAATCACGCAACCTATGATATAACAGGTGACCTTACTAACCTCCTGACTTTAATTTCAAAAACAGAATTCCTTTAAGAGCAACAGTAATTTACTCCCAAATGAAGATCTCGAATGAAAAAAATGTTATCAAGGACGTGTTTCTCAATAGTTGAACGTGACAGTTTAAAAATTCTATGGAATGGTAGCATTTTATTGGTTATTAAAATTTAAATTTAAGTATATTTTTATAAATATTAATTTAAATTAATAAAATCAAAATTAATATTTTGATTTTATAAATTTATATTTTAAATTTATAACAAATATATTAATTTATAAATATATTAATTTTTAATTTAAATTAACAAATGTAATAATATTTAATAGCGGATCGCCGTGCCGAACACAAAGGCCGATTGTGCTTCTTTGTCGCTCGTTCCGCGCTATCGCTTGCACTTCAAACCAAAAAAAGCAAGAAAGAATCTACTACAATACAAAGGATTTTAATATAATATTACACATGATATCGCATTGTTGAAATTGAGTGAAATATCACTACATAGTATAAAACAAAGTCTCTATATGTCTAAGCTGTCCTTTAAGAAAATTCTTTAAAAGTACCAACGGATTTCATGCGGTTTTTTTAATAGATAGAGTGATTCTTAAGGAAGATTTATATGTATAATACATGCATAATATAGTAGAGAAACACTGATAAATTTAGAAGTTTCTAATGTGATGTCGTAAATAAGCACGTTTTTTTGCGCTTATCTTGCAACTTTGGCTGTACCCTACGAGATAGACCAAAATAATTTACTACTATTGTCCACTTTAAAAACTTCAACAAAAATGTCCGCAATAGCATATATCTATCTTTTATATTTTGGCAGATATATAACTTTTTGTATTTTAAAAAATGATTTAATTCATATGCTTACGTTTACATCATTATTTATACAACTAAACTTAAATCCTTATCAAAATAAATTATTTAATAATCACAAGGATATTATAGAGATAAGATTTGCCTTTTACAGTATGTTAATTAGTTATATGGTTTCGGAGATATTACAAAATTTCTAAAAAACAATTCTGCCGCTATATCGTCCAATATATTAAGTTGACCTCCTCGGTGTTATGCTATACGTACCACGGACGAAGTCGTAGGCATCCGCTAGTAATAAATAATTCTCGTATTAGTGTGTAAGGGCTTTTTATTTACATGTTGGCAAATGTCCACTTTCAGCCAATTGTGCTCAAAATTCATATCTAGGTATACAACGCTGTACAATTAAAGCCATTATATGGATGGATGAATATTCAAATTGAGTTAAATATGATTTCTAAATGACTGTAAATAGTATCAGAGTGTGTACGGGCTTTTCAGTTACGTGTTATAATGATCGAAATTGACCACTTTCAGTCGCTGTGCTTAAATTGACTGAAATTATATTGAAAGAGGTATCATTATTATGAATACAGCTGCAGTAGTTTTTATTATGTTTTCTTATTTATAGAGCGCTGCACAAGTTTTTACACCAAAGGCTTATTTATAAAATAACATTCTGGATTGATAGATACGTTGCCATTTATTAAAACCGAAAAAATATTAATGAATGAGTAAAAGGCAAAAGTTTAAGTATGAATTTAAGGCTTAACTCAGATCGGAAGTGAAGCAAAGCGTCTAAATCATCAACTACAAATTATAATATTTTTTTAAAGTCGAACGCATAAAAGGCTATATAAGACACTGATGAACAACTATAAATATGAAAGACCTAAAGCTAACAACAGTTTGTTGTCGGCTTTACGATGAACAGAGGTCGATAGAAAGTCGACAGATAAAGTGCGTTTATCAGTAGCTGCGACTAGAATAACTCGATATGAACAGAGAAATGCTCTTTTATCAAAACATTGTTTATTATGTTTTTGTTTAATTAATAAAGTGATTTTTTCGTCCATCTGTCGCATGTCACATTACAGCTGGATGTGAAACAGGGATAATACGAAACACGCTTGGCAGAGTAGCCAAGGTCAATATGGTGCAACGTTTCACTTGCATCATGGTTTCATAACTTAGTACCAATTTATTATTGGACTAAGAGCCTGTTTTAGTCAAATTCAAATTCATTTATTGCGAATTGAGTACATGGAGATCTTATATAAATATTATAGGTTCTTCCAAATTCCGCCTTACAGCTTGCAATGTCCTTAAATCACTAAAAATACTGGTAATAGCTCTTTCAATCCAAACAATTAACGATTCTAACGATGCCTTTACGTCAATAAATATTCTGTCACCTTATATACACATGTCAATAAAAATGAGAACGAATTATTAATTTTAATTATGTCAGACATTCCTCAATTTTATTTTGTGTCAGATTATTTTCTCTATACGTAACTATGAATTTTGGGCCAGTGGCTTTGGAATATAGCACATTCGGAGATACCCTCACTGATCTAAGTACGTTTATATATTATCTTTGGGCAATGATGAAACACAAGAAGATCAGTTCATTACGATTACCGTCCACATATTCTCTTTTCAATTATTTTTTAGTAATTACTTGTCCAATCACATTCATGTATTCCATTGAGGAAACTAATTTTATTAAGGACTGTTAATTCTAGACCTAATTTTAGTATTTTCCCTGTAAGGTGGTCACAATTCCTATAATTTTAATTATAATAAATTAAATTTATGCACTCTATAGTTAAATCAGCAACATTTTTGATAAAACGAAATTAATTGATTGGTAAAATAAAACAATCGAATCACAAAAGAGTATAATTCACATTATCATATTTACCAAAATAAGGTTAAGCAATAAATTAGTCGGAGATTTCACTGACTTAAAATAAATGAATGTTTGTGGCACAAATTCACTTTTCATCCAAGGCCTCGACGGTGGACGCACTGCTTGCATTGTCGTTATTTTTGTCTTCGACTTGTTCAGAAGCTTTCTCCACTTGTTGTTTGCTAACAACATTGACGTCTGGTGAATCAGTCTTGATGGAATTAATTCTTTCTCTATTCACTTCTGCGGCTTGCCCGTCGCTCTGCGTTATTTTCATTTTCTTGCTCTTCGAATTTCCCATTTTGTGTTCAGACTATGGGTGATCTCACATATGACTGATACCGCTTTGTTGATATTTTTTTCACGAAGATAAAGCCCTGATAGCGAGCAAATCTTTGCAATTAAACAACGGATTTAATGAAACGATAAGAGATCCGAGCACCGTGAGGATTCAGAGCGAAATTGCAACTGCTGTAAATAGTTTAGTAAAACATGTGTTTATCACACCACTTGCTCGATAAGACAATGACACATAGCCCGTATAAACGTTACATTGACCGCGAGCATAAATAAATTAACATAGCCTTCGTGTAAACCACTTTTCCTCTATCCTATTAATATCATAAACGCGAAAGTTTGTAAGTAAATATGGATGGATAGATGTTTGTTGCTCGTTTACGCAAAAACTCCTAAATGGATTTTAATGAAATTTCTCAATATTACGCTTACATATCTAAATAATAAATAGGCTACATTTTATTCCGAAATTTCCATTGGAACGAGAACCTACTACTACGGGATCAAACCGCGTGCGACCGGTAGTATTAAATATAATAAAATATACAGAGCCTCACCGGCAAGGATTTAGAAATTGAACTATTTGTAGAAAAATTTAATATACACATCCTATGTTTAACAGAGCACCGGCTCATTAGCTCACAGTTAGCAGTTAATATTAATAACCTTTCAATGTCAAGTGTGTTCTGCAGAATGACTGCAATTCATGGTGGGTCTTTAATTTTTGTATGTAAAAACCTGAAATGTAAGAATCGAAAAGACATAGTTGGTCTTTCTGTTGAACGCATTGTTGAACTATCTTGTGTGGAGTTTGAACAAATTGTTGTAGTGTGTGTGTACCGTCCACCTACTGGGGACAATGATTACTTTGAGGAGATAATGGAGGAGGTGATGAGTACATCTGCTAAAATAATACTAATATGTGGAGATTTTAATGTTGATATTTTAAAAGTAAACTCAATGTCTCTTAACTTATTTTTTTTTATTTAGGACACGCTTTTAATGAACCCACTAGAATAACAGCTACTTCAGCTTCCTGTTTAGACAATATGTTTTTCTTCTTTACACGCGCTGTAAATGTATCCAAATCCACACGGATTATATTTTTTATGACTTAAGCTTGAAGTAATGATGCCTGATGGAAAGCAATTGTGATTTATGAGGTCTTAAGTTGGGACGCGTTGGCCTAGTAAATGCCTATTTACACTTGCATCGAAAGTGTTTAAATTGCAGCTCACAGAAAGGACACGTCGTATGGACATTAGCTGTTCAGACAAGAAACGGAAAATCTACTTATCACGTTGTCTTAATATTCAGTGAGCAGAAGCAACAAGATCCTGGTGAAGGTGTTCCTGCAACACTGCCTAAAGTATATCGTCAAATAGCACATTGTGACAGTAATGCAAAGTTAGCAATTTCGTCAACATCACCGGTTAGTCTCCAGTTACAGCACCCCGATCAATAGAATCTATTTATTTATTTATTAGGTTCGCTTACAATTACACTAAAACATGATATCTTAAACTTATTCCTTAATTTATACTAAGTGTAGTAATTACTTACAAGCAAACACAGCATGCCCAATATAGTAGATATAAAAGATAACTTAAATAATACAAAACTTAACTGACAATTCAAATATGTACTACTTAATAATCCTAACTAATATTATAAATGCGAAAGTAACTCTGTCTGTCCGTCCGTCTGTCTTGCTTTCACTCTACAACTACTGAACCGATTTAAATGAAATTTGGTACACAGTAAGTCTAGAGCCTGAAAAAGGACATAGGCTACTTTTAATTGCGAAAAAAGGGTTGTAAGGGGTTAAAGGGGGGATGAAATGTTGTATGAAAGTGTCGTCATTTTGAAAACTTAAGACCTATTTCTTAGGCAGTTGATTGAGTAATGTAATAAAATTTTATTTTTTTTAAGTAATAATAATATTTGTTGTTGTACACCGAAACACCAGAGGGCGCCACGAGAGCGCGAGACAGCATACAGCGCGGGCGACCTCCGCCGCTCACGCGCACACACATCAAATTCGGCGGCAAGATCCTTTGATCAAAAAGTGTCGTGACAACTTTTCGTACGAATTTTTTCCGTCTAGCCCCCTTTCACAACGCGCGATAAGGAACTTCGTTCCAATATGACATTCAAAGCTTAGAAAAATTAGACTGTCGTAATAATTAATTCCACGCGGATGAAGTCCAAAAGCTAGTTAATAATAAAATGGTAAACAAATAAATGTGAGAAAATTATACTAATATAGTTAAAATCTTAATAATGGAACTGGCATAACTCCATGAGGAGATGATCTTATTCCGAAACATCTATGGACATCTATACATGCATAGGTATATCATACAAGAAATATGATTATGCAGTTTCAATTCCTCAAAAGGCATTGAAGTGCTCTTGCACTGACATGATTCAATGTTTGAAACACTTGTTCAAAGACGGTATGCGTCTATCTCAGTTCATTTCTTATCTCGTGACTCACCAGGACGAATATAAAGTGCCACCAAGCACAGAGTGACATCACGTCGACACATGTACAAGGTTATCGGCTGCACTTGTAGATTACATAGGCTGGCTGTTTGTTTGCATAGTATTTGCTATAATTGCATATACAATTTGTTACGATTATTTTTTGGCTTACGAGAAAAACAAGGACTTTATACGCTGCAGGAACAAAGGTACTAATTGATTTTAAAAATGTATGATATTAGCTTAGGAGTTTGATGTCATATTCCTGGTGTAGTAAACTATTTTGTCCACACCTGCAGCACCATAAAGTATTTAGAATTTTATATAGATATAGTCATCCTTGTTTTTTTCTTTTCTCGTTGGGTTTTTTTGTATTTATAATAATAATTTTATTTGAGACTTTTTAGTTTTAATTTGTGGTATAGAAATGAGACGGTACACTTTTTGATATTGCTTGTAAAAACAGTAATATAAACATGATATGATATTTATATTTTTGAAATGGTCTTTTTACGACCTTTCATTTGATACCCATATTGCTAAGATAAAAAAAATGCACACGTCCCCCCTTTTTTCCTCCATTTGCAGCCGCCATTTTGAAAATTCATATAGCCTATGTCACTTCCACATTTTAGCCGAATTCAACGACACCTTACATGTCAAAATCCGTTCAGCCGTTTAGGCTGTAGCGCGTGCCGAAGAAATGGGCATACATACATACATACATACGCTCGAAAAACATTACCCCCCTTCTGACGCAGTCAGGTAAAAAGAAACGTTTTGCGTGCAGTAGCGCGCGCGCCTCGCATACAAAACTAGTCCGGTGTTTTTACGTCACTGAGCATACTCCCTTAACAGTTACGTGTGTTTCAGCCATGTAAATAGGTTTCATTCCTTTTTACATCTATTTCAACATACATACATAAACATCACGCCTTGTTCCCATAGGGGTAGGCAGAGCATTTGCCACGGTCCTTGCATACTTCCTTAGCTTCTTCCACTCTCATTAATCCTTTCATACAGGTTCGTCGGTTTAGGGTACTCGCCACCTGGCCATTATTTAAAATGTCCTGAATCTCTTTTGTTAATCTTCTTTCATCCATTCTCTCTACATGTCCAAACCATCTAAGCATCCCTTTCTCAATTTTAGTCACTACATCTTCTTTTACACCACACTTTTCTCTTATCACACTATTTTTAACTCTGTCACACAGTTTTAACCCACACATACTCCTCATGCTCTCATCTCTACCGCATTTATTTTACTTTTGTGCTTCTTCTGCCATACCCAACTTTCACTACCATACATAAGTGTGGACACCAACACATCTCTATGCACAGCCAGTCTTGCATTTTGGGACACTTTCTGGCTGTTATAAATGCATACAGAGCACCATTCACCAAGTTTCCATCATTTACTCTTCTTTCAATATCACTCTCACACGTTCCATCTTTCGTAAATTTACTACCCAGGTATACAAACTCTTTTACTTCTACTTTTTCTCCATCTATCACAATATTAGAATCTCTCACATATTCATCTCTTTCAAAAACCACTACTTTCCTTTTGCTAACATTCACTTTAAAAGCACCTATTTAAGAAGTTTGACATATAGTTTCTGATTATTTTTTCTGCAACTAAGATCTTATTTGGATAATTAACGCAGAACAACTTAGGAATGTGAGAAGGATCAATAGTTATTTAAAGCAGTGAACACAATTTATTACTGAAAATTGAAGGTCATAAATCGTCCATTGTTGGGATAAATTACTATACAAGCAAGCAATAACTACTTACTGTCCTAATATTAAAGGTTATTTATTATTTCGCTGACACATAGATTAAAGACTACTAGATGGAGCCCATAGCGTGTCCACTCGTGAGACAGCAAGACAGCCTTATTGACATGACATGTCAACATTTAAAATACATCATGAAACGTTACGTTTTAAAATATCGTAAAATACGAAATATTACTGTATATAAGATAGTTTAGTAAACGGATAATACATGAAATTTTCTAAAAAACAACATATCTAAGCTTTAAATCATCAATCAATGAAGTTTATGTCGTATGAAACGTAACTCGATTTTTCGTTCGCTGCGTCTTTTGCAGCCGAAAATACTACAACCCACCATAGCACGATAACGTTTAAATTAATATCGTAACCGCAAAGTTATATTATCTATCAGCAAATTAAATAAAAAGCTAATAATTGCTCAGATATGTCCTTTGTTTGTCACAAACTCCACTCTTGACAAACAATAAAAACGAACACGCTGAAAGGGACAAAAAATAATCTTGTGTCACTTTTGCTGGCCAAATGAAATAAGTCTTAACGGTTCTCTTTAATCTATGCGCTGACATGTATGTGGTAGAAATGAAGGTTATGTAAAAAAAGGTTCATTCAAAAAACAATAAACATGTTAATAATTTATTTTACATTATAAATATCATAAATAGATCCTTATAACTACTTAATTAGAAGCCTAGAATTCTTTTTGAAGTTCTTTATACTTGTTGATAGCTGTCTCAACAAAGTCGGTAGCTCTCTTTAGTCTTTCAGGATTAACCATTGAAGTTATTTCATTTACATAAGAGAACGGGTCGATGTTGAAAAATTTGCAGATTGCAGACAGATTGCAACCAAAGATAAGCGCTGGGATAGAAGTGAAGATATACGTTATGGTCCTCTTGATCAAGCTTACGATGCTCTGAAAGAAAAAAATAATTAATTTAGAATAAGAAATTATCCTTTAAGCACAATCACTGATTGTTAACATTGTAAACTATAACAATGTCTAAAGATTTTGAAATGAAATGAAATGAAAATATACTTTATTGCACACATCAAGACAGGAAAGATATGAAACAAGATACAATTTACATAAGAATTTACAGTAGCACAACAGGCGATCTCTTCCAGGCAACCTAGTTAAGAAGCTACAATAAATTAAAGAGAGGGTGAGGGTGTACAGAACAAGAAATTTAAAAAGAAAATAAAAAGTTAATTCACAAATAAATCAAGAAAAAATAAAAACTAAAACCTTTATACATAACTTAAATATATAATTACTTATAAATAATAAACACTATAATATTTAAAAATAAATAAATAAATAAATATGAATACATATGCAAAATGTGAAATAAATATATATATATAAAACATACAATATATATAATACATATATCTATATGTTCAACGTTAAAATTGACTGGTAGTAATCTGAAATATTTTAAGGTGGATAGTAAAAAAGATATTATCATAGAAAATACCTAGAACTTTTATTTTAATTAGTAAAACCTCAATCCCACGGGTAATTGAACCCGTAACCTTCGTCTAACAAATCCACCGCACAAACCGCTGCGTAACTGTGGCCTTCAACATTTGATAATCAAACACAAAACCCAAAGCCCACCAACCCGTATAAGAGCAGTATGTTGGACCTATGCTCCATATCCCCTCTCTTAGGAAGACCTGACCATGTGGGCCGGTAAAGGCTGACAATGACGATGATAACTTGAAGTATAAAGGATGATGGACTCACCGTTGCCACAGAACAAGCAAATCTGAACGGAGACAGTATTAGGTCCAATTTAGTCATAACAGGTGGTGAGGCGACGATTTCAGTCCGAACTCCGTACGTTACAGGTCTCGTCTCTACCTTGATCACTTTAGACTCTTGGCGAGGTGACGTAAGGTAGTTAGGGAGGGAAATTGTCTGAAAAATAAATACCAAAATTGAATAGAAGCAGTCTTTAAACCAAGCGACTAAGTCACCCATATTCGACAGAAAATCCTCAACGTAATACTCCAAAACCGGATTATCTTCAGGTGATATTGACTATAAGTCTTCGAAATTAAAAATGGTCGCGAAGGTACATCTTATTTTGTTGTTTGTCTATCTATACTTTCACTATTTTGGTTTTGCCACACAGCGGCTGGGGCTAGACGGTGATGCGACACAGGCGCGACGTTAATTGTTGTAATGTACCAGTTAATACAAAACACTTTACACATAACATCGTGCCATACTCGTATGCACTATGCTCTATACTAACTAATATATCACAAGTTAATAACTCGAGCCAGCGTCGCGTCACCGTTCCGCCACAACCGCTGTATGACAAACCTTAATCTAAATTTTATAAAAATGGATTAAGTAACCTTGTTTAATACTTACAGGCGCTGGTGGGTCGTCGAATTCCACCAGGTTATTATCGAAATATGCATACTGCGCACCGCAAACTACGGACAGCATAGATGCAATGACGATGATTGTAGACTTCTGTGAAATAGATACGAGATTATTAGCAACAATTCAGTTATAATGATTGCTTCTTTTCTCTTCTCGGAGAATCTGCTTTCAGAACCTGTGGTAAAACACTGTTGAAGTACTGGCATTGCTGTCTGACTTTAGTTTGAAAAGGTCTTGTATAAAAGCCCGCTAGAAATAAATGATTTTGACTTGATTTTAATGAAATTGACAAAAAGCTCCAATAAATGGATAGTAAACCAAACTACTTATTTGGATTACACTGCGTTGCATGAAAAAGCTCATAAACGCATGGGTTTAAAACCAGTCGGGCTTATTCCGACAAATTTATGAAATTGAAGTCGAGTTAAATTATTACAGAAAAGAATCGCAAGGTTTTTTTATTCATGACAAGTTAGCGCTTGACTGTAATCACATCTGATGGTAAGTGGTGATGCAATTTAAGGTGAAAACGTGATATCGTTAAGACTAGGATGAACTATATACCCCTTTCGGTTTCTACACGACATCGTACCGGAACACTATATAGCATGGCGGTACGTCTTTGTCGGTAGGGAGGTAACTACCCACGGCGAAAACTAACCAACAATTCATACACAGATACACTACGGTAAATTCACGTGTTTAAAAGCAACTAATCACTTGAATAACACTTTATCTAATGAAAAGAAATAAAAAATATTAAACAAAACTTACCATTTTTAATAAATATTATTTTAACAAACTTAATCACAAGCGCCTTTCGTTCACAAATTCGATATGACCCATAAAACTTTGGTTAGCTCTTAAATATGGAAAAATTGATATAATCATATCAATTATTAATTGCATTTAAGTAAGTATTACTCAAAAATTCATTACAAAAAAGGTGCTGTATTGTGCAAACGTAATCGAACATATTTAATGTTATTAATTAATGAGACTTAGTGAGAATTAATTAAGAACGATTCACTATTTCTATAAGCAAGGGTGAATCATCAATTCGCTTTTTAACCGACGAAAAAAAACGGAGGAGGTTGTCAATTCGACACGTATATCTTTTTTTTATGTATAACCACGCATAACTTTTTACAGAGTTGTCCAATTTTGATAATTCTTTTTTTATTAGGGCAAGGTGGTTCGATTGTCATAATGTTAGGATCTGATGATAATATCCTGAGGAAATTGAAGGAACTCTTCAAATTTTGGAGGAACGCTTACAGCGATTTCGGTTTTTGTCTCAGTATCGGTAGCTTTTTGGCTACTAGTGTCGTATAATATACAATGACAGTATAGCACGAGTACGAGACGTGGCGATAAATCACTAAAAAGTAAGAAATAAAAATAGAACCGACTCAAAACGCACTAAACATTCGGTTCTACTTTTATTTAATAATTTTTGTTTTGAGACTCCATTATTTAAATTAAACGTTTTGCTAGCCCCGATAGCGCAGCGGTATGAGCGATGGATTAGTAAGATGAAGGTCATGGGTTAGATTCCCAGCTAACTTACATTAGCTACATTACAGCTAAAGTTACAAAAAAGAACCATTTTTTTTTCAAAAAATACCTTAACAGAAAGTTGTGACATTGATAATGATAGTTGATAATTATAATATTAGTAAAACATCATCGGTTGGTAACCTTTTGTCGAACCAGTTGAGCACTGGGTCCCCGTCATTTTAAAACTTCTGACAGTGATCGTTAACAGTTAAAGTTTCACAGCCCCGAGGGGTCCCCTGGCAACCGTCAGGCAAATAATGACAGCTGTCATTATAGCTCCGTCGCTACCCGGGTAGCCGCGGGCCTCAAAGAAGGTTTGAATGTCAGGCCCACAGGGGTTAAGCAGCTCAGCATCTTTAAGTTCCATATTATGACCTTCTCTATAAGTAGAGATGCTTGCCTCGCAGTGGGCTGTAAATAACCTGATGATTATGATACGATTACGAAAGATTTGATGGAAACAATAATTTCGGTTAATTCTTCCCCTGACAGGAAGAATTCATATACCTATACTTCATTTTTTCATTACTATTTTATTCTTAAGGAAAAAATGGGCTAACAATTTCCACATCTATTTATTCTTTTCTGACACATATATGACAAATAAAACGTCATTCTTGTGTCCATTAAGAAAGAATGAACTTTACTACCAAGTACACAGTAGGTATGAATTTCATATAAGGATAGACAGAATAACATGCACCTTGTATAATTTAAGTTATTACAAGTCAAGTATATTTTGCAATTTAGTACCTACACCAGTGATTCTCAACCACTGTGCCGCGGCACTTTTGTGTGCCGCCAAATTTCAAAAGTGTGCCGCCAAATTTTGCAAATATATAATAATGTTAATATTATTAAATTATATCATTTAAAAAGAAAAATATTTTTAACATGAATATATAGGTACTTACATCCACAAAAAAATAAATTATTTTATTATTTGCTTTCCAAATTTGTGATTCACTTTGCGTCGCATTTTTCAGGAACACATTAGCGACGCAAAACGGGGTCTTGGTGTATTTAAAATTTTTGTCATAAACTATTTATGCAGTGTTTAGTTGTAGTAAGTAAATAATTTTTGTCTTTTTCTTTGTGTGCCGCCAAATTTTGAAATCATTAAATATGTGCCGCAACAAAAAAAAAGTTGAGAATCACTGACCTACACTATTACGCGAGTAGGAGGGTAAGTAGGGGAGAGCGGGGTTGAAAGTGCCGGGGGTAAATTGTGCCGATGCGAATATCTCGAAAACAGTAAGAGATAGAATACGATCGTATTGTGTTGCGTAATGCTTAACAGACGAGCACACGCGGCTCTCATTTTAGTTGCGCCAGCGACGCGGACCGAGGGGCAGTGCATGTTAGAAAATATTTTCATCTCAAACGTCACGTTAGTAAATATTTTCGCTTCAATATGTTTTGGTCACAAGCTAGCGTTTTTTGTTTTTTTTATATGAGAGTTTTATTAAAATGTTTGGTATTTATCCTAGTTTGCTATGCAGTATAATTTAAATGCTTCGAGCAGGGTGATTTTTATATATGAGCCAAAATATCAGACTCTACTATTTGGGGTAAAATGTGCCATTCAACCGGGGTTAATTGTGCCGCGTCACAACCAACTCCTAAGCAGTCAATATTCTTTATACATTGCTTATGTTTACTTTAAAGTAACTATTTTCTTTCTTTCATAAGTGTTCTCACTTATGAAAGAAAGAAAATAGTTACTTTTTGACATAATAAATGATGATGCACTGCATTTATTGTCTTTGACAGAATGAAATCGACAAAATTGTATGTTTCAAACGAAAACACAAAGGGGTACAACATCTTAGGTGGGCAAACCCAAAAAAGGGCTGCTGATGCAGACATCAAGGATGGACGTAAACTAAAAAATGTTAAATAAAAAAACTAAATTATCAAACATTCTGCTTTAAAGCTCAAAATAACTGGGCACGTGCACGGCACAAAATTACGTGGGCAGCAATGTTGAGATGAGACTAGTCCATCATTATTAAAGCTTAATGTTCGTGGGCAAAGTGACTGCAGCATTGATTGTACGAGCGAACCATCAGGTAATAAAGAACACGAAAAGAAAGACAGCTATTCTTACAGACATTCCAGAGAAAAATGCTTTGGCCGAAGAACAGGCTAATAAAAAGAAGAAGGAAGAAAGTGAAAGTATATAAAAGGTTTAAGGAAAAAGGCAAGGAAAATGGTAAACAAACAAAAAACCGACTAAGATCCCCGCTCAGAGAAGAGTTTTGTAAGATAACGAACAGTTCTGATAACGAACAAGAATGGTACTGCATTATATGTTGTGATGCCTATTCTAACTCTGCCCCTAAAGAAAAGTGGATTGAATGCAGATAGTGTAAGAAATTTGCAATGTATTGAAGATCAAGAAAACCTGGAATGTATATGTCCTCATTGTTGTTCAGATCATTCTTCTAGGGAATAACTAGTTTTGATTTGTTAAGGAGTCAAGAGACTGATGTTATCATTATTTTTTATTAATAGTACTAAAAAACTGATATTTTTAATAATTTATCATATTCGCATTAAAAGAAGTACAAACTTTCGATTAAAACAAAGTTTTATGTTTTGATTATATAATAAAGGGCGATTAGTTCTTTTTTATTATAACATATTATAATTATTATCTACTAATAAGGTTGATTTATAGTAGAAATAATAACAAATAAATATATTAATACCAAATTAATGTCTTTTACATTTTAAATTAATTTTCATTAATGCAAAACACCTAGCTTTATTACCGGCACAACCGACCTCAGCTACGGCACAACTTGCCCCGAAGGTGGGGTTGGTTGTGCCTTTCCGCCGCAGTATATAAAAATCACTTTTTCTAACAATCTATAAAACATGTGCAAAATGTATAGGTTAATTCATATTATTGAATAAATTTTACGTAGGATGAACGACTACTTTCAGATTTTCAGTATTTGTTTTACCCGAAAAAATTGAGATTTGTCAAAATCGGCACTTTCAGCCCCGCTCTCCCCTACCTACGACTTATTGTATACCATTTCCTTTACTAACCTTGAAAACAATTGTCATTGTAAAGTTTTAGTAGACAGGTACCTTCCTAGTTCAAATCAATCGATACCTAGTAAATTACTTCCCCTTGGATTTTTCATGAATATTTTATTCCGTAAACTTGGTTTAGCTTATTTATTTTTAGATGTGCAAGCGTATTATCTACAATTTCAAGAAGTTTTTATTACATAAGAGTTTTTATATTACTCAGCAAAACATGATCTCATCTCATGTCTCTTTCAGGCTCGGGCACTTTAATTTTTACCCGACTACGTCAGAAGGAGGGTATGTATGTATGTATGTATGTCCATTTCTTCGGCACGCGCTACAGCCTAAACGACTGAACGACTGAACGGATTTTGACAGGTGAGGTGTCGTTGAATTCGTTAAAATTGTGGTAGTGACATAGACTTTATAAATTTTCAAAATGGTTGCTGTAAATGAGGGAAAAAGGGGGGATGTGTGTATTTCTTTCTCTTATCTTCGCAATATGGGTATCAAATGAAAGATCGTAAAAAGACCATTTCAAAAATATAAATATCATATCATGTTTATATAGCCGTTTTAACAAAAAATGGCAAAAAGTGTCCCGTATTATTTCTATACCATAAACTAAAACAAAAAGTCTCAAATAAAATTATTATTATAAAAACAAAAAACCCGACTGCATCCTTGTTCTTTTCACTTTATAATTTATATGCAGTCGGGTTTTTTGTTTTTATAATAATAATTTTATAGTTAGTTAGCAACAAGCAACGTTCGGGATAGCGTTAATGTAAACGTCCAAAGCTTCATGTACAAAAATATTTAAAAAAAAATTTTAACAAAAAATAGAACCGACTCAAAACGCACTAAAAATTAAAAAATAACTGCGTCATTTAGTTGCTTTAATTTACTTAAGCATATCTATGAAATAGGTGCCAGCAAGTTAAAGGAATATTTATTTAACGTAATTAAGCAGTTTGTGGGTTCTAGGTAATGTCCTTAAAGTAGAAACCTTCCCGGCCCGACTCCTAGATATGCTTAAGTAAATTAAAGCAACTAAATGACACTATTTTATGTAAAAAAAATTTATTTCTTACTTTTTAGTGATTTATCGCCACGTAACGTACTCGTACTATACTGTCATAGTATATTATACGGCACTTGTAGCCAAAAAGCTACCCATACTTACACCAAACCCGAAATCGCTGCAAGTGTGCCTATAAAATTTGAAGAGTTCCTTAAATTGTCCCAGGATATCAACATCAGATCATAATATGATGACAATGGGACCTTGGAAGTATGCTCTTTCTAATAGAAAAAGAGATATCAAAAATCGGACAACTCTGTAAAAAGTTATGCGTGGTCATACATAAAAAAAAGTATATACGTGTCGAGAACCTCCTCCGTTTTTTTTCGTCGGTTAAAAAGTTGAATCGACTTCAAAACGTACTAGAAATTTAAAAATAATTGCGTCATTTAGATACTTTAAATTTACTTAAGCATATCTATGATATTTATCTATTGTTTTTGAAAGACACACTATTGACCAAGCAGACGAAGTGGCGGGCGTTTGCTGGTTTATAAAATAAATTATTTTAATCACATTATAGCAACATATAACTTGTAGGTAGTTTATAATACAAGTACATTGTAAACAGTAATTTGAATGGCTTTTGATTACAGATATCAAATCACCATTAAGGAAGTGCTGAAGCGAAATCAAATGTGAACGGATATTTCCACTCTTCAAGGACCTCTCTAGTATAAAGGCCTATAATATGCCTGTATTAACAAAGTTCTTGAATCATTATGTATATGTATATTACGTTGAAAACCATCTATTCTTTCAGTAAACTCTCAGTATCTAACGGGGCTAGCTAGGTCTTCCTACCAACCAAGGTAATATGGAGCTCACACACACCACGCAGCTCCAATGCGGGTTGGCGGGCTTATAGCGTAAATGTTAGACGATGACTATCAGTTGTTAATGATAATGATTGAAACGGTTTTTTAGATATTTCAAACCTGACTCAAGACCCGAACCCAGGGCTAAATAGGCTAACCAATGAGGCAGTATATATATATATATATATATATATATATATATATATATATATATATATATATATATATAGTCTATATTATTATCTGTACGATGATAAAATAAAAAAATTACTATGAGCATACTTAAGTGTCATAAAAAATTCGGGTGCATCCCAGTAGTACCCCATACCGTAGTTCTATAGAACTGTTGGGATATTTTGCGTGCTGTCAAATTATATCCCAATAGTTCTATATTGCACTGTAGTACAGTTTTTGCTCTTGACTTTACTTATAGCGTATTAGTTATAAACTTTATATTATTTTAATTGATATTTCATTTTGTTTTAACAAAAAAATGTCCCTTGCGACAATAGCTAAGTTGTTAAAACCAAGTAGTGTCTAAAAAAATATTCTCTTATTTTAGAAGTTAGAGGGGGGGGATATTTTACCACTTTGAAAGATTATCTCGTGCAAACTATTCAGTTTAGAAAAAATTACATTAAAAACCTCAATATCATTTTAAAGACCTATCTATAAATGTCCCACACGTATGGGTTTAAGGAAAACAAATTTTTGAGCCTAGTATTTCCAGTTCTAAGTACGGGGAACCCCCAAAATTAGAGCTCTTAAATACAGACGGATAGAAAGACTTTACAAATCTATAACGATTCATTTTTTTGCCATTTGGCTATGGAACCCTAAAAAGATGCGAATCGACGAATCCTCCACATTGATCGAATTGTTTTGCTTATGATCCATATCGGTTTTTGAAAGCTTATTTTAAACTTTCGTCATTTCCAAAATAATAGATACTCTCAAAGTGGATATTTATTATTGCAATCAAAAGAGATTCCATATTATGCTTTTAAAAAACTAGGTAATTTATATGTAACGTACAAACAAGATGTTGACATCGACATTTCTTTAATTTTGTCCCATTAGTTCTATATAGAACACTAAACTCTGATATGGTGTGTCAACAGTTCTATAGAACTAAAATTAGGGGGTACTACTGGGATGCACCAAAAATTCAAGTAAAAAAACAAGTAATTTCATGTCAACGGAAAGGAGAATAAATATAAAAGAAAAAATTTAAAACGCCTACAATTTATTTAATTAAAATAAAATACAAAAAATACTACGTAATCAAAACAAAGGAGAACGACGTTTTCTAGTACCCGGTTCTGCGATGCTCTGTATTTTCTGATATCTATTAATGGCGGTCTTCACGAAGTCAGCGGCTTTGCCTATCCTGTCCAATCGTTCTGGAGTTATCAAAGACCTCATCTCCTCGTGGATCGGACCTACGCCGTTGAAAGTGATGTTGCACAGGTTTGTGTAACTGCAGACGCCTATAGTGAGGAGAGAGCCTAACATTAGGACGAAAATGCTGCTGAAGATCCAGTGGATGGTCCTCCCAGCGAAGGTTACTAGCGTCTGAAAAATAAAATTGAATGTTAGAAAAAATATAAACCAAATTAATCAAAATTCATTCATGTCAAGTAGGTATACAAGCTCTTTGGATACGTTAAATTTGTAAGTACGTAGTGACTCTACCACCAGTTCGGAAGGCATGTTCTTAGAGTTTCAAAGTTATAAATAAGATATTTAATATTTAGTTAGTTGTACTACTCCTAAGGCTAAGGTTAAAGTGAGAGACAATAATAAAATATTTATATTTAAGCATAAACATAATATCAAAAATTGCGGAACCGACGGGATTCGCGTCTCTCTGGCAATCCGGGCACTTAGAGCGCCTGACCGCTAGGCCACGATCCCGATGACGTCGATACCGAAATTGTGCTTTGATATTATGTTTTTTGATATCCAGGTATACGGCCTGTAATGCCATCTACAGTATGAACTGAACATGTTACAAACATTTTATGATGTAAACATGTCAACGGTATATTGAGGGCTCATATTACGAATGAAGCTCTTCAATTTGAAAGATGATATATTCCTATTTTATTAATTTTTAGTTTTTATTGAAAAGTGTTACCCACACTGATTTCTTATTAATGACACAAGAAACATAATAGAATCATAAATACCCTTGAATCGGGAACTTGACTCCAAAGTAATCCGGTAGCCGATGTGTCTGGCTCCATGTAATAATCACTTGGGTTGTACAGGTCATAACTGAAATACAAAAATGATTTATAATAAATAAAAAATCATCATCATCATCATCGTTAGCGGCCTATTTAAATATAGGCAAAACCTCTTTACCATGGCCTCTTTGCTTACGGAGGGATTTAATGTTTAAACCCATCATGTTGATCTATTACGAGTTGGTGGTTTTTATCGGAATCGGCACCGATCACTAACAAAATATTATGTTCAACGTAATAATAGTCGTTCTAGGTTAACTAAATCAAAGACTTGTGAAATATTCAATTACTTTCAAACCCAATCTGCAATTAACTGTAGGAATATTTTTTGACAAAAGTTAAAATACAAATATTAAGATTGTTTGTATTTTAACTTTTGCTAAGTATTTGTAGGAATATTTTTAGACAAAAATTAAAATACAAATATTCCTACTAATAAATTTTCTTTCACTAAACGAGACTTTATAAAATTTATGCAAATAATATTATTACAATAATTTTGAGCGAATACATCAACTTACCCATTTGGGCCTGTATATCCATTTCCATAGCCGTATCCAGGAGCGTACGGAATATCAGGATAAGCGACCTCTACTGGGTTGGAGTATCCATAATTATCCTGTAATTATAATTTCGTCGTTACATACAACGAGCCTATTTAAACGGTCCACTATAATGTCTGTTCCGTCTGTTGTGTGAGGGAATATGGAGCTTACACCCACCACGCTACACTTGTGCGTGTTAGTAGGCTTGGGTTTTGACTCTTTGTAACGATCACTATCGAATATTAATAATGAAGACCGAGACGGACAGGTAAACGTTCTCTACGAACTTCCCAACTGTTTAAGCCAATATTATTATCAAGTCTTGAATTTGAACCCAGGATCTCGTGGCCCGAAGCTAATATATAAGCTAACCACTGGACCAATCTATCCATTAAACATTTGTCCAAATATTTAAAATAATAGAATAGCTTAAACTAAAATACATCAGATTAAGCGGCAGCTTGACGACGTTTTCAGTTCCCTTTCGCCCAGACCTGGGGCCTGAGTTTTAATTGATAGAACAAATAGTAGACAATAAAGAACCATTGCGTATACATTAAAATTATTGTAACTACAACAACGCCTGGCCAATAAACACACAAAATATTCTATTGAAAATAATAACTGTAATCCATACTAATATTATAAATGCGAAAGTAACTCTTGCCTGTTTGTTTGTTACTCCATAACGCCTAAATTATTTAACCGATTTAAATCAAATTTAGTACAAACATAGCTCAAAACCTCAGAAAGAACACAGACTACTTTTTTCTATCACAGAACTGGATTTTTCGCGGATGGAATCGCATAAGTATAAAGGAGGGTTAAGGATACTCACAGCCTTATTAACATCCGTGGGTACAGGCTCGTCGGCTAGCATGTCATGTTTAACAACAGGACCATGGGCTCTGACTGGTTCAATCCTCGCACGACCTTGGTTCTTAAGCTCCTCTGCTCTGTACACCGGGTGATGGTCCAATTCAGGCTTTAATGGTTTCTTGTAAACCGCGTGGGTTTCTATAGCCTCGGGAACGTCGGGTTTTAAATCTACTTGTTTGTCTAATGTTTGTGGCGGTATTTCAGCGGCCAATGCTGTACCGATCGCTATGAAGATGAGACTAAGTTTAAACATCTGAAAGAAAGAAAATTGTTAGTAAATCACGGATGTAACGAAGTTGTTTATGTATTTAATAGAAGTCAGATATGTTTGGACAAGTTAGCCTTTGACTGTGGTCTCATCCTATGTTAAGTTAATCACTTAACATAGGATGAGACCAGTCAAAGGCTAACTGCAGTCTTTGAAGTATCGGGCTAAGTTGAAAGAGATACAAGTTTATTGTACCCATTGACACAATTTTTACCCGACTGCGACAAAAGGAGGGTTATGTTTTTCGAGCGTATGTATGTATGTATGTCCATTTCTTCGGCACGCGCTACAGCCTAAACGGCTGAACGGATTTTGACATGTGAGGTGTCGTTGAAACTGTAAAAATTGTGGCAATGACATAGGCTATATAAATTTTAAAAATGGCAGCTGTAAATGGGGGGGAAAAGGAGGGATGTGTGTATTTCTTTCTCTTATCTTAGCAACATGGGTGTCAAATGAAAGGTCGTAAAAAGACCATTTCAAAAATATAAATATCATATCATGTTTATATTGCCGTTTTAACAAAAAATGGCAAAAAGTGTACCAAGTGTACAGTCTCGCTTGTATATGATAAGCTAAAACTACAAAGTCTCAAATAAAATTATTATTATAAAAACAAAAACCTGACTGCGTAGAAGTTATGAACTGAAAAGAGCAAAACAAGGATCACTATATGTATATAAAATTCTAAATACTTTATGGTGCTGCAGGCGGGGACAAACGTAGTTTTGGTAGATCTTTCTTTCCCCACAGAAATAAAGTATTTTGTCCCCGCTTGCATCTCTATAAAGTACTTAAAGTTTTATATAGATATAGTGATCCTTGTTTTTCTCTTTTAAGTTTATAACTTCTACGCAGTCAGGTTTTTTGTTTTTATAATAATAATTTTATATGTTATGTCAATGATTCTTTAGTCAGACCTATAGCACTCTGCGCGGCATCATACCGGAACGCTAAATCGCTTGGTCGCTACGTCTTTGCTAATGGGATGGTACGGCCAAGATTCCACGGAAAATATAATACAGGCATCTAAAAATTATATTTTAGAAACTATTACAGTTGCAATCTTTTTTCTAATTTATTGACACAATTAAAAAATCTATACTAAAGCGAAACTCGATTGAGAATGCTTGTCAACAAACAAATTTAAAATGAAGGTAAAAAATGCAACTCATTTTATGCCTAATAAGTTTAAAATTTTGTTTTATTATTTATTTAAATGTTATTTAAAAGATATTGAATATATTAATTAGTTTTATGCTTACTAATCTTATTTATTGTCATGAATTCGTCATTAACAAGTTAACTAAAAAAATTAGGAGTAAAATGACTAGTGATTTCTACCTTCATTTTTAATTTGTTTGTTGACAAGCATTCTCAATCGAGTTTGGCTTTAGTATAGCTTAACAATTTTAATTAAAAAGTTTAACCAACTGGTGACAAGAATGTTTCGTTCCTTACCTTGGTTCCTGTTCTTCACTGGGCTATCTTCACAACAGGACTGATACAATATCCCAATTCATTGCACTATTTATATGAACAACTTATTGTGGAGCCAAGCTTCCGAGTACAGTTATCTCCAGGACATTGTTTTGCAATAATAGACGGCACCGTGCTATCCCAGCCGATAACAAATTCGTCAAAACTTTGGAATGTACGAAAGGTACATATTTTTAACTCCGTCGGTTTTTAAGCTATACTTACAAATCAACAAATGGTATTTATTATTGAAAAACATCTTATGTATTTCTTTATTTATACGATGCCCTTATCCTTTTAGACTAAGACAGGTAAACGTATATTTCATTTTTAACCGACGAAAAAAATACGGAAGAGGTTCTCAATTCGACACGTATATTTTTTTTATGTATGACCACGCATAACTTTTTACAGTTTAGTCCGATTTTGATTATTCTTTTTTTATTAGAAAGGGCACACTTCCAAGTGGTCCCATTGTCATCATGTTAGGATCTGATGATGATATCCTGGGAAAATTGAAGGAACTCTTCAAATTTTAGAGCCACACTTGGAGCGATTTCGGTTTTAGTGTAAATATCGGTATCTTTTTGGCTACTAGTGCCGTATAATATACTACGACAGTATAGTACGAGTTCGTTACGTGGCGATAAATCACTAAAAAGTATGAAATAAAAATTTTTAACAAAAAATAGAACCGACTCAAAATGCACTAAAAAGTAAAAAATAACTGTGTCATTTAGTTGCTTTAATTTACTTAAGCATATCTAGGAGTCGGTGCCAGCCAAGGTTTCTACTTTAAGGACATTATCTAGAACCCACAAACTGCTTTACTACGTTAAGTAAATGTTCCTCAAACTTGCTGGCACCGACTTCATCTTAGATTGCATCATCACTTAACATCAATTGTGATCAGTCAAGGGCTAACTTGTAGTCGATAAAAAAAAATTAAAGCAACTAAATGACACAGTTATTTTTTACTTTTTAGAGCGTTTTGAGTCGGTTCTATTCTTTGATATAAAGAATATAATATGTGCGTTTTACTGAGACTTACGATAGGTGAAAGTGAATGGAAAGGAAGAGGAAGACCGAAGCAAACGTTCCTGGATCAAATCCGGGACATTCTTTTTAAAGCAAAGGTAAGTACTACAAAAGTACCCTAAACTTATTATTTCATATTTGTATGAAAGGTTTAATGAAGTTGGAAAAAGCGAGAGACATGCAAGGATCGTGGCAAATGGAAGGACGTGGTCTCTGCCTACCCCTATGGGAATGTGGCGTGATGGTATTTGTCTATATATGGATGTTATGTTCTATCCTTAATATACATATTTTATTGATAAAAAGAATAGTTATCACCCTGGACTACATGCGTAATCTGTAGACGGCCTTTTCGGCGCAGTGGTATGCGCAATGGATTTGTAAGGAGGTCTTGGGTTCGATTCTGGCTGGTGGGAGGCTTCGGCCGGGGCTAGTTACCATGCTACCGAAAAAGACGTACTACCTCCTAGTGATTTAGTAGGTGGTAGAGTTTATGACAAACAGTCAAACTTGACGTTTCAAAATTGCTTGTTAATAAAACCTACTTGAAAAAAACGAATTTTGTTATTGAATTTTATTTCTTTTTTTGGTTAATGTTACAAAAGTTATTGAGATTCTCAAGTTTAACATTCCTACAAACAAGTGCCTAACAATAAAATTATTTTCATTGTTTCATTTATTAGTCACCCGCTCAACGTATTGTCACCACTTTAGAAAGATACCATCAAGATAAAATACTTTTAAAGGCAGCTCAACTACCTGTTCAATTGAAATTTAAACTTATCGCTTGCCAATATTTTGTGGAGCCAGTGTAACGGGAAGAAGGATTAAAAGCTATGTTATGAGTAATGTAATGCAGTGGTTAGAACCGCTACTATATCTTAACTAGCGACCCGCCCCGGCTTCGCACAGATGCAATGCTGGTACTAAAGTATGTCCCTGCATTTTGAATCTTATATATCTTGGAAAATATTCACTTAAATTACATGCTGTAAAGTGCAATAGTAATCTATATTGAATGCACAAAGTATTTAAGATACTCAATTGGATAATGATTAATGCAGTATTGCTTAAAATCGCTTCGTAAATAAGCCATTACTTTTGGTTGACAGTAAAAGATAAAAAATGGTTATTGTGAGATCCCTAAGATATAGAGATATATTGTAGACCTTTTTACCCGACTGCGTCAGAAGGAGGGTAATGTTTTTCGAGCGTATGTAATTATGTATGTATGTATGTATGCCCATTTCTTGGCACGCGCTACAACCTAAACGGCTGGACGAATTTTGACATGTGAGGTGTCGTTGAATTCGGCTAAATTGTGGAAGTGATATAAGCTATATGAATTTTTAAAATGGCGGCTGTGAATGGGGAAAAAAAGGGGGGACGTGTGCATTTTTTTCTTTTATCCTAGCAATATGGGTATCAAATAAAAGCTCGTAAAAAGACCATTTCAAAAATATAAATATCATATACTGTTTATATTACTGTTTTAACAAGCAATGTCAAAAAGTGTATCGAGTGTACTGTCTTATTTCTATACCACAAATTAAGACTAAAAAGTCTCAAATAAAATTATTATTATAAAAACAAAAAACCCAACTGCTTAGAAGTAATAAACTGAAAAGAGAAAAACAAGGATCGCTATATCTATATAAAATTCTAAATAATTTTATATAATCTAATATAATAAAAATTTGTAATAATTTTATTAAGATGTGCAATACTGTAGTTTATTTTTTTTGATATATCTCGTAGGGTTTAGCCAGCGTTTGCAATCTAAGCGCAAAAAATGCGTCAATTTACGACATCAAATCAGAAACCTCTAAAATAATCAGAGGTTTATCATGTATTATACACATAAACCTTCCTCTTGAATCACTCTAACTGATAAAAAAACCGCATGAAAATCGGTTGCATACTTTGAAAGATTTAAGCATACGTACATAAGGAAAGCGACTTTGTTTTTAACCGACGAAAAAAAAACGGAGGAGGTTCTCAATTCGACACTATATTTTTTTTTGTTTTTTTTATATATGACCACGCATAACTTTTTACAGAGTTGTCCGATTTTGATAATTCTTTTTTTATTAGAAAGGGCATCCTTTCAAGGTGCTCCCATTGTCATCATGTTAGGATTTGATGATGATATCCTGTGGAAATTAAAGGAACTCTTAAAATTTTGGAGGCATGCTTACAGCGATTTCGATCTTTGTCCCGATATCGGTAGCTTTTGGGCTACTAGTGCCGTATAATATCCTATAACAGTTTAGTACTAGTACGTTATGTGGCGATAAATCACTAAAAAGTAAGCAATAACTGTCATTTAGTTGCTTTAATTTACATAAGCATATCTAGGAGTCGATGCCAGCCAAGGTTTCTACTTTAAGGACGTTACCTAGAACCCACAAACTGCTTAACTACGTAAAATAAATATTCCTTAAACTTGGCTGGCACCGACTTCATCGATATGCTTAAGTAAATTAATGCAACTAAATGATATAGTTATTTTCTACTTTTTAGTGCGTTTTGCGTCGGTTCTATTTTTTATAAATTTTTTTATATACTATGTAATGAATACCCAAAGCGTAGTAGGTACATAGGTACATGACTAGGTATTTAAGAACACTCTTTCACGTTCCCGTAAAAAATTCTGGATAAAAGAAGCCTATGTGTAGCTCAAGCTGTATTAATGTAAAGTTTCATCAAAATACATTCAGTAGTTGTTGCGTGAAAGAACAACAAATATACATCAAAACAAATTTTCGCGTTTATCGTATTAGTAGATAAACGTAGATAGGCTCTATAGAAACGGTCTCGTTTAGATCAAATAGCCTCACCAAGCGCCTGTTTTTATTTAAAAAAAAAACTAAGTCGTTCTTCTAACAGCATTAACAATGAACGATTTCTAATACCTATTACATATGCAAAGTGCTAACAATATTAGTGCATTTTCAAGCATCGTGCACGTAAGCCTAATACATAAGTCAGTTTACTCCTTACCGCTTTACGTATTCCCAAAATAATTTTATTTCCTCTTCTAAACTAACATTCGTCATAATTCTGATGTCACAATAAAAAAAATTAAATTACTCAGTCAAAAACGCGCTTATTCAAAAATAGAACTATTGCACTTTCTCGTTCAAAAACACGCGCGAATTCAAAAATAGAACAACAAAAAAAATTAAGCTGTCATCTTAACATACTCAAAATAATCATGTAGCTGTTATATATTCTGATTTATCGATCTATCACTTGTCTATAGGTTGTTACTTTGAATAGGTATTTGAATTATTAACGTGTCAATGATAAAACATTTCCACGTATATCTAATACACGTTACGTTCATACAATGTTACATACGATAACTGTTGAATGTCCAGCTAATACCTACCTAGCTGCCAGTAGCTATTTCCACCCTCAGGCTGAGTTCAGGGTTGAAAACCCAATCGATGATTTGAACGTAAACTTTTAATGAACGTACCTACTTATTTATTACTAGCTTTAATCAGTGTCTTTACTAATAAAGATAACATAGATATAAATAATTTAGGTAATTTTTTAACTTCATTTTCAACGTCAAACTAAGATTTCGAATATTTTTAAATTACTCATTAGGCATCATTACAAAGTCGCTTTTTATGTTTGTCCGGATGTACTTATGCTTTAAACTTTAAAACTACGCAACCGATTTTCATGCGGTTTTTTTTTATCAGATACAGTGGTTCAACAGGAAGGTTTATGTGTATAATACATGCACAATGTAGTAGAGAAAAACTGATAATTTTAGAGGTTTCTGATGTGTTGTCGTAAATTACCGCATTTATTGCACTTTATATCAAAATAATGTTCTACATTATTACACTACTTAAATAGGTCAACAAAATATCCGCGATGTCTATCTGTGTGGCTAGTGTGAGATTTTACCGCGTCAATACCGAAAACAGTAAACGAAAATTTTATATGGAATTGGAGTAACGCCATCTAGTTATAGTGAGAGTAAACGCTTTTTTTGTATATAATTTGACGTTACGAGTGAGTACGTTTTTACGCAGTCGCTCGGTGAAAACTCGCACTTGCCCCACTGTTAGGGATAACCCAAAATAACTATTTTTTATCTTTTACTTTCAAACTTTCTTATCCAAATAGGTATCTTAAATAATTTGTGCCTTAAATAAAGATCACTATTGCCCTTTAGAGCATGACATTTAAGTGAATATTTTCCAAAATATATAAGATTCGAAATGCAAGGACATAGCGAGCGATTGTGTGTGTATGGGTGTGCGGGTGTGCTTTTTTAATATACTTTAGTACCAGCATTGCAGCCGTACGAATCCGGGGCGGGTCGCTAGTTGATATAATTATTTTAGTTCACGTTGCAGCGTTTATTAATAAACTTTTTAAATGGAAGTCATACTTTTCAACCCCTATTTTCCTTCCATTTTTATTTTTGTAACTAAAATACATTTTTCTTCAAGACCTACTTATGATTTTGGGCAGTGTTTGTGTATGTTGGAATATTCCACCGTAACGCCTAAACAACTAAACCAATTTTAATGAATCAGGTGTCAATATATTCGTAATAATGTCCTGAGTATCAAAGGTTACATAAATTTTATCACACTTTTGTATGAGAAACTTTAATCCTCAGATTATATAACTTCCAAAAAACTTAACCGAGATAGGTACTCATCAGGGTTTTGGTATCAAAAGTAAAGTTTTAAGCACATTACAAATATGTATAAATAATTATCATATTGCTTAAGTCAAAATATATATTAAAAATGCGGTCGTACATTTCGCGGGTTCGTAAATATTGATTTTGCCTATCGGTGCTGCGGCTTGCAGTACTTAGTTTTTCTTGAAAGCAACAATGTTGGCTAGTGTACTCGTATGTGCCCCTTTAGGAAATGGAAAAGTTTCAAATAAAAAATAAAGTTTAAAAACTATAAGTTTATATAACCCGTTTACGTAAAACAGGAGTCTGAAAAGGACAAAACAAGAAAATAATTCTGCCAGATATACCGAAATGCATTGGTATAAAAAAGGGTTAAGATAGAGTCGTGGATTTGGCCTTGTCTTTGAAATTTTACAACTTAGCAGCTTAGATATAATGTAGTCATACTGAAAGTACAACAATGTGTAGAGATTTTAGTGTCCGCAAATCCCGGCAAGTCTTGAAAAAAAAATAATAATGTATTTTTTCACAATTACTCTAAATTGCTGTATTGCTTTTGAAAATATAACCTTACATGTGTGGTAAAAACTATTAAAATTAAGGTGGTATGTTAAATGATTCAAAATGACCACTATCTTATGCACACTAAATTTAGTCGGATTTCTTTGTTGCAGTCCTAGTAGCATCTCCATAAGATACTACTTCTAAGGTGTCTTTAATCTATATCAGTGCATCGGAAAGGCTAGAATCCAAAACTGTAAGCCAGTTAATAAAATAATCCATGATTCAAATTCAAAACTTAGGATTATAATTAATTTAGGCTATTTTATTAACCGTCTTCGCTGTCTACATTTATTTTAGTATTCTTTATCTTATTTATGTACCTACATAACTACTATTTAATTCGCAATTCTTATTAGTATTGTCTGTAACATGCAAATAAAAATATTGAATAAATATGTCAATAATACATTTTGTCAATTTTATGAAAGGTAAGTTCCTACTTTTATTTGAAACTTGTGAGTCGAATTCTAAAATAAACAAATGAAATAAGTATTAAATGTCAAGAAACCGCTTAAAATTTAGTAACTAAATATTTAATGAAATATATAAATATTTAGCTTTATAAAATGGCTATGAGTAAAATTCCAACAGTCGAGCAAAATTTACTGGGTGCTTCTCTTTATATCAATAATTTCAAAAGGGTGGTAGAAGAACTGGTAATTCTTTTTGTGTAATTACAAAACTTTGCATAGTACTTATTTAATACTTTATTAATACTTTATATATCATATTTATAATTATCATTTATAAGGTGTATAATTCACTCGATGCTGGGGCTTCTTCAATTGCAATAAGAATATTTATTCAAGAAAACTTCATTCAAGTATTGGATAACGGCAATGGTATTTCCAAAGACAATTTCAGCCTACTTGGTCATAAATATGCCACTAGTAAATATGTTAATATTGCTACCTTAAAATCTGCTCCTGATAAATATGGGTATAAGGGCCTCTCTCTGGCAAGTATTATTGGTGTCTCAGAAACTGTTCAAATATCCTCAAGATATGAAAATTCAGATGATACTTGGATGAAAACTTTCTATAATGGCAAGGAAAAAGATATCTGTAAAACTGTCTTACGGCCATCCAAAGGGACTACGGTAAGTAAGACCTATTTTTATTGCTTACTTACTAAGGTAGAATCAGATAAACAGAACCTTACCCGTATTAGTATTATTAATTAATGATTGACGTCCTTCGTAGCGCAATGGATTTATATGATGGAGGTCCTGGGTTCGATTCCTGGCGGGGCCGATTGAGATTTTCTTGATTGGTCCTAGTCTTGCTGCAGGGATGCTTTGGCTTTTGACGTAGGTACTGCCAAGCGAAATAGCGTTCCGTTACGATGTCGTGCAGAAACCGAAACGAATTTTCATCCTACTCCTAACAAATTAGCATACTTCCATCTTAGATTGCACCATCACTTACGAGGTATGATTGCTCTCAAGGGATAACTTGTGATGAATAAAAAATATGTATATGTTTAAATATTTTGTATCATTAAGTATACTCACTTGTACTATTGCAGTCATACCTGCTGAAAAAAAGATGCATACTTGCCTAATTATTGCAGAATAATCTCATAATTTCATGGCCCTATAAGTAGTAAGTCCCTCATCAGAACCATTCCAATTAAAGGTTAAAAGTAAAGGGTCCACCATTGACATATTAATACTATGGACTTCGGGTCAGAGCTAAAAAGTGTCCGAATCAAAAGTAAGCCAAAACGCGAAATGATTTCCAATCGCAATTCAGTCTCATATTAGCTGTCTGACAGAAGACTCGTCAATAATGCCGTACTGTGTATCAAAAACTTGTAAGAACTACCCGAGTAAAGTAAGAAAAAAAGACGGTGTATCATATTTCCAGTAAGTAAATATTTTTTGATGAATTTAAAGTATTATTTTGCTTAGAAATAGGCTATTTTAAAAAAAATTAATAAATTATAGAAACAAATTGCATAACCAACCAGAATGAACAAAAAGTATATATCTGTCCTTTTCCCATACGCTACTCGCGACTAGGATAGAAGGAGTGCAATATGTTTATCTAATTAATCACATTTAGTTCGGACCTGCCGTGAGCAATAAAACGTTTTAGAACAATGACTGCATAGAGTCTTGTTGTTTAACATTTGAATTATTTAATTATTTAATTTTTGAATGAATATAATTTAATTATTTTCAATTCAAAAATTTTTATTTTTTATGTCAACTTTTATTTTTTATGTCATGAATATTCATGTCATATATACAATCAAATAACTTTTACCATAATGGTACATTATTTTGATAACTATAAGAATTATCTACATGAAATTAGGAACAGTTATTTAAAATAGTGACCTAACGTCATTGAAGTAAAAAAATATATTTTCAGTTTAATTAAAAAGAGGAAAATATCGAGAACTTGAAATTTCAAAGTAAAGAACTATATCGAGTGGCATATCATTTTGTACATTTGTGGATTTGGTTTGTAATTAATTATTATTATAACTAATTATTATTTAATACAAGATAATTACAACAATTATAATTTGGTCCAAGATTTATCCCAGCATATAGAGGTCACGGATATGTAAATATAAATTAAGGTTTGCTGTAAATATAATATATATATATATATATATATATATATATATAAGATGCCAAAAAAATTTCAAAGCTACCTACTCCACACCATTTAGGTTGTCCTATTTTCACGAGAAGCTGTCATGTCAAAAAAAGGCTGCCATGGCAACCGTCAATCGAAGCTGATTACTTATTGCATGCAATTAGATCGTTGCAAATTAGACTGTATAACAATACGATAAGAAATACATTACAATGTTATTTTGTTTATAAAAACATAAATACATCCTAATATGTACAAAATATCTTGGGACACTTTTGACGTAAATTTTGCATTAGACCCGAAGTCCATAGTACTAACTATTAATATGTCAATGGGGTCCACACTTTTAGGGTAGATGTCTTTTTAGCCATTTATAGTGTGTAAACAGAAACACAAAACATAGCAATAATTTAAATGCCTAATAATTTTATTTTTATATCTGAATTTTTAGATACAAATAAAGGGATTTCTTTACAACTTAAACATCCAAAGAAAATCAATAGATCCACATACTGAAATACTAAACATCATATCTGTACTAAAACAATTATCACTTGTGCATTGGAATGTGTCTATTAGCTTACGAGATGATTCTAAAAATGACATTATTTTCCGCATTCATAAAAACAGAACCGTGTATGATACGTTGCGATCAGTGTTTGATATTAATGAAAATGATTTCCAAGAACTCCAAGTAGAAAAGAATGAATATAGAGTTCAAGCTTTCGTTGGTAAAAGTTTTCAAGAGTCATATAATGACTATCAATTCATTTATGTAAATGGGAAGACTATTCATAAATCAGTTTTACACAAGAAATTAAATGAAATTTTGTCAAAATCTCTAACTACGAGACATAATAAAGTTAAAACTAAGGTAATATTTTATTATTTAATAATCAAGTAATGTAATAAATGCAACTAAGTAATTATTTTTAATTTTTTGTTTCCTAGCACATGTACGAAAATGAAAATAACTTTAATCGGAACATTCCATTTTATTTTTTATTTATAACATGCCCCAATTATGATTTTGAAATAGTTTATAATAATGGAAATCCTTTAGTGGAATTTAAAGAGTGGAATGAAGTTAACAAACTACTAGAAAAGCTTGTCCAATTTTATAATGGAAATTTAGTATTTAAGAAAAAAGAAATAAGTAAAAATGGTGTAGAAGAAGACAAATCAATAAAAAAGAAACAAATTAAAGAAATTATGGAAAAAATACTGAATAGTAAAAACAAACATGCAAAAATATCACATGTGCCAAATGGTGTTAAAGGTAATAAAATTATTTTAGTTCGTTTCTTTCTCGTAGCTTACATAATTATGGAGATAAATAAATATTTGTTATAGGTAAAATACTAAAAAGAAATCGAAAGAAAAAATTGAATCTTATTACCTCAAATATGTTACATAAAAAGACAGAAATAAATGACCAATGCCAAGCTGGAAAAAATCCTAAATCAACTAATATAAAGAAATCTGTAGATCACTTTCTTCCAAAGCCGATTGAATCGAAAAAAGCAAAAGAATCTACACTAAATAAAACAAAAAGACATATGAATGTTTTTAATGACAACTACTTAGATGAATTTAATGAACAAAAAGAAATTCACAATTCAAATAATGTCAAACAAATAACTGATCAGCTAAATCAAGAGCCAAAAAAATTGAAGAAAGCGAAACACCGTAAACTAATAATGTCTACCAGTTTACCAAAAAAAGTGCTGACATCCCAAGATGCTAAAAAAAAGAAAAAGAAACATTTAAAAGGTATTAAGAACTTGAATTGTTTAGATAATATTATTAAAAGGTTCGAGGCGCCAACAGGAAGTTTTAATAAGCGATGTAATCATCTATATGGACAATTACAAAAGTTTCTAGGTGAGAAGGAATGGTTAAAAAAGTCGTTGTATGGATTTATTAACAAAAATCAGTATGAGCGTCCTAAGAAACGTGCTAGACGTTCATCATTGAATAATACAACAAATACAGTCGCACATAATGGAAATCATGTCAAAATAAATCATTTAAATCATGAAATAGTTAAAAAATCATATGATCTTCTTAAGCCTGTAAATTTCAGCCAAGATATCATGATAGATAAGAAAAATACTCGTACTACTTTCAACAATCATTGCGGTAAGAAAAATAACTAATAATTTATTTATACAGTTATAACTATATTTTAATAATAATAATAATATTTTTAGATGGTCAAGAAATTAATTATAACTACAACAAAATATTCATTCCTATGGAAACATTTCATAGTCATAAGTATGACTCAATTAACGGTGTACAAAGAAAGGGTGGCTTTATTAGTGAGACTACACGAAATAGTAATTTCTGTATGAATGACGATAATTTTTTTTCAAATAAAATTCAATACAACCAACAAGACCAAGAATTTTCACATTATACTATAGAAATGAGTGACATTCGTGAACTAGATGAATGTACTCGTCTAGGTAATAAACACTATAGCTCACGAGAAGATGAGAATTATATAAAATCGTTTCGTTATAGTGATACGTATACTCTTAAAAACTATAATGATACCTACACAGTTAAAGAGACATATTCACTAGTAACCCTTAATACATTTAATTTTCATCCTCATGCTTTTAAAAAGATGCTACCATCCACGAGAAATGTTTTAGGGGATAATGTAATCAGTAATAACTGTGAATCGGAAAAAAATAACTTTACTATCAACGAATCAAACAGCGACAATTCAGAAATATTTAATATAGAACCTTTGAATTACGTCAAAGCAGTGCTATGTAGTTCTAATTATGAGTTACGAGATATTGAAAAAGAATTTGAAAATAGTTTTGCTCATAACAAGAATAAAAATATTGAAGATAATATGAATTTAATTACTGATTTAAATACTTTTAAATGCAATCAAGATTTATGTATCAGTCAATCACACATTGATAATAATATAAACAGTCTCAAAAGTACAGTTGCAGTCCGCGTGGATTGTAAAAATATTGAATCACATACAAATATAAATCAAGAAATGTTGGCAATACGTAACAATGAAAATGAATGTGATGTAAATTACAATTTCCAGTTAAAAGAGCGCCGAAGTTATATCCCAAAAGGTAAAAGGTCTTTCAGTTGTCTAGAAATATATTGATATTTATGCATAGAATGCTTTCGAATGTATTAAGTAAAAAAATATTTTAGGTATGTCTCAGATAATATACAATCGAAATGAACAGCAGAATGCGAGTGTGGTTATCGCTGACGAGGTGTACTATAAAGATGTAAGATTACTACACAATAACATACAATCATACAATATTATCGATATCGCATAATCTATTTACTGCTTTTTCAGATGATTTATAAAAACTTTGCAAATGATGTTCTTTTAAATGCAGAAATTTTGGAACCAGAACTTCAGAATATCAAAAAACTAGATGCAAGACACAAGGAAAAAGCCAATACTGAACAAGAGCAACATGCCGATCTAATATTTGATGCATCGTCATTAACGCAAGCTAAAGTTGTAGTTTTATTATTTGTTTTAAAATTCATTCAATAATTTTGTTTTTTTAAGCGAAAACGCTCTAAGCAAATTTTTTTGCAGATATTGGGGCAAGTAGATCGTAAATTTATTGTTAGTATTTTGAATGGTAGATCAACTAAAACTGACAAATCTTCTGAATTTCTTGTACTATTTGATCAGCATGCTGTCGATGAAAGAATAAGACTAGAAAAAAATTTACAAGGTAAAACTTTCAGGTCATATAACACCAATTGAAATTTAATTTATGTTATTTTAAATATTAAACCTAAAGTCGTACTTATTTATCCAGATTACATTCAATTCAGTAACTGGAATAGTGTTGATATCTACCCAGTGTCAATACAGTTAAATAAAGATGATTATGTATATTTTGTCAACCACAGTGATAAATTTACTAGATTTGGATTGCATTGGACTTCTACTTCAGATTACAAAATACTACTAAATGCTATTCCAAAGGCAATACTGGGAAAATATCCTAGACAGGTATACCTATTAAAATTCTATTTTAAAACACATTTAACTGGGTAAATTTTTATGACGTTCAAATTAAATTGCAGGTTGAAATAATTATGAAAACTGTAAAGAAATTTATTTTAGAACAAATCAAAGCAATCAAATATCTTAGAGGCAATGTCTCGATGTATCCAAAATCGATTATGGAACTTGTTTTTAGTGAGGTAAGTGCTATTTTTAATTCAATTTATAATACAAGCCAAGGCGCTTCACAGGGTACTCGTCTTTGTCTTCTAGTTATCGTATGACTATATAACATACGTTACAAATGCAATCGATTATTATAAAATATTGGTATCTGCCATAATATGTATATAAGTTTAAAAACTTGAAAATCCACAAACACTTCCGGACAAAACTACATAAATGATAACAAAGCCTCGACAATAAGCTGGTTTATGCAAATTTTATTTGTAAGTACTTCAATGATTATGATAAGGAAATTTTGATTTTGTTATCAGGCCTGTCGATATGCTATTAAGTTCGATGATAAACTATCCAAAAGAGAATGTGTGGATTTGATAAATTCACTTTCTTGTTGCAAAACTCCTTTTCAATGCGCTCATGGACGACCGGTCATCGCAGTTTTGATGGAAATAGAGAATACCAGTCGAGAGTATAAGGTATTTTTATACTTTATTGCAAAAAAAAAACAATTGTTATAAAATAAAAATATGTGAATAACGGACATAAGTATATTATTGCAGGTTAACTTAACGAAAATCAAGAAATTTAAAGAAAATGGCACAATATAGTCAAGAATGTTTTTAATAATTTAAGTATTACAGTTAACTTTTTAAATAGTTTTTCTTATAATAAAGCATGACGAACAATATTTTCAATTATTTACTATCAAATCCCTATTAAACATAGCTGACATTCATCATTCATTTCTTGTTCTTAAAATTCATTGCACTTTTAAAGTTTCTCGGGCGGCAATAAAAACATTTTTTTCTATGAATAATGTTGTTTATCCACGTCACATAAGATGATATTCTTGTGTGAACATCTGGGAAACCAACTGCACAGGGAATTCCCCAAGAGACTAATCCAACTAGTTTTTTGTCTCTGACCAAAGGTCCCCCTGAATCTCCCTGAAAAGATAAAATGTTCATAACAATTTAATTTAATCAAAAATTAAATTAAATCATCATTTCTTAAGATATATTTTTTGTATTGTATGTATACTTACATGGCATCCACCTTGGCCAATCCTGGTAAATGTGCATAACATGCTATCAAAAACTTCCCTCGTGTAACGCATGGCAAATTTGCAAGTTTCTTGGTTGAAAACCGTTAATTTTAATGCATACATTTCTCTCCTTGATTCTCCATGTGGCTGCAGATATTAAGAGGGTTTGTAATTTAAAATTATAGTTAATAAAAAGAACGAAAGTAAATTTTGGGGAATTTTCTTGTTACTGAATAGTGCATAATTATTTGCTATTTTTAGTAATTACCTCTTTAGCTCCAAAACCAGTCAAAAGGACAGTATCGTGTTCATTTAATTCCTTATCTCCAAGGCTTAGTATTTCAACTTTATCCAAATCGAACAACCCTTTAATTCTTAAAACTGCAATATCATTTAATTTAAGATTGATACTGTATTTTTCATGTATATGAATTGATTCGACGGTGTAATCCATACCTTCGATATCTAAATTAGTTGTACCGACGACAACTTTTATATATTCTTTTTTAGCTCTGAAAATTAGATAGGAAATCGATATTTCTCTGTATTTATCGGATTCATATAATTTTTCATAACTTAAGCCTAAATGAAGAGTAATTATTCAATCTTGGCAAGAACATTAGCCGAATGACAGGGAGTGTGCGTTTATGAGTGAAAGTCGAAAGCGAGTATAAGCATACTAGAAACGCAATTTTCAAATTATTACTTAACTAGAGGACGCCCGCGGTTTCACCCGCGTAGTTCTCGTTCCCGTGGGAATTTCGGTATAAAATGTAGCCTATGTGTTATTTTGATGTATAAGCTATATTGTGGTAAAGTTTCATTCAAATCCATTCAGTAGTTTTTACGTGAAAGAGTAACAAACATCCATACATCCATACAAACTTTCGCCTTTATAATAGTAATAGGATTTGACCAGTAATGACATCGAAAATATGTTTAACAAGGAATCGTTTTTTAGTAACTACTTATTTAAGTACTGGCCGATAATAATTGAAAAACGTGTTTCTATTTACTGACGCCCCTTTAATTTAACATGGCGACGCCGCACCGGAAAGACCTTTACTTGTCCCAGGAAGTTGCTGGCTACAGGCGGCTCAGGATCGGTGTTTTGAAGTCCCTAAAAGGCCTATGTTCAGCAGTGGACGACTATCGGCTGATGATGATGATAATAAAATTTAAATTTTCTGTTTTTGACTTCTATATACCTTAGAAATAATTCAACTTTATTACTTACCCAGTAACACAGTGCGCCGCCGTGACTATATGTCTTTGAGATATCACAGCACCTCCACAGACGTGGTATCCAGTCAAAGTTTGGAGCGAAGCATGATATCTGCCAAATCCAGGCGGAACTTTGAAACCGCCCACTATTCGTTGCGAACCTTTGAATCATAATAATTTATCACCTCCAATTTTATTGTAGCTACCTAGATTGAAACGTTATTGATTTTTGTAAAAAAGGTTTACCTTCAGTTTGTGTTATAAATCGGCAAAGATATATTAAAATTACAATGATATACATTTTCGGTACTGACTTTATTTGCCCCTAAGCGTGATTCTGATTGTTGTGATTATAAAACAATTAAAATCCATATCTTGTTGATTTTAATATATCTTTTAAAATCTAGGCATTATCAGTTTAGGTATAATAACTTTAATATCAATAAGATTAGTTTTACTAGGTAAGTACTTAATAGGTTGATGGTTGATATTTTACACTTCTATTTTTGGTGGATTCCGACCAAACCGGAGACTAAGCAACTGCTCTGAAAATAAATGGATACTCACCCAAGTATTTGATGAACATTATCATTATAACAGTCCATAACCGTCAGGTCTCTCTTAAACAAGAGGGATTTTAAGCTTAAACCTATCACGCTCATCTGATGGGGGTTGACGGGCATTAATGTATGACTGACGATCACTATCAGATGTAAATGATAAAGACATTATCGATGATCCAATATGCTCTCCAAAGCATTGGGGTGGAATACTACCAACTTTCCATCTCCAGACTACATAAGTACTAAATTTTTTTGAAAGAAAACTCAATACTTGTAATATTTTAATCCAATCCAGAATTCGAACCTAAGACATTATGATCCGACACCACACAAGCCAGTCTCTCTACCACTCTGTAGAGACACTCTTATAGTCTCTATCATTAGTAGCTTTCATATAACTAGCGGCATGTAAGTCTAGCGCTGAACGAAACGTAGTAGGGATGGCTGCGCATCGGTACCGTCGCGTACGCAATACAATATTTACTTTAATTACCTAATTAATATCAAATCATGTTACGACATCGTTTTAATATGTGTGTGTGTGTGCGTGCATGCGTGTGTGTGTATGTGTTTGTGTACGTTACGTGCGTGTTTGTGCTTATATATGTTATAGTTCATAGTTCTAATTTCCAAAGATTTCAGTTCTAATTTCCAAAGATTTCAGATTAAAGTATTACTTAAGACATAATTATATAGTAAAAAATATTAAAAATATTAAAATATATGGATAGTTACCATAAATGAATAAATAAATTTTGAAAAGCTTACGGGGAGTAGAAAAATAAAACATTATTATATTCTCAATTTTTATTATAGATATAAGACTAGTCTAATCTGAATCAGGCAATGGTAACACGCCTGGCGTCGCAAAATGGTATTTCTTCTAGGTATATTATTCCCTTTAAATTCATAAACAAACTTAAAAAAAACAACAAAATATATAATTATATTTAACAAACCAACTGAAAATTAACAATAATAACAATGCAACTCAGAGCGAGACTGTACACTGGAAGTCCGCGTCGCGTCGTTTCGGTGCGGGGGACGGAATGCGACAGGGGAGCCAATCGCCGCTACGCACGCCCGCCCCTCATTCCTCAAGCTCCCCCATGATACCTAAATTTTTACTTCTGCGCAATAACGGTCAGCGCTAGAGTTTCGTGCCGCTACTTGTAATATTCTTTATAACGTATTCCTCCCAGACACCAAGTTTGCGCATAAAATGAAGTCATGACTCTTTTCTAGTCTATGACGCCACGATGATTGGTCAATGTCAATTAACAATTATCAAATGTCAACTAAAGAGATGGCTGTACGGTGTTATACCTTTGCCTTTTCCCAACGGGAAAGAATCAAGCAAAAAAAAAAATTATCAAATATCAACACACTGTCATTTTGACAGAGTTTGACTGGAATGGAAACTGAAAGTTTTGTAATTATTGTGTTCAATAATATTTCCATTTGTATTTATAATAATAATTGTATTGGATATTGGTTTTGAACGTGACCAAAATGGATATTCTGAAAGCAGAAATTGCTAGGAAACGTAAACTTATTGAAGAAAAAAATATCTTGGTATGTTTGCTTTAATTAAAGTTTAGTGAATGTTCATAAACATTATAAATAAGTATATAAATAAATCAATAAATGATTGGATGAATAAATAATTATGATTAGCTTTCTCCACTTATTTTGAAGTTTCTAATTTATTACAGAATTCTTCGAAAAAGTATTTCAAGAGAGGCGAACTATTAGCAAAAGAGAAAGAAGAATACTATAGTAAACATGGGCCACATTATGAAGAAGAGAAATTGAATACAGACAAAGCAACAGAGGATACAGAAAAAGGTATGACATTGATCTTGTGTGACAAAGATGGTATGCAACATAATCATATTGACACTGATGTTTAAACAAACAAAATCTTTACTTTACTCCCCCTAGTACACAAATATAGCTGATGCCAAATTTGGAGTCTCCTCTGATCTGTGCAAGTGTCATGATGTTGTGTTGAGAACTATTTTGTACTATGAAAACCAATTTCTTGCCTACTGTGAAAGCTTAGCCCTTGTGCACAGAGTTGATTCAAAGATTGGTATTATACATAGTATAATGATTTTTGCCATAAATTATGAATGGCAAATGGTTTTATTTTGCTTATCTATATATATTAATCTAATCAGTATAAATTTATTAATCTAATCAGCATCCACATGTGGAACTAACAATAACTTTTCTGTTTTACTCTAAAATTGGACACAGAACCTACCTAATAAGTTAATTAAACGCTAATGTTAGTAAGTTAGAACTGGAGACAGAACACCCAGGTGTTGCTTTTAGGTAAATTTCACCTTCGGACTTAAAGACTATAACATAAACATATGTAATATCAATGTGTACTGCCATTTGAAAATACTTAACCGCCCCTCAAATATAATAACAGATATAATACAGAAACTTATAAGCCTAAAATCTATTGCAGCAAAAAAGCAAGAAATAGAAAATGATCAATCAGAAAGCATATCTTTACCTAGAGCTGAAGTCATCAGGAGGTTAAGAGAACGAGCTCATCCCATCATATTGTTTGGGGAAAGTGAATTACAGTCATTCAAAAGGCTCAGAAGAATAGAAATACAGGAACCTGAAGCTAATAGAGTAAGATATTTTTTTTAAATATGTTGTGTTTGTATAATGTTTGTTACTTTCTTACATTCATATATTACTAGTAAATAAGTAAGAAAGAATTAAATCTATTAAAATAATATTATAAATATGAAAGTATCTCTGTCATTTTGTTATGCTATCACACCTAAACTACTAAACCAATTTAAATGAAATTTGGTACAGAGATAGTCTAGAGCCTAATAAAGGACATAGGCTACTTTTCATTGAATTATCACAATAATTACCTGGCTCTTTAACCTTCTAAATAAGGGCTAGTGACTTCCCTTACATGGGTAGTGAAAGACTAACTAAGTAGTTAGTCTTAAATGCACTTACAAGAAAAGAAAACGCAATAAATATTGTAAAAATTACCATATTTTATTGTATAGGATTGGGGTACAGGCAGCAAATGATAGATTGTGCATACTACAAACTTAATGTTATTATTATTTCTAGAGGGGACGTCTGTCAAGGCCAGACGGGTGGTCAGTCCTCATTAGAACCATTCCACCCAATTCCCGTGATTGAGACACAGGTTCACTGGTGTCCCGACAGTGCCCCCCCCCTCAAGCCTACCTGTAGCCTTCGTGAACCTAACAATTCCCCCTATGGTGAGGTTCGTCAGGTCTGCTTCACTAATTCTATCCTTACCTAGTATCTCCCGTCTTACCAGCGCGTACATGGGACACTCAGCTAAGAAGTGATAACTGGTCTCCTCTTCGCCACACTCTGGACACGAAGAATCATCCTTTATTCTCATTATCTTGAGATGCCTATTGAGTAGACAGTGCCCAGTTGTCATGCCTACTACTAGTGCTATGTTGGTTCTGCTTTGTGACAGTAGATGCGTTGTTTTCTTCTTGTTGTATGCCTTCAGGAACATTTTTGATTGCCTGTACTTAACGGTAAGTATATATTTTATATTATTTCAGGGTCTAAGGAATGATTTTCAAGAAGCTATGGACAAAGTGGATCAAGCATATCTAGATGAAATATTAGCCTTGGGGACCCAGGTAAAATTTATTGTTTGATTTGTAGTTATAATTTTTAATTCCCTTTTTTTTATTGTTTTTCTTATATCCACAGAACTTCACACTAGTCCTTACAAAAATTCAAAAAATGTGTTAAATCATCAAGTCAAGATTACTAAAATACAGTGGACCTCCAAACCTTTAAAAAAAAAATAATAAAAAAAAAAAAGTGGACCTCCAGTAATCCGTCAAACATTATGCAGGGCAGTGTCGGACTATCGAATTTGCCGGATTATTCAGCACTGCCTAAGACCGCTATAGGCCGGAATTTTTTACAAAAGAGTACCTTGTAATCCGACAAATTACATATCCAATGATAAGAATCTATATGTTATATGTACATATGTACTTTGAAGTACAAATCATACTTAATTTATGTAAGTCGAATTTAGTAAATTAAATAACAATTGAGAGTCGAGCACAATAGTGGTGGCACATACAAGTTGTGACCTGTTCAAACCTGCATGATCTACATTAGCGAAGATTGTCAAACATAATTCAAAGTCATGTCGGATTACAGGGGGCGCTGGATTAGACAGGGGCTGGTTTTAGGGGGGGTCCAATGTATATGACTTTTTTAACAACTATGGCACTTAAAAGCAAGTGGCTCTACTTTTTTTTGCACAAATCTTAAATTTTAAAATATAAATTACATTTTATAACATTAATTTTAAAAGAGCAACAGCATATTCTTGTGGCTTTTCTCGTAAGGAATCTGCCTTCCAAGCTGGTGGTAGTCATTTATTACAAATAGTCAAAATTATAGTTTCAAAAATAGTTTTTGATAATTTATTTTCTTTATTTCAATATAATAAACATTATTTTTCTTATAATGTTGCAGAATGAGAGGGAAAAATCACAAAATGAAGATGATTTGGATGACTCGGTTACATATGAGTTCATACAAGAGATGGCAAAGACTATGGGACAAGGGGACAGGAACCATGATATGAATGTTATTATGATATTGTTACAGGTATGTAGTGATAATCATTGTCTGCTGCGTCTAATTGATAAATTTGATTGTAATAGTTATTTATTATCTCTAGAGGGGGCGTCTGTCAAGGCCAGACGGGTGGTCAGTCCTCATTAGAACCATTCCACCCAATTCCCGTGATTGAGACACAGGTTCACTGGTGTCCCGACAGTGCCCCCCGCCCCCCCCCTCAAGCCTACCTGTAGCCTTCGTGAACCTAACAATTCCCCCTATGGTGAGGACTGCAGGTCTGCTTCACTGATTCTATCTCCTACCTACCTACCTTACCTAGTATCTCCCGTCTTACCAGCGCGTACATGGGACACTCAGCTATGAAGTGATAACTGGTCTCCTCTTCGCCACACTCTGGCAACGAAGGATCATCCTTTATTCCCATTATCTTGAGATGCCTATTGAGTAGACAGTGCCCAGTTGTCATGCCTACTACTAGTGCTATGTTGGTTCTGCTTTGTGACAGTAGATGCGTTGTCTTCTTCTTGTCGTATGCCTAATAGTTAAAGCAACAAGCAAATGATGCACTCAAAAATTAAGTGGAAAGATAGGGTTTTACAATTCATTAATCTCATTTTACCTTCATTCTAGTATACCTACCAATCATCAAGTCCGCTCCGAACAAGAGGCATATCTAACAATAACAGCCAAATTATTGTAACTAACAAAATCAAATTTTACAGGAAAAAGTTTTTTATGTTACCTTATTTTATTGCAATCAACAAATTTTGATGTACCATCTGAAAAACCATATTATGTATAAGCTAGCTCTTGTTTTGTGACATACTACAGCGTGCGTTTCAGTTGTCGTATCTGTCTCTCTCTGTCTAATAGCAATAAATGCTTAGTATAGATAGATAGAGACAGCCGGATTTGAAATGTATACTGCCGAGTGTCATAAAAGCTTATACATAATAGCCCTACAGGCGCCTAAACAAATATAATGATGTGCTGTTGGTTAAACTATAATATGAACAACTATACTAAAGCCAAACTCGATTGAGAACGCTTGTCAACAAACAAATTTAAAATGAAGGTAGAAAACGCAACACATTTAGTACCTAATAAATTTAAAATTATGTTTTGTTATTTTAAAAAAATCTTATTTAAAAGATATTAAATATATTAATTAGTTTTAAGCTTACTAATTTAATTTATTATCGTGAATTCGTCATTAACTAGTTAATTAAAAAAAATAGGTGTAAAATGACTAGTGATTTCTACCTTCATATTTAATTTGTTTGTTGACAAGCATTCTCAATCGAGTTTGGCTTTAGTATAGTGGACGCCCGCAATTCCTACTGTGAGGAATTCTGTTTTATAATAGTTCCAAAAAAGGAGCCTATGTCCTTTCTCACGCTCTAAACTTTTTTTGTCTTATCGACTACAAGTTGACCCTTGACTGCTATCACACCTGATGTTAAGTGATGATGCAGTCTAAGATGGAAGCGGGCTAACTTGTTAGGAGTGGGACGAAAATCTACACCCCTTTCGGTTTCTACACGACATCGTACCGGAACGCTAAATCGACAAAGACGTATCGCTTAGCGATACGTCTTTGTCGGTAGGGTGGTAATTAGCCACGGCGAGAGCCTCTCACCAGCCAGACCAAGATAAATTAAGAAAAATGTCAATCTGCCCCGCCGGGGATTGAACCCATGACCTCCGTCTTATAAATCCACAGCGCATATCACTGCGCCACGGAGGTCGTCAAAAAACTATAAAATAAACTCTCTCTGATTATATATCTCTATTCCAAAACTTAATTTCTCGCGGTCTCATGTCTACCTATCATGTCAAGTAATAAAATTTGTTGTTCAAAAAATGTAATTTTCAGTATCTTCTCAAGTTGTGGGGCCAACAACTCAATTCAGGTACAGCAGCAGAAAAGACAGCAATCAAACACAAGATGACTCGAGCGACATACACACAGACACAGGTGTACCTGAAGCCTCTCATGAGGAAACTAAAGAAAAAGACCCTGCCCGAGGACATCTGCGACAGTCTTATGGAAATCACTAAGCATTTATTGGAAAGAAATTATATCATGGTAATTATTTCTTTAATTTTTGTTCATTACAAGTAACCCCCTGTAAGCACACCTAATGGTTAGTGGTGATGCAATCTAAAATGGTAGCGGGCCAACTTGTTAGGAGTAGGATGGAATCCACACGCCCTTGTGGTTTATGCGACGTACAGGAACGTAAATCGCTTGTTGGTTAATTAGAAAACAACAGATGTTATGAAAGAAAACTTTAACGGAATTTTTTATTTTTTGCATTTATACTAAAAACTAGCAGTCGTCCGCGACTTCGTCCGCGTGAAAACCTCTTAGGTACCCTTTTAATTTTAAAGACAGACTTTCATATAAAGTGTGCTCTTTCCCCGCTACCCCTCTCAATTTAATTTTTTTATAGTTTCCCGTGAAGCAATATCCTCCGTCCCGTCCCGTGTACTAAAAATCTACATTTTTGTTAAACATTGTACGATATTACAGTACATTAACAATATATATTTATGGCTAGCTAATGTGTAATTATTTCTGTTTGTTACTTGTCTTGTGTTGTACAAATAAAGTATAATGCTAATAATAAAGCATATATATATATACCTATATCTTAAGTAAAATAGCTATGGCCGAAATTACTCCTACCAACCAAACCTGGACCAATTTAGGAAGTAACCACGTTCCTGGCGATGGTCCTGGTGTTTGATGAAAATCGGGCCAAAATGGCCGCTATTAAATAAATGGTTACTACTTATTACAACTTTGAGGGGTTTTTAAAATTTCCAATTTAATCTTGTTATCTTTCAACAGGCAAGCGACGCGTATCTACAGATGGCGATAGGTAACGCCCCATGGCCCATTGGTGTAACTATGGTGGGCATCCACGCTCGTACTGGTCGCGAGAAAATCTTTTCCAAAAACGTTGCCCACGTGATGAACGACGAGACCCAGAGGAAATACATCCAAGCTCTGAAGAGATTGATGACAAAATGTCAAGAATATTTCCCTACAGACCCATCTCGATGTGTGGAGTATAGTACGACTAGATGAATAAAAATAGTTTTCTTGATACGTTTTTAATTTTATTCATTCTGAATCCGTTCATTTTAAAACAGTATCTGATTGACGTTCTGTTATTTTAAATATTAAAAATTAAAAACTAATTTATACTTCTAACGCCATCTCTGAGACTTTTAAAGCATTAAAAAGTCCTTAATTTTCAACTCTAATGTCATGAATACGTAATATAACACAAGATGGCGCGCAAGAACGTATGGGTTTAAAATTAAGGATTTTTTATTTATCATATCAATATTTCAAAAATCCTCGGGATAATGTTGCAAAATACAACGGTGTAAAATAGGTTTATTATTGCCATCTATTTCAGTTAAAGTATGAAATTATGAAAATGATTTAAAATAAAATCTTGTACGGTTGAGCCTTCGAAACGAAAAAAAAAACAAATGAAGCATCTTCACTTAATAGTGTGTGTTAAACAATATGGTATTAGATGAGTTCTTTAGGTGGTCGACTATTGTGAAAAATAAAATACGTTTATAGAGAACACGTTTTATTATTTAAACATTAAATTACACCCCATCTTTCTTGACGGACGCTGAACAAGTATGGAGGGTAAGGAGGATCATCTGTGTATATGAAAAAGTGTCCGTCAAAATGTATTAAATTAAGATGGCGCCACAGTTGCATCAAAGTAACTCTCAAAAGAAGCGCCAAATATTGTTAGAGAAAACGTCCACTTGGACAACTTTTCACAACACAAATTTTACCCATAACTGTTCTGTTATTCACTCACTTTTTCATAAAATTAAATGTTTATATATGAATAACCGTACTATTTACTGTTTACGAACTAAAATCACTCTAAACGCACGTTTGGTTATAATTCTGTAAGGTTATATTTACCACAATATTTTGTACAACGTAAGTTGTTGAAGTTCTCAATAATTAACTACTTTAGTCGATAATGACATTAATTTTTTTAACTCGGCATACTTCAATTCATCTACGATTGCTACATTCATACCATACCCTGTGCATCCATTAGCGCGATTGTGGAGGATTTTTGAACTGTTATTTAACGCATACAACTGGACACTTTTTCAACTTTTCTCCCATATAAGATGACTCTCCTTTCCTCTACCCTCCATATATGCTCCATATGAACAAGAAAGAGACACCAACCTACTACTTGTCTACTGTGAAACCGTAGGCAGTATATTCTTATGATATTTGTTGCTTCCAACAGTATTCCTTATAAGAGTTTTATTTAAAAAATCTATTGTAATCAAGAGATTAGAATCCAGGACCGTGAAGCAGTTTAAAATGACATCAAAATCTTGTTACTGTCAGTCATTAATATAGGTATTTTATCTAGGCTGTCAGTTCTAGTTCTACTGCCAGTTGTCAAAATGACAAATGTCAAATGGTTTGTTTTGTTATTTGTACCGCGCGCTTTTCTCAATTCTTTAATTAAAAAAAATACTTGATATTAAATAATGTTATGATTAAAAACTAACACAAACTTAATTCTTAGCGAATAGAAAAATCCAAGATCTACAAAAGTTTCGCTATTAAATAAGAAAATGATATTAGAATATGTTACGAAGTATCACTTACAAGATTGCATAAATATTTTATCAGAGCAGGATATTCTGGGATACTATAGCATCAAAATTGAGTAAGTTCAAATGTTAAGTTTATCTTTATACATGAATAAAAAGTGTAGGCTAAGTTAGATGCATAAAGTTTTCATATAATGTTTTCAATTACATACGTATCCTATCCGGCAGCATATCCGAAAACTGTGATAACTCGTTTAATATATACAATACAAATATAAAATATAGCCTATAACACTCACCGATAACGTAGCATTCTACTGGTGAAAGAATTTTTAAAATCGGATCAGTAGTTCCGAGGATTAGCCCCTTTTTTAGGAAGATTAGGAACTTTATTTACAAACTTACAAAGTTACAAACTTTACCTCTTTATAATATTAGTATAGATTGCCCATGTCTACTATGTCTCACTGCTGTGGGATCTGGCTACTGCAACCGAAATGTAATTCATTTCAATACCTATTTTCAGTTTCCTAAAATTATTTGAAACATATCCTGACATTGGTGACAAAGTTTTATGCAGTCCTATCTCAACACTAAAATCATGTAATCAGGACATCATTAAAGCCCAACAGAATATTCTAGAAAAGGAAGAATATAAACTATTGATAAATAAACTGAATTTCAAATACTTGAAGAGGAATGTACAAGCGAGGATCTATGGCTTACCTGTGTGTCCGGAGCTACATAGGACAGTGTTTCCTAAGAATGTTGATGTTGGATGCTTTTTAAAAGTTACAGGTAGTATTTCTTATGGATAGGTCATATTGTAACATATCTTATTGTTCGAATTTTGCAATATAAATTGTTAAATTATATCTTGACAGAGTTTTTGTGGTCTTCACAAAATCAAGGGTGGTGGTAAGCTTTCACAAGTCGTGCCATTGCTCACATACTCCTGCACTTCTCGAGCATTCGTGGTCTCTTTAAAATTTATGAAGTTTACCTGGTTGTAAAAGTATTTCACTGTTCTTATTCCAATGTACCAATTTTTTGGACACTTCGTATCTTCATTTACATATCTTATACCTTTAAACAAACAATTCTTGTACGTATCATCATCATCATCATCATCATCATTATCAGCCTATTAATGGCTCCCTCCTTTTAGGAGAGGGGGTAAGAATATATATAAAATGTAACCTGAATCTTGAAACAGCTCTATGATTAGATGAAATTTTGTATGCAGAAATATTTAAGGGTGATTAAACAATCTATACTAAAGCCAAACTCGATTGAGAATGCTTGTCAACAAACAAATTAAAAAGGAATTTTGAAGCATTTCACACCTATTTTTTTTTAATTAACTAGTTAATGATGAATTCATGACATTAAATAGGATTACTAAGCTTAAAACTACTTAATATATTCAAAGTCTTTTAAAGAAGATTTTTAAAATAACAAAACAATTTTAAATTTATTGGGCATAAAATATGTTGCGTTTTCTACCTCCATTTTAAATGTTTGTTGACAAGCATTCTCAATCGAGTTTGGCTTTAGTATAGCTAGTTTCAATTTTTAAAGATATATTAATTCTAAGAAAAAATATGGTTTGTTCAACCAGAGACATTGTTTTTGACGTGACAACGTCTTATAATTCGATAGAGCCGGGCTGCACGCACGAAAAAACATGACTCATGCGGCGTTACCTCGCTTTGAGGCGTTCCATGTAAGGCTTGAAGTGCAAGCGAGAGCGCGGAACGAGCGACAAAGAAAGCACAATCGGCCTTTGCGTTCGGCGGCGTTCGACATCCGTCTATTAAATATAATCATTAAATATATTAATTTTAAATTAAAAATTAATATATTCATTATAAATTTAAAATATAAATTTATAAAATCAAAATCAATTATTTTATTAATTTTAATTAATATTTATAAAAATATATTTAAATTAAAAATGTTAATAACCAATTAAATGCTACCATTCCATCAGTATTTTCTTAAGACATTGTCACGTTCAACTATCGTCAGTAAACCGACTTTACAGACAACCAATTTTTTCAATGAAATTTTCAGTGTAGGATCCATAATGATATCCCAAGTGTCAGTAGAATGAATGAAGCCTGAAGCTCCAACAAAGGTCAAGAGTGTCCTATGAGACTCTGGCTTTAGTTTAAAGAAGCTTATATTATGCATTTTTGTTTTGGTATTTTATATTAACTATCATTTGCAATTTAATTCATGTGGAATTTAAATAAATATAAATAACCTACTTGAAATTAAATAGGTTTAATTTTTAGTCTATGCATTATTAGCCAAAAAAGACCAGCCAAGTGCGTCAGTCTAGCGCACAGAGGGTTCCTTAAAAGGGTTTTATAATATATTTTCAGGGACTGTTGTACGAGTCACTCAAGCAAAGATGTTAGAATATCAAAGGAAATACATTTGTATGAAATGCAAATTTGAAAACTTAGTGGAAGCAGAATTTGAAAACCGATACATTTTGAAAGCTCCATCCAAGTGTTCACACTGTAATAAAGGTTATACATTTACACAAGTCAATCTAGTGGCCAGAGAATATTGTAAGGATTATCAGGAAATCAAAATACAGGCAAGTTTTGTTTATTTTTTTTTATTGACTACAAGTTGGCCCTTGACTGCTATCATACCTGATGTTAAGTGATGATGCAATCTAAAATGGAAGTGGGCTAACTTGTTAGGAGTAGGACGAAATCCACAATCCTATCGGTTTCTACACGACATCGTACGGGAATGCTAAATCGCTTGGCAGTACGTATTTGTCGGTAGGGTGGTAACTAGCCACGGCTAAAGCCTCCCACCAGCCAGACCAAGACAAATTAAGAAAAATCTCAATCTGCCCCATCGGGAATCGAACCCAGGACCTCCGTCTTATAAATCCACCGCGCATACCACTGTGCCACGGAAGCCGTCAAAATATACATATTATTATAGATTGTGTAGCCCTCATGCCTCATTATAACAACCTCCAGGTGACAATGACTTTTTCCACACATTTGGTTAAAGTATGGGGACTGATAGTCGTTTGGACTAATAGGGCTCGGAAATAAAATCTATAACTATTTACCTCAAGTAGTTCATACACTTCTTGTCTAAATGTGACGAACTGGCTAGAAAGTAAATAGATCTCCTGAGGGCACATCCACTATCAGGGCATTATTGTGCCTCAAACTTAAAAGCAACCATCCAACTCTTAGAGTGGGTGTTTGATCATTAGATCCCAAAGGCTCGGAAGTGCATCTGCTATGGTGAGCCTCACCATACTATTACTACTATCTACCTCTTATGGTATGCCATAGCAGCGTACACAGGCCATTATAGCACCAGGTCTATCCTCTGCAAAATCGGTATTTCTGAGGATCCTATCTGCAGGGCTTGTAATGAAGACACAGAGTCCACGGAACACATTTTGTGTGAATGTGACGGATTGGCTAGAAAGCGAATGGATCTCCTGGGGGTAGCCTATCCACTACCAGAAGATTACTGTGCTTCCAACCTAAGAGGAACCATCCAACTCTTAGAGTGGGTGTTTGAACTTATATAGGGGAGGTGAGGGCGGGGCGAGTACAAAAGATCCTTAGGGGTCGAAGTGCATCTACTACGGCGGGCCTCACCATACTAATAACAATAATAATCTACCTCTTGCTACAACAACAGTGTGCAAGTAGTTAAGTGCAATGGTCAGTTTTCTTGTATTTTCTTGTAAAACTTGAAAAATATTTATTTGAAATTTATAAAAAATACATTTGATACCTTCACAACATGTTCTTTTGTTTGATATGTTATACAATACAGTTGATATAATTTTTGTTTATGTTTTGCATCATAAAATCTGCATTTGGGACTTAGGACATTTTTGACGACCTCCGTGGCGCAATGGTATGCGCGGTGGATTTATAAGACGGAGGTCCTGGGTTCGATTAACGGCGGGGCAGATTGAGATTTTTCCTAATTTATCTTGGTCTGGCTGGTGGGAGGCTTTCGCCGTGGCTAGTTACCACCCTGACAGACGTATCGCCAAGCGATTTAATGTTCCGGTACGATGTCTTGTAGAAACCGAAAGGGGTGTGGATTTTCGTCCCACTCCTAACAAGTTAGCCTGCTTCCATCTTAGATTGCATAATCACTTAAGACCAAGTGTGATAGAAGTCAAGGGCCAACTTGTAGTTGATAAAAATATATATATATATATATATATATATATATATATATATATATATATATATATATATATATAAAGAGTAATGTGATCACATTCTTACGAATAGTAAATTCAAAGTGGACTGCTGGTGGATCGAGGCAGAGTCTTCTAAATCGTGAAATAGTCAGATAGATGTGAAATTAATTTTATTCTCATATCCTTATTTAATTTTCAGGAGCAAGTAAACAAATTGCGTATAGGGACAATACCTGGATCCATGTGGGTGGTGCTTGAGGATGACCTTGTTGATTCTTGCAAGCCTGGCGATGATGTCGTTATTTGGTATGAATATGATTTATGCTCATCATCATTATGAGCCTATTTAGAAGGCCTTTTAATTACAGAACAACGGCACAACTTTTACAAGGTGTGACAAGGAGCTTAGATTCACCACTTTACTCCACTGCTGGTTTGTGGGCTTAGGCTGATGATTGATTGATTGATGAAGATGATTTAATGATGACGAACAGTAAATCAGATCATGATAATGTTTTGTGAATTTTACTGAGAATAAGAAATGAAAGAGTAACCAAGTTGAATGCTAATAGTCTGTCTGTTAACTTTCTGTTAACTATCAAAATAGTTAAGGTTTATTCAAGGGGTTAGTTATTTAAATTTGGGTAAAAGTGAATGGTTCAATCCAGCCAGAAAACAGTTAGTACTATGGACTTCAGGTGTAATGCAAAATTCAGATGTGGGTGATCTGTTATATATACTAGAATGTATTTATATTTTTATAAACAATCTAAAACATTGTAATATATGTCTTATATTATTGTTATACAGTCTAATTTGCAATCTTGCAATAAGTAATCAGCTTTAATGGACGGTTGCCATGGCAGCTTCTCATCAAAATAGGACAACATAAATGGTGTGGATGTGTGTGTGGAACATAAATGTAGTTTTGAATATTTTTTGCATCTTTAACCTATATATTATATTCAAAGCAAACTTTAAATGTATTAGTGACCTCTATGTGCTGGGATAAATCTAGTACTAACCAATATATTTTTTTACTACAATGACGTTTAGTCACAGTTTTAAAAACTCTTATAGTTATTAAAATAATCGAGTGTGAAGGAATGACCGACGGACGGACGGAAAAATAAAAGTTTATTAATTAAAATTATTTTCAATTCAAAAATGAAGGAATTAAAAATTTCATATATTAAACAACAATATAACTCTATGCTGTCCTTGTTCTAAAACATTATTGACCTGTATTCTCTCATTAAGCTAATACAAGACTGAATGCGATTACAAATCTTTTTCGCGTTTTAGCTCTCTTTTGGTTCGGATACTTTTTAGCGCTGACTTACTTACTTTTACTTACTTTTTTTGTATTAATATGTCAATGACTAACACCTAGTTTTTAAGTATATCAATGTAGTTACTAACATTGTGCTATGACCGTTAATACGGTCGAAATAAAAGATTTTTTATTTTTATTTTAAAATCAATTGGTTTACTGCACAGGAATACACCTCCAAAATTGGAACAGCCTGTAATGTTCTTTCTTTATATTAATTAATAAAAAAATTAATAATGTTTAATGTACAGTGGCACAGTGCGTCGCCGATGGCGTCCGTCCGTCCAAACCAAGAAATCAGAAGTGGAATTAGTGTTACAAGCCAATTATATAGAAGTGATCAACGCGCAGAGATCTGAGGTGATCGCCATGGCGCCAGACATTAAGGAGTGTTTTGACGATTTCTGGACGAAGTATGAACAGTGTCCGTTGAAAGGGAGAGATCAGATATTAGCTTCTGTGTGTCCACAGGTATAAAGCATTTTATCATATTATGGATTTCTGTAAATATTAGATTTTAAAATACAGCGATTATTATTTTAATATTTGACGACCTCTGTGGCACAGTGCTATGTGCGGTGGATTTATAAGACGGAGGTCCTGGGTTCGATTCCCGGCGGGGCAGATTGAGATTTTTCTTGATTTGTCTTGGTCTGGCTGGTGGGAGGCTTTCGCCGTGGCTAGTTACCACCCTACCGACAAAGACGTATCGCCAAGCGATTTAGCGTTCTGGTACGATGTCGTGTAGAAACCGCAAGGGGTGTGGATTTTCGTCCCACTCCTAACAAGTTAGCCCGCTTTCATCTTAGACTGCATCATTACTTAACATCTGGTGTGATAGCAGTCAAGGGCCAACTTGTAGTCGATAAAAAAAAAAAAAGTAAAAAAGGATTAAAACTCACAGAGACAAATATTTTAGCATTCGTTTCATTCACAGTGCGGGTTTTGGGCCAGTCATGTGGCAAGGAGAAAATCGAGTTTTGTGGTATGGATGGAGACATAAGGGTACCCTTTGTAACTGGTCAATGCTCGTTCTCTCTTCTCGAATCCTCCCAGCTCAACCAAATCTGATAGCATCCTGTTACAGCAGCTTTGGATTCTTATTCTAGAATAGGGTTTATTGCAGCTCTGGTCTTTGAGCGTTGTAGAGAGATTTTGCGTCACTTCTACTGCATATAAACTAACCAAATAGCCATTTTTTGTTAGTGCATTTGTAAGGCATAATATTTATTCACTTTTAATTTATGCTCACAGTACAACAAGTAATATACGTTAAATTTATTTCGAAAAAAGGAAAATACATGGTCTAGATGTTGAAAGTCGCTAAGAGAGCAAGGGAAATGTAAAAGTACTATGTACTACTTTGTTTTACATATTTATATATATATATAAATGGGGGGGTCAACGCCCTGTTTTGCCTATCTTTATGGTTCTGAGTATAGGCCAGCAGCCTGTGACGATCATAATCGTACATACTAATATTTATAATAACACTAAAAATAATTAAAATATTATTAGAAACATCATCAGAAGGGGTTAAAAGGTACGAGCAGGAAAACAACATTAACCAAAATATTAACACATTTTAATTACAAACTTTCTTAAATCAAATCAAAATGAAACAATATGACGGTAATCACATAATTTACTTAACTAGCATTACATTTTATTACACTTTAACTTTTAACAAAATTAACTGGCAGCATAACTGCACACAAAGAGAACACACAAAATAATAATTACTTCACCATTAGGGCTTTGCTTATATAACTGCCCGTAACCGTTACTTTACCAGTCTACCACAACGACACAAAACGGCACCTCTACAGTCTATGGTTCGCAATGCTGCCAACAATATATATAAATGTAAAATATGGAGTATCAGTTTGACGTGTTGATCGTTTGTTTCAGGTGTATGGGCTTTATTTAGTGAAACTCGCAGTATTGCTGACAGTTATAACTGGATCTAACCATGTAGTTGAGAATGAACAGAAGTCATCTGATGATAAACACACGATGCGTGTTAGGGGACAGTGCCATTTATTGCTAGTTGGTGATCCAGGTAAGCATTACTTTTTGGGCCGTTTACAAAGCCGCATATAGATGGCGTGTTTTACTTTAGATGAGACGCCACGATTAAGTGTGACATTTGACATTTAAAAGAAAAGCATTGCAGTTTAAACAAAGAAACTTTTTAAAACAGCGTCCCGGAACGTTATAGTTTTTTCTACAAAATACCAATCCTTGAGTGCAAACGGGCAGTATTCAGTAAACTGTATAGTGAGTGTTTTCATGGTCCTTCGAGCCGGATGTACAATTAGTGCAAGTGCAACATTGGTATTTGTTTATAATACTTGGTAGGTGTACCACAGAGTTCTTGTTCTCTTCTTTTCTTTCACGTTCATGGGGTATATGACACGAAAATTATTTTTACTTTATTATAAAGTAGAATACAAATTTTTTTTTATCGATTACAAGTTGGCCCTTGACTGCTATCACACCTGATGTTAAGTGATGATGCAATCTAAGATGGAAGCGGGCTAACTTGTTAGGAGTAGGATGAAAATCCACACCCTTTTCGGTTTCTACACGACATCGTACTGGAACGCTAAGTCGCTTAACGGTACATCTTTGTCGGTAGGGTGGTAACTAGCCACGGCGAAAGCCTCCCACCAGCCAGACCAAGACAAATTAAGAAAAATCTCAATCTGCCCCACCGGGAATTGAACCCAGGACCTCCGTCTTATGAATCCACCGCGCATACCACTGCGCCACGGAGGCCGTCAAATAATCACGTGTCGTGAAAATAAATGTAGAATCTGACACAGATTTAGTTATTTTAATTTTAGGTATAGGCACTTTAATTTTCTAACTTTTTTTTACAGAAACTCAGAATAAATAAACAAAATTTTTACCCTATATTACATTAACGTAATAACTAATACATTTTTCCAGGTACGGGTAAATCTCAGCTACTCAAAGCGGCTACAGAGCTGACGCCTCGCTCAGTGTTCACTTCGGGAGCGGGCAGCACTCGCGCCGGGCTCACCTGCGCAGCTCTCAGAGTGAGATTTATTTATTTACGCCTGGTTGTTTGTAAAGGCTGGCCGGTATTCGATAGAGCCGGCTGCACGCACGAAAAAACATGACGTCATGCGTCGTTACCTCGCTTTGAGGCGTTCCATGTAAGGCTGGATGTGCAAGCGAGAGCGCAGAACGAGCGACAAAGAAGCACAATCGGCCTTTGCGTTCGGCAGCGTTCGACATCCGTCTATTAAATATAATTATTAAATATATTAATTTTAAATTAAAAATTAATATATTTATAAATTAATATATTTATTATAAATTTAAAATATAAATTTATAAAATCAAAATCAATTATTTTATTAATTTAAATTAATATTTATAAAAATATACTTAATTTAAAATTTGAATAACCAATTAAATGCTACCATTCCATCAGTATTTTCTTAAGACATTGTCACGTTCAACTATCGTCAGTAAACCGACTTCACAGACAACCAATTTTTTAATTGGTTCAGGTGTAGCTGGTGGGACGCTCCAGTCGTGGCTAGTTACCACACTGACAGCAGAGACGAGTGAGTATGGATTTCATCCCACTCCTAACAAGTAGTGATGATGCATCTTATAAAGGCTTGCTTTATTAGATGCATCATCACTTATCATTATAGTTCGTTCGCGTTAAGAACGCAGTGACTTATAGCCGTTGAAGAACGCAGCGTTCGCTGGACCGACCACGCCCCCTTACCAATCAAATCTTTTTAAATTATGCGCGTCGCGTTTCAACGGGTCACTGAACTTGACCTTGTAATTTGAAAATGTTTGATTAGTTAGGGGGCGGGGTTTGGCTGGCCAAGATCACTACATTCTTAACGCGATCGAATTTTTTTTTATACTGGGGAGGAAAAATCCCTACGGACTTCTGCCGTCAGGCAGGGTATGTCTGACTCGCACGGACTAAAATAACCCCCCTACTCATTGGTCAGCATGGAACCGCTTTGCATTACTTCATGCTGACTCTTGTAATCGTTTTTTTTTTTATCGACTACAAGTTGGCCCTTGACTGCTATCACACCTGATGTTAAGTGATGATGCAATCTAAGATGGAAGCGGGCTAACTTATTAGGAGTGGGACGAAAATCCACACCCCTTTCGGTTTCTACACGACATCGTACCGGAACGCTAAATCGCTTGGCGATACGTCTTTGTCGGTAGGGTGGTAACTAGCCACGGCGAAAGCCTCCCACCAGCCAGACCAAGACAAATTAAGAAAAATCTCAATCTGCCCCGCCGGGAATCGAACCCAGGACCTCCGCCTTATAAATCCACCGCGCATACCAATGCGCTACGGAGGTCGTCTTTTTTGCTCTCTCTCCTTTTTTTCCCTTCTAATCATTATTACTCGGAACATGTGGGCGTATCTCTGCCATTTATCCTCGCCTGACAGCATGCGAGCGATAACATTACTGGCGTTCACCGCGTCGTCCGTTCCCACGGCAGCTGCTCCGAGGTCTGTGCAACCTGGACATTCAAAGCGCATGCCGTGGGGTATCGACTTCGTTGCAGAAGAAACACTTCTCGTCTGTTGCTCTGCCAATGGCGAAGAGGTATGTTCTAAAAACTCCATGACCGCTGAGCGCCTGCGATCGAACTATGAGTGTGATTGTGGTCAAGGACTATCTTAAGTAAATTTTTTGTTTTTTTTTTTTATCGACTACAAGTTGGCCCTTGACTGCTATCACACCTGATGTTAAGTGATGATGCAGTCTAAGATGGAAGCGGGCTAACTTGTTAGGAGTGGGACGAAAATCCACACCCCTTTCGGTTTCTACACGACATCGTACCGGAACGCTAAATCGCTTGGCGATACGTCTTTGTCGGTAAGGTGGTAACTAGCCGCGGCGAAAGCCTCCCACCAGCCAGACCAAGACAAATTAAGAAAAATCTCAATCTGCCCCGCCGGGAATCGAACCCAGGACCTCCGTCTTGTAAATCTACCGCCTATACCACTGCGCCACGGAGGTCGTCAAAAATATAAAATGTTATTAGGAAGACGGCGAGTGGCAGCTGGAGGCGGGCGCACTAGTGCTGTCCGACGGCGGCGTGTGCTGCATCGACGAGATCTCGCACCTGAGGGAGCACGACCGCACCGCCATACACGAGGCCATGGAGCAGCAGACTATATCCGTGGCTAAGGTAAAGTATAGTAGGGGAGCCCGAGAGGGAATATCCTCAAGCACTATCATTGACTTATTAACCCCTGTGCTGCATCGACGAGATCTCGCACCTGAGGGAGCACGACCGCACCGCCATACACGAGGCCATGGAGCAGCAGACTATATCCGTGGCTAAGGTAAAGTATAGTAGGGGAGCCCGAGAGGGAATATCCTCAAGCACTATCATTGACTTATTAACCCCTGTGCTGCATCGACGAGATCTCGCACCTGAGGGAGCACGACCGCACCGCCATACACGAGGCCATGGAGCAGCAGACTATATCCGTGGCTAAGGTAAAGTATAGTAGGGGAGCCCGAGAGGGAATATCCTCAAGCACTATCATTGACTTATTAACCCCTGTGCTGCATCGACGAGATCTCGCACCTGAGGGAGCACGACCGCACCGCCATACACGAGGCCATGGAGCAGCAGACTATATCCGTGGCTAAGGTAAAGTATAGTAGGGGAGCCCGAGAGGGAATATCCTCAAGCACTATCATTGACTTATTAACCCCTGTGCTGCATCGACGAGATCTCGCACCTGAGGGAGCACGACCGCACCGCCATACACGAGGCCATGGAGCAGCAGACTATATCCGTGGCTAAGGTAAAGTATAGTAGGGGAGCCCGAGAGGGAATATCCTCAAGCACTATCATTGACTTATTAACCCCTGTGCTGCATCTACGAGATCTCGCACCTGAGGGAGCACGACCGCACCGCCATACACGAGGCCATGGAGCAGCAGACTATATCCGTGGCTAAGGTAAAGTATAGTAGGGGAGCCCGAGAGGGAATATCCTCAAGCACTATCATTGACTTATTAACCCCTGTGCTGCATCGACGAGATCTCGCACCTGAGGGAGCACGACCGCACCGCCATACACGAGGCCATGGAGCAGCAGACTATATCCGTGGCTAAGGTAAAGTATAGTAGGGGAGCCCGAGAGGGAATATCCTCAAGCACTATCATTGACTTATTAACCCCTGTGCTGCATCGACGAGATCTCGCACCTGAGGGAGCACGACCGCACCGCCATACACGAGGCCATGGAGCAGCAGACTATATCCGTGGCTAAGGTAAAGTATAGTAGGGGAGCCCGAGAGGGAATATCCTCAAGCACTATCATTGACTTATTAACCCCTGTGCTGCATCGACGAGATCTCGCACCTGAGGGAGCACGACCGCACCGCCATACACGAGGCCATGGAGCAGCAGACTATATCCGTGGCTAAGGTAAAGTATAGTAGGGGAGCCCGAGAGGGAATATCCTCAAGCACTATCATTGACTTATTAACCCCTGTGCTGCATCGACGAGATCTCGCACCTGAGGGAGCACGACCGCACCGCCATACACGAGGCCATGGAGCAGCAGACTATATCCGTGGCTAAGGTAAAGTATAGTAGGGGAGCCCGAGAGGGAATATCCTCAAGCACTATCATTGACTTATTAACCCCTGTGCTGCATCTACGAGATCTCGCACCTGAGGGAGCACGACCGCACCGCCATACACGAGGCCATGGAGCAGCAGACTATATCCGTGGCTAAGGTAAAGTATAGTAGGGGAGCCCGAGAGGGAATATCCTCAAGCACTATCATTGACTTATTAACCCCTGTGCTGCATCGACGAGATCTCGCACCTGAGGGAGCACGACCGCACCGCCATACACGAGGCCATGGAGCAGCAGACTATATCCGTGGCTAAGGTAAAGTATAGTAGGGGAGCCCGAGAGGGAATATCCTCAAGCACTATCATTGACTTATTAACCCCTGTGCTGCATCGACGAGATCTCGCACCTGAGGGAGCACGACCGCACCGCCATACACGAGGCCATGGAGCAGCAGACTATATCCGTGGCTAAGGTAAAGTATAGTAGGGGAGCCCGAGAGGGAATATCCTCAAGCACTATCATTGACTTATTAACCCCTGTGCTGCATCGACGAGATCTCGCACCTGAGGGAGCACGACCGCACCGCCATACACGAGGCCATGGAGCAGCAGACTATATCCGTTGCTAAGGTAAACTATAGTAGGGGAGCCCGAGAGGGAATATTATCAAGCGCTATCATTGACTTATTAATAGTTAGTGCTATGGACTTCGGGTCTAATGCAAAATTTACGTCAAGTGTCCGAAGATATTTTATACTTGGATGTATTTATGTTTTTAAAACAAAATAACATTGTAATGTATGTCTTATCGTATTGTTATACACACACATTGCGGCATTATTGACGTGTATTCTGTCAGTCAGCTAATATGAGACTGAATGCGATTAGAATTCTTTTTCGCGTTTTAGCTTTCTTTTGGTTCGGACACTTTTTAGCGCTGACCCGAAGTATTAATATGTCAATGAGCGCTATAGACAAATATAAAGAAGGATTTCATTCACATTGTATCATCATCATCATTATCAGCTTATTAACGACCTACTACAGGACCAGGCCTCCCTCCTTATAGGAGAGGGCATATGGAGCTTAGATCCACCACACTTCTCTAACGCGGGTTAGCGTGTTTAGTGTGATAATGTTTCATTCGTAACGATCACTATCAGATGTTGATGACAGTCACCGGGACCGACGGCTTAACGTGCTCTCCGAGGCACGGGGGTGTAACACCTCCAACTTCCCGGACTCCGATTTTCCGTGACACGACCCAGGATTTGAACCCAGGCTACTAGACCAACGAGGCAGTCTTACATTGTATGTCTATATGTGAGACGAATATCTTAACATTCCATGGATTCACCGTGCGGGTGCCGGGTCCATCGCGTGGCTGAGAGAAAAACTCCGAACAGAGCCCGAGACTTGTGACACGGGTGTAGGTTTAAGGGTACCCTTAGTGACGCGCGTCAACACTCACCTCCTCTGTTCGAGTTATTCTCCCTGCCCAGCTAAATTCGGAAGGAGCCTACTAGAGCAGCTTTGGACACTCGTTCCAATATGGAGCTTACTGCACTTCTAGTAAGGCCAAGGTCTTTTAGCAGGTTGTAGAGAGACTTCGCTGGTATACCCCTCGCACCCACTTCTACCTAACTATACCACATAGCCATTTTTGGTTAGTTCATAGTTAATAGTAGGGGAGTCTAAAAGGAATTTTTTGCGAACTGTAGAGCGATATATATATATATATATATATATATATAGGAGGATGAGGAGTAACTTTTCATGTTGATAAATACTTCCATCAAGTATGACCCCGTTATGTTTATATTAACTTTTTTTATTCCCATTTAATTCAAAATTTGCGTTCATTTTTTAATTTTTTTAACTATTACAAGTTGGATCGACTATTATCACACCTGATGTTAAGTGATGATCCAATGTACGATGGAAGCGGGCTAACTTGTTAGGGGTAGGATAAAATCCACACCCCTTATGTTTCTACACGACATCGTACCAGAACGCTAAATAGCTTGGCGGTACGTCTTTGTCGGTAGGGTGGTGAGTATCGCTGAAGCTTCCCACCAGCCAAAACTTAATCGGCCCAGCTGTGAATCGAACTCAAGACCTCCGTAATTACCCGACTGCGTCAGAAGGAGGGTTATGTTTTTCGAGCGTATGTATGTATGTATGTATGTCCATTTCTTCGGCACGCGCTACAGCCTAAACGGCTGAACGAATTTTGACATGTGAGGTGTCGTTGAATTTGTCAAAATTGTGGTAGTGACATAGGCTATATAAATTTTCAAAATAGCGCCTGTAAATGGGGGAAAAAAGGGGGGATGTGTGTTCTTTTTCTCTTATCATAGCAATATGGGTACCAATTGATAGGTCTTATAAATATCATATCATGCTCATATTACTTTTTTAACAAAAAATGGCAAAAAGTGTACTAAGTGCACTGTCTCATTTCTATCATCATCATCATCATCATTATCAGCCAATAGACGTCCACTGTTGGACATAGGCCTTTTTTAGGGACTTCCAAACACAACGATTCTGAGTCTCATTTCTATACCATAAACTAAAACTAAAAAGTCTGAAATAAAATTATTATTATAAAAACAAAAAACCCGACTGCTTAGAAGTTATAAACTGAAAAGAGAAAAACAAGGATCACTATATCCGTATAAAATTCTAAATACTTTATGGTGCTGCAGGCGGGGACAAACGTAGTTTTGGTAAATCTTTCTTTCCCCGCAGTTTAAAGTATTCTGTCCCCGCCTGCAGCACCATAAAGTATTTAGAATTGTATATAGATATAGTGATCCTTGTTTTTCTCTTTTCAGTTTATAACTTCTAAGCAGTCGGGTTTTTTGTTTTTATAATAATAATTTTATATAGTGGTTTTATGTTTCAGGCGGGTATAGTTTGCAAGCTGAACACGCGCTGCGCGGTGATAGCAGCCTGCAACCCTAAAGGCCACTATCAGACCGATCAGCCCTTGAGCGTCAATGTGTCTCTGGGAACACCCTTGTTAAGTAGGTAAAAAAAGTTCTTATGATTTAAAAAAAAATGGAGGTAGTTCTCAATTCGATGCGTATATATATTTTTTTTATATATGACCACGCATACAATTTTACAGATTCGTCCTAATAATTCTTTTTTTATTAGAAAGGGCATACATCCAAGGTGGTCCCATTGTCATCATGTTAGGATCTGCTGATGATATCCTGGGGAAATTGATTGAACTCTTTAAATTTTGGAGACACGCTTACAGTGATTTCGGTTTTTGTCTCGATATCGGTAGCTTTTTGGCTAATAGTGCTGTATAATATACTGTGACAGTATAGTACGAGTACGTTACGTGGCGATAAATCACTAAAAAGTAGGAAATAAATTTTTTTAACAAAAAATAGGACCGGCTCAAAATGCACTAAACAGTAAAAAATAACTGTGTTTAGTTGCTTTAATTTACTTAAGCATATCTAGGAGTCGGTGCCAGCCAAGGTTTCTACTTTAAGGACGTTACCTAGAATCCACAAACTGCTTTGCTACGTTAAATAAATGTTCCTTAAACTTGCTGGCACCGACTTCATAGATATGCTTAAGTAAATTAAAGCAACTAAACGACGCAGTTATTTTTTACTTTTCAGTTTTAAGTCTGTTCAATATTTTTGCTAAAAAATTTTATGTGTGAGTATTATATATACAGAATCCTTAGTCGTGATGTTTGTTCAATTTGCTTCACACCGCGTTGCATGGACAAGCAAGCTTATGAATAAGGACGTAACAATAGTGACGTGACTCAGTCGTTTATATTTTAATAGTTCGCTGTATCAGTTTCTCTATATATATGTTTTTCTATATTATTGACGTGAAAATGTCTTATAATTCGATAGAGCCGGCTGCACGCACGAAAAAACATGACTCATGCGTTACCTCGCTTTGAGGCGTTCCATGTAAGGCTTGAAGTGCAAGCGAGAGCGCGGTACGAGCGACAAAGAAGCACAATCGGCCTTTGCGTTCGGCAGCGTTCGACATCCGTCTATTAAACATAATTATTGAATATATTAATTTTAAATTAAAAATTAATATATTTATTATAAATTTAAAATATAAATTTATAAAATCAAAATCAATTATTTTATTAATTTATAAAAATATACTTAAATTAAAAATTTTAATAACCAATTAAATGCTACCATTCCATCAGTATTTTCTTCAGACGTTGTCACGTTCAACTATCGTCAATAAACCGACTTTACAGACAACCAATTTTTTTTATTTTTAGGTTTGATCTGATATTCATTTTGTTGGATTCTAAAAACAGTTCGTGGGACAGACTGGTGTCTTCCTACATACTGTTCGGTGACTCAAATCCGGTAGAGGCAAAAAAGAAATGGACTCTTGAAAAACTGCAAGTAAGTTTACTCTCAAACCAAGAAGTATATATACTGTAAAACGTCCAACAAATTGACAATAAATAGTGCATTAATCTGTTTAGTTAGCATGACCAACATAGATTAAAGACTACTAGATGGAGTCATAACGCGGCTGTAGGTTCAAGAGCGTAACAGACTTATTTCATTCGGCCTTTATTAGAAAGTGACACAAGATTATTTGTTGTCCCTTTAAGCGTGTTCGTTTTTATTGTTTGTCAAGAGTGGAGTTTGTGACAAACAAAGGACATATCTGAGCAATTATTAGCTTTTTATTAAATTTGCTGATAAATAATATAACTTTGCGGTTACGATATTAATTAAACGTTATCGTGCTATGGTGGGTTGTAATATTTTTGGCTGCAACAGTCGCAGCGAACAGAAAATCGAAGGAATTACGTTTCATACGTAAGTAGGCGTAAACTTCATTGATTGATGATTTAAAGCTTAGATATGTTATTTTTTAGCAAATTTCATCTATTATGCGTTTACTAAACTATTTTATATAAAGTGATATTTCGTATTTTACGATATTTTAAAACATAAAGTTCATAATGTACTTTAAATGTGGACATGTCATGTCAATAAGGCTGTCTTGCTGTCTCACGAGTGGACACGCTATGGGCTCTATCTAGTTGTCTTTAATCTATGATGACCAAACTCGCTGTCCGCCATTTTGGTTTTTTACATATCTTATCGTGGTCAATTGCGGAAAAGCCCGGGACGAAGGAGATATCTTATAGCAACTGTGCAATAATATCTGTTTGATAAATAAAGCATTATATTATCATTAAAATTTATAAATTTTAATAATAATATAATCTTTTCTTTTAATTATTTTTCTCTTTTCGTTTCTTGTTTTTATAATAACAATTTTATTTCGAGTTAAAATATTCGAAAATATTCTAATAACTTTATTTATAGTAGTGTCCGACCGAAACTGGTTTTTCAGCCGAAACCGAAACCGAAACTCATGTGGTCAAGTATAAAATTCCTGAAAATACTGAAATTTGATGCATTTTACACATATGCTGCATTAACTGACTGAGTTTTACATTAATGACTAAGTTTTGCTGCTACGGAGCTATCCGAACGGCGCACGACAATTCCCGAACAGGGCCGCCAGCGTCCGCCATAGTGTTGCCGCGAGAAACGAAGTTAGGCGAGCGTGCACGAGTACTTCCGAAATCAGTTTCGGTTTCGGCAAAAGTTTCGGCCAATTTAGGCCGAAACCGAAACCGAACTTTCGGTCGGACACTAATTTATAGTCGTCGTGTAGTGGTGCCATCTATGAATAGATAAAAAAAATTAGTATATGCAAGCCGCTGACAGGATTTCGTAAAATCAATGATTGCCAATACATATTTGCCTGTGTATTAAATTCAAATAATTTGACAGATGTACATCGGTTTGGTTGGTCCGAGAAGCACGCAAATGACAAAATCTGCAAACACCATACTACAGTGCTATTATATGGCGCAGAGGAAATCTGAACACAGGGACCCTTCCAGGACTACTGTCAGAATGCTTGACAGTTTGATTAGGTAACTATAGATCATAGATTAAAGACAACTAGATAGAGCCCATAGCGTGTCCACTCGTGAGACAGCAAATCAGCCTTATTGACATGACATGTCAACATTTAAAGTACATCATAAAACGTTATGTTTTAAAATATCGTAAAATACGAAATATTACTTTATATAATATAGTTTAGTAAACGCATAATACATGAAATTTGCTAAAAAATAACATATCTAAGCTTTAAATCATCAATCAATGAAGTTTATGCCTACTTACGTATGAAACGTAATTCCTTCGATTTTCTGTTCGCTGCGACTGTTGCAGCCGAAAATATTACAACCCACCATAGCACGATAACGTTTGAATTAATATAGTAACCGCAAAGTTATATTATTTATCAGCAAATTTAATAAAAAGCTAATAATTGCTCAGATATGTCCCTTGCTTGTCACACACTCCACTCTTGACAAACAATAAAAACGAACACGCTGAAAGGGACAAAAAATAATCTTGTGTCACTTTCTAATAAAGGCCGAATGAAATAAGTCTGTCACGCTCTTGAACCTACAGCCGCGTTATGACTCCATCTAGTAGTCTTTAATCTATGCTATAGATAGATAGTGTTTGTGAGTTTGTGACCTTGCAAGGGGTAATGGATCTACTAAACAAAGGAGATGGTCCACCTCCCATACATTGTTTGCCCCGGACAAAAAAAGTTTTTGCGTCTCAATTAAACTTTTATCTTTTGTTTGGTAATCCTATCTAATTTATTAATAAATAGTACATTTGACCCTAGATAGAGGGGTTATTGCATAATCAGTACCATAACATTTTACTAAAATACAGAAAAGGTTATTTTAGTAAAAATATTGTTATAGATAATTTAACGAACACAAAGTGAAATAATTGTTTTATTATGTCATATTTAGTGCTATCTGAACTACCGAAAACAAAATGTTATGAAAAAAGTAATTTCTTTATACATTTTGTATGCAATTGTCGTTATTAACTTTTGTTACTTAATCACGGCTTAACGGCTAAACAAATCTGGATAGAATTTGACATTAAAATAGATAATAGTATGGCAGATCCAGCACATAGACTTCTTTTTATCCCAATAAACACAAAGGAACAGCATCTGCGCGGGTTAAACAGCTTAAAAGGAACCAAATAATAATAATTTATAATTATATTAAATAATAATTCCTTTTTTTAGGTTTATTTAAAAACCCCGCTAGTTCCAACGTTTCGATTTATATATTTAAAAATTATGATTATAAAGCAATTTAATTTCGTTTACTTTGTTAGGTCTCTTGGCGTTTTTTATGTAAAACCACCCTGGGGCAGTTTTGGGACATCTCCTTTTGACGTGTCAACGTCTTATAATTCGATAGAGCCGGGTGCACGCAGGAAAAAACATGACTCATGCGGCGTTACCTCGCTTTGAGGCGTTCCATTCAAGGCTTGAAGTGCAAGCGAGAGCGCGGAACGAGCGACAAAGAAGCACAATCGGCCTTTGCGTTCGGCAGCGTTCGACATCCGTCTATTAAATATAATTATTAAATATATTAATTTTAAATTAAAAATTTATATATTAATTTTAATTTAAAAATTAATATATTTATTATAAATTTAAAATATAAATTTATAAAATCAATAAAATCAATTATTTTATTAATTTAAATTAATATTTATAAAAATATACTTAAATTAATTACCAATTAAATGCTACCATTCCATCAGTATTTTCTTAAGACGTTGTCATGTTCAACTATCGTTAGTAAACCGACTTTACAGACAATCATTTTTTTTTAAATTATTTCACCTATAGAAAGCTATGTTATTGTAGTGTGTAATAGGTTATAATAATAATTAATATAAAAAGTATTTTTTTCTTAAGAAATGTGATAATTTTGACTTGGAATGTGGTTTTTCAATAAAATGTGCGAAATTTAAGATGTAATTAACTAATTAAATTAATTGAACATATCAAATGATCGTGGGCCATAGCATAACGTTTTTCAGCCACATATACCAAATATGTTACACCACGATAGGCAGGCAGTTTTGATGGCCTCCGTGGCGCAGTGGTACGCACAGTGGATTTATATGACCTGGTTTAAATTCCCGGTTCTAGGTCTTGCTGGTGGGAGGTATCGGCTGTGGCTAGTTACCTTACCGTTAAAGACGTACAGCCAAGCGATTTAGTATTTTTGACGACCTCCGTGGCGCAGTGGTATGCGTGGTAGATTTATAAGGCGGAGGTCCTGGGTTCGATTCCCGGCGGGGCAGATTGAGATTTTTCTTAATTTGTCTTGGTCTGGCTGGTGGGAGGCTTTCGCCGTGGCTAGTTACCACCCTACCGACAAAGACGTATCCCCAAGCGATTTAGCGTTCCGGTACGATGTCGTGTAGAAACCGAAAGGGGTGTGGATTTCATCCTACTCCTAACAAGTTAGCCCGCTTCCATCTTAGAATGCATCATCACTTAACATCAGGTGTGATAGCAGTCAAGGGCCAACTTGTAGTCGATAAAAAAAAATAAAAAAAAGTATTCCGGTACATGTAGAAACAGAAAGGAGTGTTAATCGCATCATCACTTACCACCCGTTGTGAATGCAGTCAAGGGCTAAATTGTAATGAATAAAACAAAAAAGACCCACCTATTTCTAAATTCTGGAAGTTCTGGGAGACTTCTTTTCATCTTGTCTCTCAAACATGCATTTTTATCAAAAATACATTTTAAAAGGACTTAATATTATAAAATAAATATGCGACAAACAAAAAGTATTAGTGTTAATTTTAATTTACCTATTTAATTTTTTTCCCACAGGTTATCGCAAGCACATTGCCGCCTTATGTATCGAACGATAATATTACCAGTTGACGCAATATCCGCCATATCGCTAGTTGACCTATCCATGCAGGACTGCACTCTAGAGGACACGGCCGATGCGTTACATTCAACATTTCCTAAACACCCAGACTTTGACTACCTTTGCACAGCCAAAAAACTGCTGGAAAAATTAAATTTGAATGATATATGGAAAGAGGAACTTTTATACTATGGAAAGTTACTACAAGTAGACTGCAAAACATTAGAGAATAGCATAGAAAGAGGGAATTATAATTTATTTGTGAGATATGCTGATGTCGCTGATGACAACATTCCATTATCAGCATCTCTTGTGACTAGTTCATATTTCAATAATAATAGAAATGATAAATTAAATGATGAAACCAATAAAAAGTCTGATATGGTTGATGTGAATAAAGTTATGAATGAGAAATTAGCAGCAACACTCAAGAAACATGCTACTCTTAATAAAGTAGATAAAAATCCACCTGCAGTACAGAAAAATAAAAAACGGAAAAGGAAAGAAGTTATTATAGACACCAGTGGTTTTAAAAATAATAAGCAAAAGGTAAAGAAAAATAAGAAAAGTAAACCAGATTCATCTGATAGTGATGATTGTGACGTTAACAAAATGCTAAATGCAGTTCCAAGCGTGAATGACGTTTTCTCAAATCTAGGGATTAATTTCAAAATAGGTGTTGATAGTTCAACACAGAAAAGCGAAAATAAGTTACCAATGGATGCAGTTGAAGAAAATTGTATATTAAATAAAGAAAATGAGATTATACTTAATAAAAATAATAATGAAAAATCTGTTGCCATTAAAAGCAGTGAAAAGTTAAACACTTCAATCAGCAAATTAAAACAATTTGAATTTGCTGGAAAACGAGATATGAGTAAGTTTTATGAAGAAAACATTGAAATCAATAAAGATTTAACTAAAACTGATGACTTGAATATTAGTACAACTAAATCTTTTAAAAATACAAAAAAAACAGTGTCCAGTTCACAGTTATCTATGTTTGAAAGTTCAGATTGTGATATAGACCTTGATATATAGAAGCCTGCCAACCCGCATTGGAGCAGCGTGGTGAGTCTACGCTCTATATCCACTCTCCTATAAGGCGAAAGATCTGGCCCTGTAGTGGGCCGTTAATAGGCTGATAATGGTATAAAATCATGTTAATAAAATATTATTTTAATGTCACTATTGTGATTATAATAAGAATTAAAATACAGTAACTTTTCTTACGGTATATTTAATGCTTAATTTAATATTTTAATAAAAACTTGTTACTATTTACAATTTTCATTTGTCTTCATCGGCTGTAGAAGGTTTATATGGATCTGTTTCATAGTTCTCTATGAGTAGGTTCTTGAATCTTCTGGCAGTGATTGCTATACTTTCTTCTTTGGCCGCTATATTTAATATTTCTATTCTTGCTACATACAAATGATCTGGATTTTTGGGACTTACACTTTTGATGACATCTATTTCATAATCTATTTGCACCTGAAAATATAATCATTATTTGTTATTTTAAGTAAAGTAGGTATATAACTAGGATTTCCTTGCGATTTTACTTACTAAAAGCTTAGTTTGAGCAATACTTTATAGGTTTAGTTTTATTCAGTAAAGTTAGTATAACATGAAGAAAGTTTCATTTTTTACTATAGTGTCCATAATAATTCTTAATTATTTATCATTAGCTAGCACTGTGAACCTCATTTATTAATATAATATACAGGAGGAGTTTTAAATAAACTTTTACTTATTAACTATATCACTTACTGGGATGCTTTTCTTCAAAACCTTTTTCCCATTAACTCTAATTTTGCTCTCATAAAATAATTTCTCTATTTTGCTGGAACAAGACAAAATATTTTAAAGAACAATGACAAGGAAATTTTTTTGAATGTAGAAATTAAATATTGCACTAATATGTAAAAAGCAATGATTATAACATACTTTCTAGCTACCCCCAATGTAGATTTAAGTATAGCATCCATTCTCAGGGATGTGGTATTGAGTTTAACAATTTTTGAGTCCTTTGTAAGTGAAGAATCATCATCCAAAACAATTTCATCCTCGTCATCAGAATCATCGTCTTTATGCTGAAAAAAAAAAACTAATTTTATAAAATTAAAGTATTTCAGGATTATAATGGTACTTAAGCTTGTAATACGAGCACAACTTGCTTTATCAAATCATCAATGTCAAGTTTGTAAATAGATTGGGCATTTGGAAGAAAATTAAAATGCTTGATAGGGGCTTATTTTTTATACTCTGGTAATTTTTTCACACAACATCACGCCTTATTCCTTGTAGGGGTAGGCAGAGACCACATCCCTCCTCTTGCCACAGTCCTTGCATACTTCCTTTAGCTTCTTCCACTCTAATCCTATCATACAAGTTTGTTGGTGATACAATGAGAGAAATGTGTGGCGGAAAAGATGTAATGACAAATTGAGAAATGGATTGCAAGAAGTTTATGGACATATTAACATAACATAACATGGATGCTTAGATGGTTTGGGCATGTAGAGAGAATGGATGAAAGAAGATTAACAAAAGAGATTTATAAGGAGAATGGAAATGTAGGAAGTGGTAGGCCTAGGCGAATGTTGAATTCAGGACATTTTAAATAATGTCCAGGTCTACAGTACTCTAAACTGATGATTTTTTGGATCACAGTTATCAACTTAACATAGCACATGAAAGCTAATTAAGCAGCTGTCCAACATCATTGTTGTTAATTAGGCAGCAAAGCAAGAGAAAGACTAATGTCTTAGTTAATCCATGGATTTGCCATGCAGGTACTGGGTCCATCGTAAGGGCAGAGATAAAAAGGTTCATTGCCACTAGTTCCATTAAAAGTTCCATCATGGAACTAGTGATAATTTTTTGTTATCACTAGTTCCATTTTAAAAGGAATACGAAGACAATGGAACTAGTGTTGATTTATTTTATGGTTCGTTGCCACTAGTACCATTAACAGTTCCATAATGGAACTAGTGATGATTTTTTAGTCACTAGGTCCACATTATTATCTTAAGCACTTTAGGCACTTGCGAAATTTTTCAAGGGTGTAAAAACACTATAGTTAGAAACACTTAGGTTTTATTATAATTTTATTCAATAAAATCAACAAATATTTATTTTTTCTTACTGTAATTAGTTTTACTATAGTACACTGGCTAAACACTACGATATATATCAAAATAATGTAGTAAAGTATTCCACACCTTAAAAAGGTCAACAAAAATGTCCGCGAATATACGCGTTGTCGGATGGCGGCGACATCTTTTCGACAAAAAATGGAATCATATTTAAATTGAGAGAGACTAATAACTTAGAGTTTAAAGGATTCATCGTGCGGGTGCCGGGTCCATCGCGTGGCAGAGAGAAAAACTCCGAACAGAGCCCGAGACTTGTGACACGGGTGTAGGTTTAAAAGAGATCTCTAGGTTTAAGAGAGATCAATGACGAGCGTCAACATTCACCCCGGCTGTTCAAGTTATTCTCCCTGCCCAGCCAAATTTAGGGATGTTTGTTTATTATATTTGATCCAACAAATTAACTAAGGAATAATCACAATGATGACCAATAACAACCAATTAAATAAACAATTCACTAATTGAGCTATTAATAACAATGATAAATAAATCTGGCGTGATCTGAGTCACGACTGAGAGATGTGGTCGCAGTGAACGCCAAGAAGAGAATCAGCCTAGTCTCTCCAGACCACTGCTATATAATATATGGCATCGATCGGTATATATATATATATATTTAAAAATTAATTAAAAATTTTTGCTTGCCTTAAAAAATTTCGCAAGTGCCTAAAGTGCTTAAGATAATAATGTGGACCTAGTGACTAAAAAAATCATCACTAGTTCCATTATGGAACTGTTAATGGTACTAGTGGCAACGAACCATAAAATAAATCAACACTAGTTCCATTGTCTTCGTATTCCTTTTAAAATGGAACTAGTGATAACAAAAAATTATCACTAGTTCCATGATGGAACTTTTAATGGAACTAGTGGCAATGAACCGATAAAAACACAGTTTAGAGTCCGAGACTACACTGCACAGAAGTAGGCTTAAGGGGACCAATGCTCGCCTTATCTACTTAAATCATAGATTAAAGACTACTAGATGGAGTCATAAAGCGGTTGTAGGTTCAAGAGCGACTTATTTCATTCAGCCTTTATTAGAAAGTGATACAAGATTATTTTTTTGTCCCTTTCAGCGTGTTCGTTTTTATTATTTGTCAAGAGTGGAATTTGTGACAGACAAGGGACATATCTGAGCAATTATTAGCTTTTTATTAAATTTGCTGATAAATAATATAATTTTGCGGTTACTATATTAATTTAAATATTATCGTGCTATGGTGGGTTGTAATATTTTCGGCGGCAACAGTCGCAGCGAACAGAAAATCGAAGGAATTACGTTTCATACATAAGTAGGCATAAACTTCATTGATTGATGATTTAAAGCTTAGATATGTTATTTGTTAGCAAATTTCATGTATTATGCATTTACTAAACTATCTTATATAAAGTAATATTTCGTATTTTACGATATTTTAAAACATAACGTTTTATGATGTACTTTAAATGTTGACATGTCATGTCAATAAGGCTGATTTGCTGTCTCACGAGTGGACACGCTATGGGCTCTATCTAGTAGTCTTTAATCTATGACTTAAATTATTCTCCTTGCCTAACCAAATCGGGTTGGATCCTGCTAGAGCAGCTTTGGACACTCGTTCTAGAATTATAACTATGATAACTTTTATACCCTTGCGTAACGCAACCTGTAACTGCAGTGGGTGATTAAAAATAGGCTTATGTTGAAGACATAATAACGTTGAAAACAGTCAATTTGTATCAATTATTATCTAATGTAAACATATCAGTTAAAGGAAGTCTCTGACCTTTACATAATAAATTAACTAATATTAGGTATCTTTGTGTTTATCAAATAATTTATAACCGTGACATCGTACCTTTTTAGATTTCCAACGAATCGTAGTATAAGTTACATTCGATGGTCGTAAATTCTGTAGTTCTGTACTGGTTCCTTTGGTACTATATAAACAGCTGACATGCAGGGAGGTTATTGGTTTGATTTCTTTGTAAAGTATTCGATATACATAGTTTGGTATTTGAATACGTCTACACAGGACGTTCATTTTAAAAGAAATCTTGTGGAAAGTAATAAAAATGGAATCTTCATATGAAATAAAAAAAAATATATTTTAGGAATTAGAATAAGTACTTTATTTTGATTTTAGACATCAATGTGAATTAATGAGTTTGACATTGACACATCGTGACATTTTCGTTCGGAAACTATTTAATCTTTCAAGAATATGATGATATTGTGCTTCTATGGCTTCTGCTAAAAATATTATTGTTTTATTGTACTGATTAACATAAATGAATTAAAAAAAACTATGAAGCTTGAGAAATTAATCTCCAGTTTTTTGTTAGTCTATGCACGTACGCTACTGATACAATAAATGTAATCTAGATGGCGCTGTATACATTTTTCTTTGAAATAAACTTGAAATCAATTTATAAATTTATCTGTCATTGTTAATTAATGTCCATAAACTTCTTGCAATAATTATTATTTTAAGTTAAAATATTATAACGTTGAACGGTTTATTAACTTATATTCACGACCGAAGCAGCCAGTATTCAGAAAGGTGACCAAAGTCCTTATAAATACACTGTACCTAATCTATGACCAAAGTCATCAATCATTTTCAACTTCACATCGTGATGACGATTATCGTTGATGCTGTATAAATTTGGGAAGGTACAATCCAGTCCTGCCAGCCTGGTAAACCGTTTAGGACCTTCGTGAAAATCGTCGTGAGGTTCGGATCATTAGTTAGTGATGATATTGCACTTAACCAGAAAGATACCTATATAATATGATACATATTTCAGAATACAAAACCAAAACATCATTAATAAAATGTTTTCAGTGTAACAATATTTCTAAGTCACAAATCCGATAAATATTGACGCGAACTTGAGTTCCCGTGCGAAACCCGTTCTAAATCACTTCTCACTTGAGTGCAGTATGTCAGTCTGTTTTACATCAAATCAAAAAGTTGCAACGCACTGAAACATAGTGCTGCACTAATATAATATCAGAGTGTATAGCCACAAAGTTGATTTTTGGGTGGATAGGAAGAACTACACGTTAAACCTAGTATTTGGTTAGTGATCTAAATAATACCTATCTATATACCTATTGCGACGATGCCTCATCATCGTGTGAAATAAAATATTTATAGAGACTTGTGATCACTTCTTAATTCATCCTTGGTTTCCTGAGTGCCTAGTGTGAGATTACTTCAAAACAATCGAAAACTTCACATTCGCGTTATGGGCAAATTTTATATGGAACTGAAGCAGCGCCCCTGGCGGGAGTGAGAGAAAACTCAAATGGGCGAGTGTCAGAACGCTTTTTTTGCTATATAATTTGACATTATTAGTGACTACGTTTTTACACAGTCGCTCGGTGAAAAACTCACACTTGCCCCACTGAGTAACTAACTGTTGGTTTCAGGCCACTCACAGAACTCGTATGATTAGACTGGATCAAGAAACGAGTTTGTACTCTTCAAAGATGATTCACAAAGTCCTAGGTTCTTGGTTGGTTCATGGAATAAAACTGAGATTTTCTTCTAAGAAATATTCCTGAAATTTTCAAGTCCAGAATCTGAAAGTTGGTGGTGTTATATTCCAGTGTCTCGGAAAGTACATTAAGCCGTCGGACCCGGTCACTATAATCAACATCTTGTGTGATCGTAAATGAATTAAACATTATCACCCTAAGTCTACCAACCCGTATTGAGACTGACGCACGGTGTATTTAAGCTCCATAACCCCTCCTATAGGGAGGGAGGTCTGGCCATGTAGTGACCTTATATACTAATAATGCTGATGATGATGAAGGTATCATATTAATTTAGACTAATATCATCTTACTAATATTATAAACGCGAAAGTACACACGCACACACAGTCACGTAAAAACTACTGGTTGTATTCTGATGAAACTTTAAAATAACTTAGTAGGTACTTTTAATCCTGAAATTAATTCTTTTTCAAGCAGAATCAATGTCATTCTGTTTAGCGATAAATAAACCTACGAGTATAAATCAGCATACCAATATGCTAATAGTAGGTTAAACAACTTAGGCCTGTGTGCACCAAGATTTCGGTTATCAATACTATTTATAAGAAACCCGTACGCCGGTTAGGACGTAAACCGGGCGGTTATCTTAACCGAGCTTACGTCCTTAACCGGTGTACGGGTACGCCGGTTAGGACGTTCTTATAAATTGTAAATTTATAAGAACGCACACACAGTCACGTAAAAAGTACTGGTTGCATTCGGATAAAACTTTAAAATAACTTAGTTCTTTTAATCCCGAAATTAATTCTTTTTCAAGCAGAATCAATGCTATTCTGTTTAGCGATTAATAAACCTACGAGTATAAATCAGCATACCAATATGCTAATAGTAGGTACTTCTCGGGTGGTTAGGCTGTACCTATCGGTAATAAACAACTTAAGGAATATTTAAAATTAGTTAGGTACCTAACTATATCTATTTCAGTTTGCTTCTTTATTTCATTAATTTAATTGTGTTGCCTTCAATTTAAAAGATAAAAGAGCACACGGCATTAGAAAAACAATCACGACCACTCTCCAAGCCCCCGCTAACATCCTAGCACTATGCGGTGTATAAATAAAAGTAAGAACATCTTAAAAGGCAGTAATTAAAAGCTGTCGAGACGCTCCGGAGCTATAGTTCATCACATTATACACGGTTCGTCTCTTAGTAACATGTGGACACATGTCTCGAATTCGTAACGATCTTTTTATTTTCGTATACGATTATGTTTACGGCGTGTTCAAAGGGTTTTTAAATTTGACACAGTTTATGGCTTTGTCCCGCCGTTTGACGTAGATGGGATAGACATCACGCTATGGATGGTATTAATTATGTACCATAGACTACAGAGGTTATGAGTTGTGCCGCCGCTACCGATATTCAATTTGATCTTCGACTGCTTTAATCTGTTAGGATTAATCACATGATAACTAATTATCTGAATTTAATCTGCCTGTATAACCACAATGAAAATAGTTTGAATAGGTATCGAATTCCGGAGTGGGATCAGACAGTCAGACGTACAGACACAAAATCTACCTTTTTGCAGGTAGATTAAGATCTTAGAAAATACGTTGAGTAGAAAATTATAGTGATACTTGTACTCGCTGCAGCAGAATTAATAGAGGTGAAAAATTTTAGTACCTTGGTAGTTTTAACTCCAATTTTCCACCAATTAGGCCATTGGTCTGCGTGTAAATTGTAATTAGTTAGGTGCTTTAGTAAGGCCAGACGCTACCAATATTATAAAACTATTTTATGAAAAAGTCTACCTCATTGGCCTGTGGTTAAGTTAGCTATGCAGTGAGTTCTAGAGTTTGGTCTAATGATATTTTCATCTTAATGGCCCACTTTAGGCCGTGGCTTCCCTTCGTTTACGAGAGGAGCTTGGACCCATCACTATGCTTTAATGCGGGTTGACGGGCTTAGGATGATAATGTTTGATACTGTAATCACTACTAGATGTTTAGAATATTAAGAAAGATTGGGATTTTTACCAAAACGTTTGTAAAGGTTACACAAACCTTTTAAGACATTATTGTTATTGTAAATGAATTTTTTTAATAGTGTTTAGTTAGTGTTTTGTAAATTTTTACATAGAAATGGTCAATGCAGGATATTTTTATGAATTTATCGCATCTTTTTTTTTAAAATTCTTATTTAACTACTCGCGAGTGCAACGGCTTTCAGACGAAGCTCTTGAAAGAGGTCAGTGACGTCTACGCGTCTACACCTCGCAGTGTTACAACTCGCTACAGAATACTGATTTTTTTTGAAAAATTCATGCAGCTCGGCTTGAAAGTCTTTGTAATTTTATTATTTCAGGAAGAAGAAACAAAGCAAGTTTTACTTGTTTTAAATAATAAATTCTACTTATGAGTATTTACTATTGTTGTTTAAACCAAACACATTATAGGACTATATATAATGTCTATGGTTTTAACCCCTAACCTAAAAGAGGGACTTTGCATAATATCTAACCTTTTGGTTTAGGGGTGTAAAACCTTTAACCGATATTCTACACGAATGGGCTGATTATGTAGTGTTTTTTTTATTTAAAAGCTGGCTGGTCGAAGTCATTTTAGGTAAGTATATACGATAAAGATGCAATGAACCAGACCGTAGATATTTCTCTTTTAATAAAGGGTTTCTGCTGTTATTTTAGCATTTAAGTATGTCTGATATTGTTAGGGGATGTTCAAAATCAAAAATAAGTAGGTACGTAACATCATAAGCTTCAGAGGTTTTGACGGCCTCAGTCGCTCAGTGGTATGCGCGGTGAATTTATAAGACGGGGTCCTGGATTCGATTTCCGGCAAGGCAGATTGAGATTTTTTGAACTCGTCCATGTTTGGCTGGTGGGTGGCTTCGGCCGTGGCTTGATACCAACGACGTATCACCAAGCGATTTCGGTACGATGTCGTGTAGAAACCTAAGGTGTGTGAATATTATCCAACTAACATGTTTTGTTAACAACTAACATGTGATTACAGCCCAGGATTAACTTGTAATGGATTATTATTTATTACAAGTTCATTATAATATAACAAAATATCTTGATAACATCTTTTTGTGTATGGTTTCTTGTTAGGGTTTTTGATACTCAGTGAACACAGTCTGAATTATCAAAACTTACGAGTTTTCCAAATCTGATTCGAGTGCTTTCTATAGATTCTTTAAGATTTATTATGAACTACTCTTTGAAATTTCAAATAAATTTTACCATTTAATTTTATAAACTCAATTAGCCAGATGTTTGATTAGTAAAATGTGCTTCCTTGATGAATGGCGATAAGAACAATGCGTTTTATGAAGGCCTTTGTTTTAAGTTCAGTAAACGTCTTGATTGTGCGAAATGATTGATTAACCTCCCCCTGATTTTGTGAAAAGCCAATGACTTTCATATGTTTTGTAAGATTTCTTAACCACGCTTACTTGGAGGCATAAACCAAATTTAATAGAAACCTATAATAAATTAATTATGACTTGGTCATAATTACTGGGTATTGTTTTGGCCTGCACTTCTGATCACGATTGATAGCCGCGGATCGGTAGATATACCGTCCGTGGGCCGTTTATTATAAGAAAAAGAAAAGAAAACTATGCAAACAAATCCATTTTTAACCGACGAAAAAAACGGAGGAGGTTCTCAATTCGCCACGTATATATATATTTTTATGTATGATCACGCATAACTTTTTACAGAGTTGTCCGATTTTGCTAATTATTTTTTTATTAGAAAGGGCACACTTCCAAGGTGGTCCCATCATGTTAAGATCTGATGATGATATATCCTGGGAAAATTGAAGGAACTCTTCAAATTTTGTAGGCACAGTTGCAGCGATTTCGGTTTTAGTGTAAGTATCGGTAGCTTTTTGGCTACAAGTGCCGTATAATATAGTAGTACTATGACAGTATAGTACGAGTATGTTACGTGGCGATAAATCACTAAAAAGTAAGAAATAAAAATGTTTAACAAAAAATAGAACCGACTCAAAACGCACTAAAAAATAAAAAATAACTGTATCGTTTAGTTGCTTTAATTTACTTAAGCATATCTAGGAGTCGGTGCCAGCCAAGGTTTCTTTAAGAACATTACCTAGAACCCACAAACTGCTTTACCTACTACGTTAAATAAAATATGTTCCTTAAACTTGGCTGGCACCGACTTCATAGATATGCTTAAGTAAATTAATGCAACTAAATGACACAGTCATTTTTTACTTTTTAGTGCGTTTTGAGTCGGTTTTATTTTTTGTTTAAATTTTTTTTAAAGTGGTCTTTACGAATTCCTCTGAAGCCTTCGTTCTCTGAAAAGTTCGTCTGTTTGACTCTACTACTTACCTGTCGGGAAGTCAAAAAGGAGCTGGCAAGAAACTCTAAAGCTTTTCTTTTTAATATTTATAAGCACATTGCCACACTTTACAACATTCATTCAATTTACAATACCTTTTTCTTTCTGTGCCAAGGTAAAAGCTGATCCATTTTTGTCCTATGGACATTTTTGTCATCAACGGACTCATAATAGTTGTACAGCCCATGTCGACTTAGCAAATATTAATTTTAACGCTTACTAAGTCGACGTTACTGTCAGAAGACGTATTCACTTCAAAATATTGAAGAGGAACCTGTTTAGTATGATGCACTCTACTGGGACAGCGAGTAGGCAGGTAGGTATGTATAAAATAATTATCGATCGGATGAAGGGTACTCCAAACAATGCCGGCTCTACGATGCTTCATGTCATCGACAACGGAAGTTATGAATACATCACTACTCCGCCGTGTTGTGATGTTAACAGTTAATACACAAATATAAACACTGGTATTAATCAAAATATTACTTTTTGGAAACATGGACTCCTGTACACAAATAAGAAGCTTTAGTAGCTTAATTACGTAAGTAGGTATTGCGTCTATGTGGCTTCGCGTTATGAGGTCTTGGGTTCAAGTCCTGGTTCAGGCTATCACGTATTGAGCTTTTTTCTTACTAGATATTTTATATATTTAGTAAAATTGATTGATCCAGGCCATCATCGTTACCACCTGATAGTGATCGTTACGAGTCAGACACAAAACTTGGCAATCTGTATTGGTGGGTATAAGCTCCATATTTCTTATGATTGGATATGGAGGGAAGCATGGGCCTGTAGTTGCCAAAGATTTTGGTCTTAAAATAGGTCTTTGACGACCTCCGTGGCGCAGTGGTATGCGCGGTGGATTTATAAGACGGAGGTCCTGGGTTCAATTCCCGGCGGGGCAGATTGAGATTTTTCTTAATTTGTCTTGGTTTGGCTGGTGGGAGGCTTTCGCCTTGGCTAGTTACCACCCTACCGACAAAGACGTACTGCCAAGCGATTTAGCGTTCCGGTACGATGTCGTGTAGAAACCGATAGAGGTGTGGATTTCATTCTACTCCTAACAAGTTAGCCCGCTTCCATCTTAGACTGCATCATCACTTAACATCAGGTGTGATAGCAGTCAAGGGCCAACTTGTAGTCGAAAAAAAAAAGGCTATTCCTAGCATAGTAATGATGTATAAATCAACAAAACAAAAATAACAAAGTAAATATTCAAGTGTAATCTAAATCAACTTCAACAAGCATCAAAATAATCTCGAACACAATTAAGTGCACCTACGCAACGTTTAATACCTTCCACGTCTTATATAACAGGTGATTACATAAAGGAAGTAACGGGAGTCGGGAATTAGATTTCTCATTTGCCGCGAGATGGCGTATCGTTTATCATCGCGGTGACAGCTCATCATGTCACGGCGACCAACCTCCTTTGTGTAGCCGTTCGAGTGGAAAACGGCTGACAGCTAAGAAGCTGAACGTGTGACACCTTTAAAAATGCGTCCAATTACGAGCGATGGGTATCGAGTGCCGATGTAAATGGCATTAAATTGATTTTTTTGATGATTGGCGTGTTATTTAGCGGTTATTTTGATTACTTACTTAGTGAAAGTACCGTCAGTTCAAAAACAGATATCTAAAACAGACTATCTTTATATCTGTAGGTATTTGCTTTCTAGTAATAATCTCATAGATGTATTCAATGTCTATAACAAAATAGTGCCTACAAACAATTTTTTTACATTAATATTATAAATACCCAGTTCATCATCATCATCATCGTTATCAGCCTATTAACTACAGAGCCAGGCCTCCCTCCTTACAGGAGAGGGGATATGGAACGTACACCCACCACGCTGTTCCAACGTGGGTTGGCGGGCTTAGGGTGATAATGTTTCATTTATTAACGATCACTGTCAGATGTTGATGATAGTGACCGGGACCGACGGCTTAACTTGCTCTCCGAGGCACGGGGGTGTAACACCACCAACTTCCAGACTCCGAGCTTGGAATGTACTGAACATTTCATAGAATAATGAAATATTTTCCGTGACCCGACCCAGGGATCGAACTCAGGACCTCGTGATCGAAGCCACATAGGCCAACCACTAGACCAACGAGGCAGTCCCAGTTACCTACTAATAATTAATAATGTTCAAGGCTCTTAGTAAGTACCTTTTTCATTGCGTTTATTTAAGTGATAAGTTCGCATACACTTACCTATAATTTATTAAAAAGTAAAAGTAAATGTATCTGATATTTTTCGTAGCTTAATTTAAAATTTATAAAATTAATTATTTAAACTATAATCATAATCAATCATGGTCATAATATTTTCAAGTATATTGTAAATTAACATTTCATTTTTATTTATATACGAGTAAAAGCATGTGCCGTTTCTGTCACAATTTGTCGTTCAAGATCGATATCGAATTTTATCTGAAAGGTTAAACGCTGTGCAAGTCTGTCCAATTAAGACTCACAATTACCGAACGCCGTCACGCCATAATCAGCCAATTAAAATTGAAAATGACAAAAATTATATTAAATAAGTAGTATGGGGTACGAGCTTATTAGGTAAGCAGGTTGGTAGCTAACTAGCTAGGATTGTCAACTGTAAATATTTACAGTAGAGCCTTTTAAAATAATCGAGCTTAAGATTTAAAACATAGGATTAAGATAGATAGATAGATAAACTCTTTATTGCACATATAAAAAGATAAAAACACAAAAAACAAAACACAAAAGTTAAGTTAATTGTTTCAGAAGATAAATAATCGATTTGAAGGTACCGAGACAAGACTCTTCGAATTCATGTTAAATATTGCTTAGGAAAATTCAGTACGGTTAGTATTTTACTCCATTAGGTCACATTAGTCGCCTAGAGGCATATGTGTTAAGGTCTAACCACAGGACACATAGGCCTTTCAATATGAAAACTTCAATATTCAAAGACGAAAGTGTGCTTGTTAATGACACGTAATATGAAGTTTCTTCCTTCATATTACGTCTCGGAAAAACAAAAAGATAATAAATATGAGCCTAGTCTAAAGAACATGCCAGTTAAGATGGTGGTTAAATAAAGATTGATTAATATAATACAATACTAAATTCAAATTCAAAATCGTTTATTTCAAGTAGGCTTATTACAAGAACTTTTGAAACGTCAAATTAGACTATTTGTAGTGACTCTACCACCGGCTCGGAAGGGCCCTGTTGAGAAGAGCCGGCAAGAAACTCAACAGTTGCTCTTTTTATAATATTATCAATTTTACAATATTAAATAATTCGGCACTAAGTAATTACTTAGCGAGACACAGTATTAGAATACATAATAGGGAAGTTTCGTTTATGACAGCGGTATGGTTCCACATCGAGGATTTGGAATGTCTATATATCTTTTAATTTTCCTACTACCTAAGTATTTAATCATTTCCAGACAATATTGCATTCCACTGTAACCGTAGGCTGAAAGATGTTAACTACCATCGTCATCTTAAAACTATGTAGTAATTGACGACCTCCGTGGTGCAGTGGTATGCGCGGTGGATATATAAGGCGGAGGTCCTGGGTTCGATTCCCGGCGGGGCAGATTGAGATTTTTTTTAATTTGTCTTGGTCTGGCTGGTGGGAGGCTTTCGCCGAGGCTAGTTACCACCATACCGACAAAGACGTACCGCCAAGCGATTTAGCGTTCCGGTACGATGTCGTGTAGAAACCGATAAGGATGTGGATTTTCATCCTACTCCTAACAAGTAAGCCCGCTTCCATCTCAGATTGCATCATTACTTAACATCAGGTGTGATAGTAGTCAAGGGCCAACTTATAGTCATTAAAAAAAAAAATTACCCTACCGTCTAGCGCCAGTAAAACAAATTAAAATTATATATTGCGATTTTGGCCTTCACTTCATTCTGGTGAAGTGAGAATCCCTAGTTACGTAAACATGTAAGTTTAGTAGAAGTACGAGAATGTAGAGATATTTTTACTCTCTCTCACGCAAAAACTACTAAGTGGATTTTAATGAAATTTTACAATAACATAACTTATATAACAGAATATCACATGGACTATTTTTTATTCTGGAATTCGCAAGAGAAACCACAGTCGTCCTATGGTATAATGAAATCTCTTTCTATTTCACTTTGCACTATATCTTTCTATTCTCTCATTGTTAATTGACGTGTCTCATATTCAAAATGTTGCCAGCCCTAAATGTTACAGCTAACGAGTGCACGCTGTTTTATACTTTGTTTACAATTAATTAATTAATTGCCAACATACGTTTTACCATGTGCACTCAAAAATGACCGGGCGACGTCGTGAGACGCGGTGAAGTTGGAATCGTTAAATTAATTACAATAATAACCGGGCCTGGGTTATTAATAACCCCAATTTGGGTTTTATGACACCGAGATGATGGGTGTCGTAATATTTTTTTTGGACATTGCTTCGAAAGAGAACAGTAAATCCCAGACTGCTTTTTCACAGCTTATTTTTACTATAAATCGTTGATATAGATTTTACTATTCTCTATGTGAATACTCCATTATACTAGCTTTTGCTTTTTATTAACATTTAAGTTTTTCCTCAATATATTCTGGGATATTCTTACTGAATAAGTACGCCATTATGAATTGCCTTGACAACTAATGGTGAGATATAACATATTACATAATTTATTAACTATTCATATATGTAAGGCTGCTCGTAATAATATATATGACTAACTGTTACAAAAACTTTTGACTGTACCAGAAAGTATCTAATTTTGTTCTTTTTTGTACAAAAAGGGCGTGTATTTTCAGTCTCCAGTACTCGTCATTTTTAACCGACGAAAAAGGAGAGTTCCAATTGACACTATAGTTTAACTTTTATTTATCATTTAATCTTTTTTTATGAAAAAGCACACTTCCAAGATGGTCCCTAGCTGTTACAATCTTATGTTGGGAAATTGAAGGAACTCTTCACTTATGGGTGGCTTTGGACCGTGGCTAGTTACCTACAAGGGCCGTATAATATACTATGACAGTATAGTACGAGTACGTTACGTGGCGATAAATCACTAAAAAGTAAGAAATAAAATTTTTTAACAAAAAATAGAACTGACTCAAAACGCACTAAAAAATAAAAAATAACTGCCGTGCTTTAATTGACTTCCGATACGATGTGCTGCAAGGACACTAAAAAGAACCCACAAACGGTGTGAATAATGTTCCTAAACTAATCGCACCCCTCATAGATTACAATAAATTAAGCCCGCTTGCATCTTAGATTACATCATCACTTACCATCAGGTGCGATTGCAGCCAAGGGCTAATTTGTAATTAATAAGAAATGTTACGCTTTATTCAAAGTTTTAATAATAATTGGTATCCATTACTCGTTTTTTAAAAGTTATAAATTCTTTAAACCATGCTAGTTAAAGAATCTATAACCTCCCGTTTAATAAGCAATACGCCCAAGAGGTCGTCAACAAATTATGATTCCATTGAGTTTTTATATTATGGGGAATTTACGAGTGAACCACATGGGCTAGAAACATTACAAACTGCCTCAGTAATGTTACTTTTACGAGTAATTTCATGGTTATTCATTCGCCTCGTAGGGGACCATCTTGGGGTGCTAACGAAATTCGTCACACCCTGTATATTCGCTTTCAGTCTTAATTCTATATTTAGAGATGATCTCGTATTGACCCTTTTTTATGTCAATGCACCCGTAAAAGATCTTAATCATCCGTTATAATAATAGTTGATCTATAATAAAATTTTATGTAAGTGAGTATAAAAAAGGTTAGTTAAAGGAACTCTGCAACTTAATACGAAAGATAATGCTCGGAGAATAATAAGGGACATTATTCTCCGAATATTTTAAAATAGTTTTGTCTAATAATTTTTCATAGTAGACATTATTTTTTGAGGATAATCTGGTATCATGGAGGAAAACTCAAAGTATTTCTCCATGATAGCAGAGGTTTTAGTTTGGTCAGGGTGGCGTTGCAACTTGAATTAGGGTTTGTTTTATTTATTTTTAATAGTTCTCCAACTAAGTAATATGCTTAAGTTACGAATGTTATGGTAATTATTATCATTGGATACCACAGAATGACCGATGTGGATCGATCGTAGAGCTTATTGAGTATTACTCTAACCTCACTCCGTTGCGTTGTAATGTACCTGTGATGTCCACTAATTTAATTAGTGATTTTTGTCAAATTTATTTAACGGCCTGGAATCAAGTCCTTTGTGGCCTATGGTGACACAAATTATTTTTTGTCCCTTTATCATCAAGAGTGGATACTGAACAATTATTAGCTTTTTATTAAATTTGCTGATAAATAATATAACTTTGTGGTTACGATATTAATTTAAACGTTGTCGTGCTATGGTGGGTTGTAATATTTTCGGCTGCAACAGTCGCAGCGAACAGAAAATCGAAGGAATTAGGTTTCATACGTAAGCAGGCATAAACTTCATTGATTGATGATTTAAAGCTTAGATATGTTATTTTTTAGCAAATTTTTATGTATTATGCGTTTACTAAACTATCTTATATAAAGTAATATTTCGTATTTTACGATATTTTAAAACATAACGTTTTATGATGTACTTTAACTGTGATGTCAACTAAATTAATTATGATTTTTGTAATCAAGTGTCTTTAATGTATGAAATAAAATATATTTTGTACAAGGGCTTTCACAAAATGTCAACTCGCAACATTATATTTTGTTCATTACTTTGACATACCACAGATAATTATTACAGACTATATCCAAGAGTCACAGATCAAACATCACAGTACTTATATATGCCCACTTATCTCAAAATTTTGCCGGGCTAGTATAGTCAGTTTTTCCCAGAGCTTCTTCTCACTTCCAGTTAGTAATACTCATAATACTTACACAATTATGTCAATGCACCCTTTCAAGTTCTTACGATCAATGTTAATTGAAGCCTGATTGTGACCACAATTATAAAATGTCATGCAATGCAAGTAATAAAATAATATGCTACCGTCATTTGGGTTGGTAATGGTTGGAAATTGCTTGAGTAATTTCTGGGTTATTTGCACTTAATCAAGGTACACGAAAGGTTATGATGTAACAAGTCATGAAAATATGATTGTTAACCTACTTCATAAAGGAGTATACGTATTTGACCTTACCTACAATATACATATTGTACTTATGTATTCGAAATTGAATGTAGGTATGTATTCGAATGTCCACGATCTCACCTGATGGTAAATGTAGTTCAAAGTGAAACCTATCCGAGTGGTGGTTTTTATTTTTTTATATCATATATATATAAGATATCCACGTTTCTTGTAATATGAGAATCAAGAGACACAGTCGTCGAAAAAGACAAAGATGCTTACAGGTTATTACATCAGCTTTCATCTTCACAGAAGTAAAATTTAATAATTTTATATTTGTACCTATATTAATAATACTGTAAACGATGATCATTTTGAAAAGAGAAACTGAGACAGAACTTAAACAAAGTTGCCATCTCTTCCCAGCAGAACTTCTTCAAGTCAAGTGAAGTTAAATCAAAACATTTTTATTCAGTTAAATCTTTAAGGTTATTTTGAATCGTCAATAATTTATTACAAGTAAATAAGGTACTAACGAAAAGAATAATGGTCATTTCCTAACAAATTTTTGTTGACGACTTCTTTTTGCGTCTATGAATGAAAAAATATGAAATTATAGAGAAATTATTTCTGAGCAACTTTTTCTTAGCGTTTCATACTTTGTGAAGTCTGGAATTAAAGATATTTATGTTTGAAGTTTTAGACGAAAAAGCATCGATAATTTGGAGTATCGAGTACATTCGATACATTTAGTCGATAGTTTTCAGGAAATGACTTAAAACTTAATTTTAATTATATTGAACATACTAATTATACATTGAATTACGTCTAAAAATGCTTGTTCTTGTCATGATTATCTTCCTTTCCTTAAAAATAAAACCTACTGCGTACTTTTGATACTTGTTAAAGGACTTATTCGGACCTTGTATACGGATTGAAAAAATAAAATAAATTATTTTATGTAAACTGTAATAGTTTACATTTGTAGACGCTTACGAATTCCATCAACAAATATCAGACCATTGTTCTTTAAAGAAATCTACGAGGGTTTCAAACGCGCATTGGTCCGAGAACTATTCTGAAACGGTAATAGGTAGAGTAGCTACAGAAAGTGCAAATTCAATTGATAAATGAATGTAAACTAAGAATTTGAATTTGGTGTTCATTGATTGATTCTATACATACGGGAAAAACAGACACAAAACGTGTCGCACGAGTTTGAGGGTAGGAGTTTATTTGATTATTATCATTTTAATTTACTTCGTGTCGATAGTGTGTTCGTAATCTAAGACACCAGTGTACATCGTATGCCATTATAAGCTCATTTTGTCGAGTAACAGGGCGATGTGAGCTTAATTAAAATTCTGCACCATCCATCATCGTATTATTGATTTTGTGTCACGTGCATTTGTCGGCTCGGTTCTCAGTTATCAATTAGTTGTGAACGGTTGACACTGGTGTATCATTGGCGGATGCCACCAAAATTAATTGGTTGGTATTCCGAAATTGATTGAAACCATCAAAGTTTTTATGGTCGCCTATAAATAATGTATTATCTGTGAATGGTTTTCACGTGACATTCCAATTAAACAATGCATCTAAGCCGGTTTCTACAGCGAATTGTATCATAGATATCTTAACGGTACCTAAATTGCTTGGTGCATTACGTTTTAGATGGTAGTAAAGGTAGAGTACTTGCCGTCATGAGTCATTAACTGGCACCATTAAAAGCATACTTAATTAATTATTCACAAAAACATAAATAAAGTAATTTTGAGAGCTATTAAAATAGATAATTATGTGTACCTATATCTAAAGACGATAGTTTGTTTTTTTTAATTTGATATTGCAAAAAAAGCTATAAATTGAATCACGTCTTTAGTATACACCATTTTTATCTGATACCTCCAGCTTCCAAAGGTCACCATAATATAAACACTATGTAGCATTAGGTTATTTTACGAATATAGGCTGACATGTATCAGAGGCATCAAATAACTAAAATGAATTAATAAAACGTGATGAAAGGTCTGGCCATCTCATCAACTCTTTGACTTATAACCGTAGACAATATAAAACTGACAAAATAGAAAAGAATTAAACTAAGAAAATTGTAACAGTCACATATCAAAGCCCGTAGGAAGTTTTGACGACCTCCGTGGCGCAGTGTTATGCGCGGTGGATTTATAACACGGAGGTCCTGGGTTCGATTCCCGGTGGAGCAGATTGAGATTTTTCTTAATTTGTCTTGGTGTGGCTGGTGGGAGGCTTTCGCCGTGTCTAGTTACCACCCTACCGACAAAGACGTACCGCCAAGCGATTTAGCGTTCCGGTACGATGTCGTTTAGAAACCGAAAGGCGTGTGGATTTCATCCAATTCGTAACAAGTTAGCCTGCTTCAATCTTAACATGCACTTAACATCAGGTGTGATAGCAGTCAAGGGCCCACATGTAGTCAATAAAAAAAGCGTGATGCATTTAAAATTGTTCTGTTCTTCATCAGCCCCAACGGAAAGAAAAGACAATAACATAACAAACTACAAATCGAGTGACTTAACACGATAAACGGGATAAAGGCAATAGAAATAAACAAGTTAAACGACTCAGATCCAATAAACCACTGCCTCTGAATCGTTCCAGTTATGTTTGAGTTACCTCCTTGCTAACCGAAAGACAAATTGGGTACATTACGTTTGAGTAATTTCGATGCAGACGTCTCTACTTCACTTGTATGATTAACTCTTCTGATTCATACAAAATCGCCGTTTCCGTTCCCCATATTCTGTTTGATTATATAGTTTAGTTTGCAAATCCTTCGCCGGAATCAAAAGGTTGCTAAATTTAAAAACAAGTTGTACATGACCGAATAGTGTACGTTGCGAGGATTGTTTTCTCTAAATCACGTCGCTAACAGTAAAACAACCTCCGTGGCACAGTGGTATGCGCGGTGGTTTTATAAGACGCAGGTCCTGGGTTCGATTCCCGGCGGGGCAGATTGAGATTTTTCTTAATTTGTCTTGGTCTTGCTGGTGGGAGGCTTTCGCCGTGGCTGGTTACCACCCTACCGACAAAGACGTACCGCCAAGCGATTTAGCGTTCCGGTACGATGTCGTGTAGAAACCGATAGGGGTGTGGATTTCATCCTACTCCTAACAAGTTAGCCCGCTTCCATCTTAGATTACATCATCACTTAACATCAGGTGTGATGGCAGTTAAGGGCCAACTTGTAGTCATTAAAAAAAATCTAATTCATTATTTAACATAATAACATATTAAAATTATGAAATAGCGATTTTCTTACGTATAAAATTAATTTCACCAATGTTTATTTGGATAGTTGTGGCGAACAATAACATACCTATCTCTTTATTTGAAATGCAACCGTTGTACAAAATGCTGACTACCAATTTATAAAAGTTTAGATGTTTGCACGCTAACCAATTCGGAGCAACAGCAAAATTTTATATTCCAATTTGAATTTTGAAAGCTCGGTACGCCGCAGCGACGGTTTCTTAATACGAGTTTTATACCTATACGTTTCTTCGCGATTCCATTTAAAGGATTCCATGAGATGTTGTATAATTTTCCATACAATCTCGATTCTGGAGTGTGGCCAGCGCATAACAACTGCATTGCGGGCGGCACAGCACTTTTAATTCAGTTTATAGAAAATGCATTTAAAATTTGCTTAATCATTGGACGCGAGGAATTCAAGTGCATTCGTGTTTTGCTGACTTGTTCGAGTGTTGCGACTTGGGTCTTGTGTTTCTTGTGGATCGCTAAGTGTTGTTCCTTTTATGTTCATGATAATAGCAGTGGTTAGTGATGTTACTTTAAGGAAGATGGGGCATTACTAAAATGGTACACGAATACCTCTTATGAATTAAAAAAAAATGTGGTTTAATGGTTCAATTTTAAAATACCTTGCAGGATTTGTAAAGGTTGTTATTTTACATAATTTAGTTTATTTTGGTCACAATAAAAATTAACATTTGAATTCCCAGAAATAGGTGTCCTTAAAGTCTAAAATAAAATCTTTTTACAGGGACACCATTTTCTGAAGTAGTTTATCTAATAAACGAACTGTTTTACCAAATAGTTTAAATATTATAAAAACTTTTTCCATGCACAAAACTTCTTGCAGTCATGAGATCGATTGGGACTTTACAATTTAATGATAATAGTGTTCATATAAAATTTTTTCTTTATGAGAATTATATAAAGGTACGTGGTACAATTTCTTAGAACATTACAAAATATATTTGAGGGTAAATTAATGCCATAAAAGACCACAAAACAAAATTGGTACCAATGTATTTTTAATATAATATTATTGGTTGCAACATATCTTGAAATATTTATTCCGATTTTATACAAATAGGTACTATTATTAATCCATCGGTCGATGTTCGAACTTACGGATTACAATAATTCGCCCGTTATACCGTTAGACTATGGAGGATTAAGATAAAGATGGACATTGTTTATGAGCTAATTATAGATTACGAGAGAGAGGTTTTTATTTATAAGTCCGATTATAGAAGTGGTTATTGTACGAGCTATGTGGATAGCAATAAAGTGTGGGATAGAGGGCGGAGGTCGGGACATCGCAAGTGTTATGTCGTAGGCGGGTTTTATATACCCCGAACACTTAAGCCGGCACCGAATGACTTCGGAGTCATTGTTGCGTTCTTTATAGACGTCTCCGTTCAACTGTTTAACGTTTACGTTTATTGAATGGGTACTAGATGCCCGGTGATTTCCTTTTTTATTCTTAGCTTTAAACCCGAGACACCGCTGCTAGTTATTCTAAGCTTTAAACATTCTAAATCGAGATTGCACTGTTAGATACTGTAGTCATCTGTTTTAATCACACTTATCTGCTAGTGTTAAAACTGTTAGGTTTTGTGCCTCGTAAGTCTAGTGCTGTTAGCTAATGTGGTTTCAATAACGAGGTCTTGGGTTCAGGCTAGGTCGAGGAATAAGTCTGTGTTTTTCATTCTTTACTTTTGAAATTTTCAGGACATCCCAAGCCTGGCGTCGGAAATTTAATGGTGTTTCACCCCTGTGCTTTGGAGAACATGTTAAGCCATCGGTCACGGTTATTATCATCAACATCTGATAGTAATATAATGAATAAAACTTTATCAACACCGCCAACCCGCATTGGAGCAGCGTGGTGCGTGTAAGCTTCATAATTATCTCTTCTCCTACAAGGAAGGAGTCCTCAGGGGCAAGCCTAGTGGGCCGTCAGTAGGTTGACAATGAGGATGATTGGGTTTTGATTAGTGAATAATCTGTAATAGCATTGTCGGTAAATCATTTAACTATTTGAATTGCGGACACGCACACACACGTTATTTAATAAAAAATGAAATCTTGCAGCGTTTGATTATTATTATCAGTATATTGGAAAATAATTAATGTCTTTATCTTTGACCAAAGGCGATTTGAGGAAGCAAATATCATACATCATATTTTAATGGAGCCTATTTTAATGGCCTACCACGACAGGGTCAGTCCTTTCTCTTTATAGTGGGGAAGATTTGGAGTTGGAACTTAGATCTACAATGATGCTCCAGTATAGGCTGGTGGATTTAAGACGATAATGTTTGTGCAGGCCAACAGTTATTTAGAATAGTTTTAGTTATTAGAATATTTTTGAAGTGAATGAATACCAAATACTCAATTTGCTTGTACCAAACCTAATAGGATTAACTTCCAATATTAACTTAGTTATAAGTTAATTTAACCCATCTGTTTTAAAAGTTAAGTAACCGAACGCATTTCTGTAATGAAATCCTTCAGTGTCCGTACAAACATTTAAACTCTACCCCCATCTTTCGTATTTATCATCTCAAGTGACTCGTTACTGAGATAATTTAATAAAACCAAGTTAAACTAAAACTCATCGTGACATTTCTCGCTTGTTGTTTAACGGCTGAGTTAATTCAATTCTTTCTGTATTCCGAGTGGCGTTTTTCGCTATTATGACTTTTAGGGGGACAAATCTGCGGGTAGTTAGACAGGCAAAATGATGTTTATCACCAACTATAATTTATTCCCTTGAGATTGGATATTTTGGAATGATATTTTCATCGCAGTTGCGATCATTATGATGGTGACAATAAGGACAATCGGAGGGTTTGGTGTCACACCTATATCAATGTCATAAAATAAAAAGCGTGAAATATTTTTTGTTAGTAGGCGACTGTTTTGTCACTGTGAGACATCTTTTTATGTCTTTTGTGATCCTTGTGTTGATATTTTTTGGTTTAACAATAGTTATGACTTATGGTACAATAGGTATAACTCATCTTTTATGCTTGTACAAAACTTATTTTTGTCAGGGTTTCCTTTTAATATCCGTTTTTTTAAATTTTTAAATTGAATTTAACACACCTGATAGCATGTGATGATGCAAACTGAGATGGAAGCGGGCTTTATTAAGATGAAATCCACACCCTTTTGATTTATACACGTCATCGTACAGAGACGCTACATCGCTTAGCGGTACGTCTTATTCAACAGGGCGGTGGCCAAAGCAAAAGTGTGACCTGAAGCAATTTTGAAAATCTTAACCGGCCCAGCCGGGGATCGAACCCAGAATCTTCGTCTTATAAGTCCACTGCGCTAACCAATGCGCCTAGGAAGCCTTGTTCGTTCTTGATCTTGTATAACTGCTAGATTTACAAGTATGTACTGTTAGCAATTATAAATCCCACTAATATTTTGATACTTAATAATAAGAGACCGTGTATTGATGAAAACGAATGAATGATGATGATGATGATTCAGGTCATTCGCAGGAGATAGATGTTTCGTGTGAATGACACGAATGATGATTTCGTTCCTAAAAGAACGGGTAGTTCTTTATAAAAAAGCATGCTCGCAGATATTCGGCCTTGTTTTTCGCTGACTGAAGAGTTGTAAGCATATAGTGAATATACGGTTTATTAACCGACGAAAAAAAAACGGAGGAGGTTCTCAATTCGACACGTATATATTTTTTTTTTTATGTATGACCACGCATAACTTTTTACAGAGTTGTCCGATTTTGATAATTCTTTTTTTATTAGAAAGGGTATACTTCCAAGGTGGTCCCATTGTCATCATGTTAGGATCTAATGAGAATATCCTGGGGAAATTGAAGGAACTCTTCAAATTTTGGAAGCACGCTTACAGCGATTATGGTTTTTGTCTCGGTATCGGTAGCTTTTTGGCTACTAGTGCCGTATAATATACTATGACAGTATATTACGAGTACGATACGTGGCGATAAAACACTAAAAAGTAAGAAATAAAAATTTTTAAATAAATAAATAATAGTTTAAAAAAACTAAAAACACGCTTTTTATAGAAACCCAAACAAAAAAATAGAAAATAATTTTAATAAATTTAAATTAAGAATAGTGTTAAAATTTTCATTAACTATAAATTAATAATAGTGTAAATAAAAAAAAATTATTTTATTTTAAAAAAGCGTGGGGTGCATGGTGTCAATATAGTTATAAATATTTTATTGACAGATATGAGTAGAGTGATTATCATTTTGATAATATCTTACGCTTTTTTTAAAATAAAATAATTTTTTTTTATTTACACTATTATTAATTTATAGTTAATGAAAATTTTAACACTATTCTTAATTTAAATTTATTAAAATTATTTTCTATTTTTTTGTTTGGGTTTCTATAAAAAGCGTGTTTTTAGTTTTTTTAAACTATTATTTATTTTTTACTTTTTAGTTTGGTTTATTTATAAAAGCGTGATTTTTTAATTTTTTTAAACTATTATTTGTTGATTATCAAAAATATTCATACTATGTTTCATAGTAAGCGTCGACATCGAATTCACATTCGATGTTTACAATTCTTATTTTTACTTACAATCTGTACCCGCATTTGCCTGTGCCCCACCCTTAGCACAGTGACCAAGGAAACCACAGAAACCTGGCCAGAGTACAGTCGGCACGGGAGCGAGCCTTGGAAGTCGCAGAAAAACTGCGACTGCCAGGGCTCGAACCCACGCCTGAGCGACTGTTGTACGGGCTGTTTAGCACTTAAACCGCTCGGCCACACAGTCGCTAGTAATTTATTTATTAGTGAGAATAAAATAATTATTTAATAAATATTATAAATACGGGGAATCAGAGTTCAATTTCGGAGAGGGAGCCTGAGAAACGGCTACCAGAACCAAGGAAGGCCGCAGGCGCGCAGATTACCCACGGAGAGTTACATACTGACATACTGACAAACTGACATACAAGTGAAGCTAATAAAAAGCGTGTAAAAATAAAGTTTGAAGAGTTTTCCTCGAGTTTTCGTAGATCTCATCATCAGATCATGACTTAGTTAACATTAAACCAACTGGAATCTTTCAAACTTCTCATTGAGACATATTAATCGAGCCCAATCACAAGGTAGCTACTGTAAACCGTTAAAGAGCTCCCTCAGCTGTCCTTCTTCTTCATCGCCAAACCGTCAATGATAGTCACAGCCCATCTAGATGTAAAGTTCTCATTGAGACAAATTAATCGAGCCCAAACACAAGGTAGTTACTGTAAACCGTTAAAGAGCTCCCTCAGCTGTCCTTCGTCTTCATCGCCAGACCCTTGATGACAGTCACAGCCCATCTAAATGTAAAGTTTTCATTGAGACAAATTAATTGAGCCCAAACACAAGGTAGCTACTGTAAACCGTTAAAGAGCTCCCTTAACTGTCCTTCGTTTTCATCTGCAGACCTTCAATGACAGTCACAGTCCATCTAAATGTAAATTTCTCATCGAGACAAATTAATCAAGCCCAAACACACGGTAGCTACTGTAAGCCGTTACGGAGCACCCTTAACTGTACTTCGTCTTCATCACCAGACCCTCAATGACAGTCACAGTCCATCTAAATGTAAATTTCTCATCGAGACAAATTAATCAAGCCCAAACACAAGGTAGCTACTGTAAGCTGTTACGGAGCTCCCTTAACTGTACTTTGTCTTCATCACCAGACCCTCAATGACAGTCACAGCCCATCTAAATGTAAAGTTCTTATCAAAACAAATTAATCGAGCCCAAACACAAGGTAAATACAGTAAATCGTCAAGGAATTCTCTTATATGTAGATCGGCTCCATCATCAGATCGAATCCAGACCTTCATCGAATTGTAGTGCTTTTAAATACTTATCGGAAAAACTAACAAACGTACTTGTTGTCCCTACAATTTTTGAAAGTTCCCCTCGGTTTCTCCAGGATCCCATCATCAGATCCTGGTTTCTTGTCATGGTACCAACACCGGACTATCTACTTTCCAACAAAAAAAGAATTATCAAAATCGGTTCATAAACGACGAAGTTATGCGCGAACACACATACAAGTTACATACTGACATACAAGTGAAGCTAATATAAAGCGTGTAAAAATAGAACCGACTCAAAACGCAAAAAAAAAATTTTTCTTAATAATAATGTGCTTGTACTAGTTAATAAGTGATATATAATAAATGATATATTGAAAGTCGTAATAAGTGCAGTTTATTTTGAAAACCCACTGAACGTTAATAGTATGTTTGTTAATAGGAATCTATCTAACATTATTGTTTTTCACATCTGATAATCATACGAGTAAATGCATTTTGTATTTAAATTATCTGTTATAAAAAGCATAAGCCTTAGACCTGATATGAATATAGAATTTAGGGATCCTTAAGTTAGTTTAAAAGCTTATAAAGTAACAGTTTACGACGCTCTATAAAACAATTTCGTTATTTTCAACTAGACATGAAATTTAATAAAGCTGTTACGTACTAACTGCTATAATATTTACTTTCCTTGCATTATATTTTCAGCTATTAAGCCATCAAGCGTAAAACCCAACTAATTACCATATCAGAATATGCAGGCGATTAGTTCATCAAGTATACCATTATTGTAACCTTTTAGGCTTCCCACAAACTTAAGATTTGTTTTTAAAGATGACTTAGGCAGGCAGACATTGCATTTGCAGGCCCATACCTGTGTTGAGACATATCTCAGAAGAAACCCAGCTCTCTCTGCAGAAATATTGGTCAAAATCGAAATGAATTTATTATCTATGATAAGGTCAATCCCAAATCGGAATCAAAAGTTTATGATGACCCTTAAAGGACTTCAGTTGTAAGAACAATAGACTCGTTATAAGTTTTTCTGTAGGGTTTAAAAATGCCTAGTAGGTAATTTGTTTTTATCGACTACAAGTTAACCCTTGACTACTATCACACCTGATGTTAAGTGATGAGGCAATTTAAGACGGAAGCGGTCTAACTTGTTAGCCATAGGATAAAAATCTACACCCCTATCGGTTTCTACACGACATCGTACCGGAACGCTAAATCGCTTGGCAGTACGTCTTTGTCGGTAGGGTGGTAACTAACCACGGCAAAGACCAGCCAGACATAGACAAATTAAGAAAAATCTTAATCTGCCTCGCCGGGAATCAAACCCAGGACATCCGTCTTATAAATCCACCGCGCATACCACTGCGCCACGGATGCCGTCAAAAATATAGTAATTTAGTATATCTAGTAGTATTGTAGGTAGTAAGTTTTTATGATACTGTTGTTAAGTTAGTTATAACAAATATTTGTTTATCCTATATTTTAAAGTACTGTGCTTCCAGTAATCTATAAACAACGTATTTTCTTCTTCTGTGGATTGCCTATGCCTGACTCTAGTCTAGACTACTATATGTCTGTTTGTCATTAAGGATTACAACTTTCATTTACAGGCCGATCAAAAATCAGAGTCAAAGTTTGTGGTGGCCCTTAAGTACCATAGTTGTAAGAACAATAGAGTCGTGGGCAGACCGCGGTGATAATTACCACTCCCATGGCCCGCATCGTGCGTGAATTCGTTACAAATTATAATGGATTGCTGTTTCTGTGGTTCGGTGGTTCGTCCATTTGCCGTTATTGATGGTGCTTTCATGTGGGTTTTAAAAACGCTCGTTATGTTTACATGATATTGTTGTTAAGTTAATTATAACGATTGTTTATTACTTGTACGTTTTAATTACAAAGTTTTTACTATTGTCTACAGTTTTTACTGTTTTTACTGTGTTTACTGTCTATTGATTATCTATGAATAAGGAAAAAAGTCTGATGCGTAAAACCACAGAATACAGACTTTGATCACGAGGTCCTGGGTTCGATTCCTGGGTCGAGTCACGGAATAATCCTGAGCTTGTTTATTCTTCTATGAAATGTTCAGTACATTCCAAGCCTGGAGTCTAGAAGTTGGTGGTGATACACCCCCGTGCTTCGGAGAACACGTTAACCGTCGGTCCCGGTCACTATCATCAACATCTGATAGTGATCGTTAATAAATGAAACATTATCACCCTAAGACCGCCAACCCGCATTGGAGCAGCGTGGTGGGTGTACATTCCATATCCCCTCTTCTATAAGGTGGGAGGCCTGGCCGTTAATAGTCTGATAATGATGATGATGAATCCTCAACTGGTGACAGAAGCTGGCTAATTTTTTGCGCAAAGAACCAGCTTGGCTGTTCAACGCGCAAATGCAGCAAGTAGTATTACTACCAATCTACGTGGACATTTGTGCAGCTGTTATTTTGATATCTTAAATTATGTTCACAATTCTATTCAATTTACTTTTGCGAATATTTTTACCCACTGGACTCTATTCATTATTTTAAACCATAGACTAAAGACTACTAGATGGAGTCATAACGCGGTTGTAGGTTCAAGAGCGTGACAGACTTATTTCATTCGGGCTTTATTAGAAAGTGATACAAGATTATTTTTTGTCCCTTTCAGCGTGTTCGTTTTTATTATTTGTCAAGAGTGGAATTTGTGACAGGCAAGGGACATATCTGAGCAATTATTAGCTTTTTATTAAATTTGCTGATAAATAATATAACTTTGCGGTTACTATATTAATTTAAACGTTATCGTGCTATGGTGGGTTGTAATATTTTCGGCTGCAACCGTCGCAGCGAACAGAAAATCGAAGGAATTACTTTTCATACGTAAGTAGGCATAAACTTCATTGATTGATGATTTAAAGCTTAGATATGTTATTTTTTAGCAAATTTCATGTATTATGCGTTTACTAAACTATATTATATAAAGTAATATTTCGTATTTTACGATATTTTAAAACAACGTTTTATGATGTACTTTAAATGTTGACATGTCATGTCAATAAGGCTGATTTGCTGTCTCACGAGTGGACACGCTATGGGCTCTATCTAGTAGTCTTTAATCTATGTTTTAAACAAATCCCTTTTAATCAAATACCCCCAAACAGTGAAATAATTTCATTACATTACGTCAATGCTATAATCAATTCAATGGCGCTGTCAATCAATACAATTTGTTCCTACTTAATTGCGCACGTACGTACCATGGATAGATTTTTTGTGCGATAAGAAATCTAATCTTTTTACTCCCCTCATTGTGAAGTCCATTAAACGAGTCCCTTGGTTTTCGCTAAATAATACACCGCCGGTTACCGGGGGGCTAAACAAAAAGTACCGGAACCAAACATCGTAATGTACCATAGGGAGTAGGTGAAGAGGCGGTGTGGTATGTAGCTGTTCTCTAAATATGTGGAATGCAATTGTAATGACAGTTTATAAAAAAATATATACACGTCGAATTGAGAACCTCCTCCATTTTTTCGTAGCTTAAAAACTGATACATCTAATACGTTTCTAAATAGTTATCAAATTTTTGGACCTATTATAAGTAGAGGAGTAAAATCTTCGATATTACAAAAATGCAATTTGATGACCCTACCTTTTTTTATTCAAATTTGGAATTACAGATGCTGTAGTTTTAAAGCTACTGGATTCAAACGGCATATAGTAAATATGCACATATGTATCGAACGTGCAAATAGGACTTATAAAAACATATAATTATATTATATTTTCGTTGATCCCATCTTTAATCAAAGATAATAAACATTTGGAAACATTGATTACTAAGTTTTTATCGTTTTATACAGTCATAACATTAGGTAGTAAATATGTAAAAAATGAATTGATTAAGTAATGACTCCGCGCACAGCATCCAAGGGCGTGTGGATAAATCTCACAACTGGATAGAAATATCAAATGAGTCTATAGTGGATGATTTCCAGTGACGTAATAGATTAAACTAAATCATAATATTTGATCGTAGCATCGACATACCACACCGCATCCGGCAATGCGTTACGCAGCAGATGTTCCCGAATGACTCACGACGACTCAATTACACATTCGATAGTTTTGTGGTGCCCTTGTCGATTCGATAACTATTACGGCTTACGAGGACGTTGAACTGTAAAGCGTTTTTAATCATGAACTTACTAGGTATTTATACCCTAAAAATGCTGAGCTGGTATCTTTTTTAAGGTTGACCCAAACTTGACGGGCATATTTTTTTAAATTAATGTTTTAGATACTTCCTTTCTAACCGACGAAGAAAAACGGAGGAGGTTCTCAATTTGACACGTATATTTTTTTTTTATGTATGAACATGCATAACTTTTTACAGAGTTGTCCGATGTCAGCCAAGGTTATTACCTAGAACCCACAAACTGCTTTACTACGTTAAATAAATGTTATTTAAATTTGCTGGCACCGAATTCATAGATATGCTTAAGTAAATTAAAGTAACTAAATGACACAGTTATTTTTAATTTTTTAGTGCGTTTTGAGTCAGTTCTATTTTTTGTTAAAAATTTTTAATAACCTGTTCTGTACGAGATTTTTAAAACTATGCATTTGATTGTCTTCTAGAATAATAATTAACATTATCTACTTATTTCCAAATGCAGACTAGCTAGTTCTGTGCGATAACCTGTGCTAAACATAACCGGAATGGTATTTTGAGGCATCTACTCGACAATTTTAGCCTACTTAATGGTTTTAGGCCTGTGTGCACCAAGATTTCGGTCATCACAACCAACAGTTAACATAAACTAAACGTAAAATTTACTGTTCACGACAACCCGTACGCCGGTTAAAGACGTAAACCGGGCGGTTATCTTAACCGAGCTTTCGTTGTTAACCGGCGTACTAATATATATTACGGCGTATAACCGAAATCTTGGTGCGATAATGCGTCTGATGCCTCAACTTCTTAGGAGTTCAAGACGTACGAGACTTCTAAAAGTATACAATTGATTAACTTGTAGACGCTTATTAAAAATGCATTTCTCGATAGCTACTCCCATGGGAACTAGATCGACGCGGAGAAACAAGTACTAGACTACGGTAAATGTGCAAAAATACTTTCGCCTTTCTGTTTTCAGGTTATTAAATGGCTGTCTCCCCTAAACTTATTTAGGACGACTCGATCCCAAATTTGATTGTTTTCTAACGTCATTGTCGATTCGATAACTATTTACGGCTTACGAGGACGTTGAACTGTGAGCTTCCTTTAATCTATAAACTACACGCTCACCTATTCTGTAGAATACGCATGACTAGGGGAAAATGTGCTACATTACATTCGCATTTCTATTTTTGGACTGTGCAAATGGGATCTCACGATTTTATTTTAGTTGAGTCATTACACTACTTTGATTGTAACAGCGTCGTTGGTAGGCGAAGAATTCCCGAGTTGGGAAGTTGGTGGTGTTATTGCCCTGTACCAACCTTAGAGAGCACGTTAAGCAGGACCATAAGCGACAGATGAATTTCTGATATGATTGTTAAACAGTCAAACTTTAAGATTCTAAGTTTGCCAGCCCGCATTGGAGCAGCGTAGTGGGTTTAAGCTCTGTAACCCTTCTCTTAGGATGGAAGGAAGTAGGGAGGCAAAGTTCTAACGGGGTAGTTTTGGTATTTTTATAGATATATGACTTATAGTGAAGAGACTTATTCCCGAAATCGAATTATTATATTGGGAATAAGACTATGAGTTAATCTAAAAGGGTGTTGTAAATTATTCAAAGTTCTCATAAGTTCTAATCAAATTTTGTATTCCTCGTAATCGGTTATATTGAAACTTCAAAGTATAAAATTTCCGTTGTTATCAAGAAAAAGTGGGTGGTTATGCTCAGAAATAAAAGTACCATGAAATATAGCTCGACTATCGTTTCTAATAAAACCATCGCCGTTATTCATATTTACAAAACCAAGATATGAATACTTATTAAAGTCACGCGTGTAAATTTCAAGAAAATTGTGTTCCGAGAACAATATAAAGTTACCAGTCTTCATAAAACGAGACAAGCGTGGAAGCTACGGAGGTATATTCTAATTCAATCTATCCTGTTCGTTGTCTCGACCTTACGGCCCGAAGTTATTACCATAATATAGCACCAGCACTTGTATCCCCGAGGAGTAACACTTATCTAAAAGTTCCTTGTCTTATTTTACACGTCGCTAAAAGGAAATGCTTGTACAAATAAATAAAGCAAGCTCTTAAACGCTGTCATTGTCAATCCCGCTGATCCTGCGCGTCTTTTTTTAGACGCGATGCGAGTTCTCGAAATTGACCCTTATCTCTGTCGATTTTTTTGTCGCACATGTTAAGGATTAGTTTCACAGAACGCGACCTACCGCAGAACTATGTTATAACTCCGAGCTTAATCCCGTGTAATTCATTCGTGTGAAGTTTCACAGAAACGGACGCTATTTTTGAACTAAACCGTGCTGGGATGTTGGAGAAAATTTGCCAGCTTCCGAGTTTAGGAAGTTAAAATGAACTTAGATAGAATTTCAAGTAGGGAAAAATGTAAGTTCGCTTAGATGGAACGGAAATCATAGAATTCGAATTGTCAAAAATAACATCCAGAGAAGAAATAAGTTTATAAGTTGAAACAAATGGATTTATAAACTTTCCTAGCATATCCCTGCGACTTAGCATAAAATACCCAGATTTTTTTAATTTCAAAAGTTTTTGTAGTGGCCTTGATGATTTTATTACAGTTATTTATCGTCTTATTTACCTACTTATGGAAGCCCGTGACTTCGTCCGCGATTAAGTGTATTGCAATGTTGCTACAAGACTAACAAATAAAATTCGACGTGATCATTATTTTGCAAGACATATTTCTTTCTGTAGGTATCTAACTATAAGTAGGTATAGGAAGCTAAGATTATTACTAAGTTTAAGGAACATTTATTTTACGTAACGTCCTTGAAAGTAGAAACCTTGGCTGGCACCGACTCCTAGATATGCTTCAGTAAATTAAAGCAACTAAATGACACAGTTATTTTTTACTTTTTAGTGCGTTTTGAGTCGGTTCTATTTTTTGTTAAAAAATTTTTTTTCTTACTTTTTAGTGATTTATCGCCACGTAGCGTACTCGTACTATACTGTCATAGTATATTATATGGCACTAGTAGCCAAAAAGCTACCGATACCGAGTCAAAAATCGAAATCGCTGTAAGCGTGCCTCCAAAATTTAAAGAGTTCCTTCAATTTCCCCAACAATGGGACCACCTTGGATGTATGGCCCTTTCTAATAAAAAAAGAAAAAAAAAATATATATATATATACGTGTCGAATTGAGAACCTCCTCCGTTTTTTTTCATCGGTTAAAAGTTCGACGTGATCATTATTTTGCAAGACATATATCTTTCTGTAGGTAACTATAAGTAGGTATAGGAAGCTAAGATTATTACGAGGTAGTTACATGCTATCGTGGATGTAGTCCTAGGAGGAACAGTTCTACCATACAATTTTTTGTTATATCTCATACAGATTAGGCATCACTTTCGATGAAATCTCCCGGACAGCTTTTACATATGCAAATATGCAGTGAATACCCTCAAGACTTTTCAAAACACTCTGAAGTGGTTCTAGTAGCTGAAAGGATTTTCCATTTCGCATCATCCAATCCATACTCATGCATACGCAGCTGCATAAGTACGTACGAGTAAGCAAATCCAATTTATAAGTATACATACACGTTTGGAAATGCGAAAATTAATCGAGTAGACAAACCCTATTGTATCCTAGCACCAGCAATCTCAAATTATCGGTAAACATAATTAGGTGTAGCGTGATACACGAATAATGTTACAACCACGCAACTTTAGCACCAAAAGCACATGATATAAGAGCTAGAATAGCTTACAGGGTTGTACAAAGGTGAAGCAGACGTTGCAAATGTATGCACGTCGCCAGTCAATCGACGTGCCGTGAATGGTTCGTTTGACTTCATGAAGCCTGCATCGCAATCGTATTGACTTTCTGTAAACGGTTCGGATATAAAATTGTAGCGATTTACGGTGTTTTAATGAAGCTCTCTTATTTATTACTCTGCGACTTTAACCGAGTGGGATTTTTTTTAAATAAATGCGATTTCAAAAAAAGAAAAATATTGTTTGTGAGTTAGCTTTAGATGTTATGTTCATAAGACATTTGTACTAAGCAAAACCATAGCTAAGTTAATTTTATTTTATTAAATATTACATATTAAACCACGGACCAAAACAGTTATTATAAATTAGAAATTGCCTAAAGCAAAAATCTAAAATATACCTTTATTAGTTTTATCAAGAAATTTCTTATTGAATTTTTATTTGACAACAAAAAACCCATAGCATGTAATTATATTATTATATCATCGAAAATAATAATTTATTGGACACTTTTGTTTTAGTTGATGGGTGACCCCTGGAATACGAGTATGTTAGCACTTTTTTCCATTTTTTTTTTAGTTTGTTTTATTTTTATTTTTTTTAAATTATTTTTTATTATTAATTTTTTATTCAAATTTATAAATATATAATATAATTACATAAATTTTTTACCACCATACAACTACGATTATAAAAGATTTAAAAAAAATATGTAAAAACGCCAATATTAACGTATTCCAACGACACCCATTAGTCAAACTCCGTTGTCGCTTAACTATGTGCAATACATTACTGCGGGTCTCGAAAAATGCCACACGTCTTTTTTTATTTTTATTTAAAAATACAATGATTAAAATATCAATTATTATAAATTAGCATTGCCTAAATTCACTACATATTTTAAATATACCTGTATAAACAAAAGTCATCAAGGAATTTCTAAAACTATACTCGATTGATTAAAAATTTTATATAATTTTTGATTTCGAAAAAGAATGCTATTTCAACATTCCCACGGGAACACGATCTACGCCAGTGAAATAATTACAAAAATATGCTAGAGCTAGTTAGTTAAAATTGCCAAAAACAATAATATAATTACCTATTGTTATTTCTCGTAATAGTAGGAACAAATTCCTTTGTCCTATTCAAATAAGCACTCATGTATTGAATACTTACATTTTTAAAGCAAGCTACAATAACAATTCTAAAGCTGAATAACAGTCTATTCATAAACATACAATTTTAATTAAGACCCTTTTTGCATGATTACGGCAACAATTTATGTGTTAAAGCCTTAAATGCGACTTGGAGTTTGCATACCGAGGCATTGCTTCAATAATGCAGTGCTCGAGTGGTGTCGAGGGCCCTCACAGCTGGTCCACGGCACAGCCGCACAGCTGCAACGCGTCACAGATTAAAAGAAATACACAAGATCATTGTGCACACAAATGTCCCAGCCATAGACAATTTAGTAATTATACAGTTGGGTCCGGAGTTCTTCAGTTCGGATTCTATGTGTATATCTTTGTGTTGTACAATCACGCGGTTGACCAAGATTTCCATGATAGCAAATGTAGGTTTAGCTTGAGATGGAAAGCACGTTGTCTAATATGCCTTTTTACCCAAGTACTATTTTATAAATTGGTATTATTTTACCAATTAGTTACAATCAGGACGTCGTCATGCCAATAGATTTTTTGTAGAAATCATTGATGACAAAGCTAAATAAACCCAATCATTATAATGCATTAAGTAGATATTGTGTTCTAAAGCAAGATGACGGGCAGAAGAACTTCAAGTTTGTAAGAAGAACTTCAAAATATTTGTGAAACTTACCAAGAGTGCCCTCGCTTTATTCTCTACTGTAAGATTGCTATGTGAGCGAAACAAAACTGTTTAGATTGGGCAAAAAAAAATATTAGTTGCCTTTTCAAATAAACCTTGCGGCCTGCTAGTTGTGGGGCTCATAATTTGTTTATAATTCTGTTAGCTAAAATATCAAAGAAACTTCACCACAACTGAAAAAACTAGTTTACGTTTTATAAATAAAGTTGTAAGAGCATTATGGTAAAAGTTTCGTTAAGCTCCATATTATTCAAATTAAAAGACTTGTCTAACAGTTTTAATAACTTAATCTCCATACATAATCGTTAAATAGGAGGAATTACTAAAATGAACAAACTTTTAGAATTTTCATAAGCAACCTGATGTACTTAGAAGTACAAGTAAGTACAGTAAGCATTGAATAATTGTGTATGAAACCATGTTTTTTTAAGCCTCGACATAAAAAAGGTGCGTTATAACTACGACGTGTTCGTCTTTGACATTGTAGCTTCTAAACTAATGGACCATTTAAGACGAATTTTTTCGTTTGAAAGCTGATGTAATCCAGATGACTAGATAGAAATGCAGATGGGATCTTAGCTGTGGTGGTTTTAATCAACGCTGCGTTGTTATGCCGGGATTGCATTGACGGGTTATTTGTTTTTATAGTAACATACCTTATATTAAGTGTAAAAAATGTCAAAAAATAACTTAGCATTACGTCTCTAAGCATACGCCTATGAAGCGATGCTCTACGATCGTGGGAACCGAAGTAGTAGAGCTCATTTAGCTACCACCGGCATTTAATTTCTGCCACTAAGCAGATTTCATTACATTCACGCACTTATAGCGGAATTTTACCTAAAATTGCACTTCAGGTCAAAACGTGGACGTGTATAAACATTTCCCGCGAAGTATTGCCTGTTATGGTGATGATGCTACTTAACATTAGGTCCATCTACTTATTTTTAACAATAACTACAATTAATAAAAGACAATAAATATTTCTTAAAACCTAAAATGAGGTGAAACATTGACAAAGTTCCAAGGTAATATATTTCATGCTGCCTGTACCACGTATAAAATTACTAACATCAACGAAATAACTGGCAGAGCAAACACAGTTTAAACTACAGTTAATGGGCACGAGTCTTGTACTAACTTGTTTTTTACGCTTGGAATTTGGGAGACATTGTTGACCGTGCTAACAGCGCATCAGTCCTCAGTGTCAAGTGTTAATGGCGTGTAAGAATTGCTACATAACGTAACAATTCTTACACCAACACCCACGTCTCTTACATTCAGTTAAAAATACTTTAAATGTTTTATTTTTTTATATGAAGTGTTATGAAGAACAAATTGATTAGTCGGTATTCAAGAAGCAAACATACTCCAGTCCTAGATTTGATTCAGAAAAGGTCTTCTTGATATTCCCCTACCAACATTTCCATTCACTCTCGTCTTATCCCTTTCATAAGGGGTTTGTAAGGCAAGAGTATATTAATATTTTTAAGGTTTTCTTTCTATTAAAATCTTATTAGTAGCTTGGAGATGAGAAATTAGCGGTGTTGATTCGAGCCCTTGCTTCGCGGGGTAACTTTTTTTTTTTATTGACTACAAGTTGGCTCTTGACTGCTATCACACCTGATGTTAAGTGATGATGCAATCTAAGATGGAAGCGAGCTAACTTGTTAGGAGTAGGATAAAATCCACACCCCTATCGGTTTCTACACGACATCGTACCGGAACGCTAAATCGCTTGGCGGTACGCCTTTGTCGGTAGGGTCGTAACTAGCCACGGCGAAAGCCTCCCACCAGCCAGACCAAGACAAATTAAGAAAAATGTCAATCTGCCCCGCCGGGAATCGAACCCAGGACCTCCGTCTTGTAAATCCACTGCGCATATGATGTGTATATACGCGGGTTGGTAAATAAAACAACCGTTCAGTTAGTAACCGAGTTTAATACTGAGTAGGTACATAAGGCGAGCGCTGAGATCGCGTCCAGTGACGCGTACGTACGTACGTTCATACATACACATCACTCCTCCCCACTTAATTTTGAGAACCTGGCAACAAACAAAATCTAAAAATATTTTCTATAGTCGACCATATTTCTAGTCCGCCTAGGACGAGGGAGTGTGGGAGATGGCGGCCGAAGTGCGCTCGTTTCAGGCTGAGATCGAGTAGAAGGGTCTCGCGTTGTAGGTGACGTAACCGGCGGTTCCGGCGGCACCGCGAGCGCAGAGTCAGTACGCTCTCGCTCACTCACTCCGTCCTCACAATCTCTCCATTCCTCCTTTTCTCCTTCATCTGTCGCCTGCTCGACATCAGACACCGTTGAGCCTTGAGCGTCATCTGTCTCATTTTCCACCACCTCGTCGACTGAATCGGTATTTACAGGCTGTTCTAGGCGAGGCCCTGCGCTCATCTCAAGAGTTGGTGTTGGTGGCCGAGCAGCAGACGGATGACCCTCGCTCCCGCTAGTGCTACTGGTATTTTTACTGCCAGTATACTTAATTATTTGATCTACATGTCTAATACAGAAATTTTCAAGATCATGGATATAAATTTTATACATTTTATTCCCTATCTTCTCCTTTATAGTTCCTAACTGCCATGTTTCCTTCCGTGCACTGTACCACCTGACCCACACGACATCTCCGACGTTAAACCATCTTTTTCCCAGAACAACCTGTACATCGGCGTCAGATTTACTTAACGGTAAAATTAGATCTAAACGAGATCTAAGATTTCTGCCGAACATTAGCCGAGCCGGTGTTTCGCCGGTGGTGCAGTGTACAGTGTTTCTATAATTAAATAAATACCCTAATAACAATTCATGAGTCTGTTGGACTGTCGAACTATCTTTTATAATACATTTCAACATTTTTTTACAAGTTCTGACCGAGTTTTCAGCTTGACCGTTGCTAGGCGGATGATATATAGGTGTTGTCATGTATTTTATTCCGTTGCAAGAACAAAAATTTCTAAAATCACTAGAATTTATTTTTACATCGTTATCGCTAACCAAGACCTCAGGAAGCCCGAATGTAGAAAAAATGATTTTTAATTTTGCTATTAACGCTTTAGTCGACGTTCCATTGTGCATATACACGCACTCGACCCATTTACTGAATGAATCGACTACAACTAGGTACACCCGCTGCTCGATCGTAAGATAGTCGATGTGCACACGCGCCCAGGGCGCCGCGGCGGCGGGCCAGGGCGCAGGGGGATCGCGCGGCGGCGCGGCGCGGAGCTGCGCACACGTCTGACACGAGCCCACCCAACGCTCGATCTGCGCGTCCATCTGAGGCCACCACATACGCGCGCGCGCGTTGCTTTTGCTCTTAACGATGCCTAAGTGCGTGTCGTGTAATTCGTTTAACAACTTTTCCCTGAGCGCCGTAGGTATAACTATCCTATGACCTCTGAAAAGACAACCATTTTCGAACTGTAAATCAGACTTGCATTGAAAATAAGGTAAAATTGATTTACAGGCTATTTTCCGAGGCCAACCTCGTTTTAGATACCTAATAACCGTCTGCAGCGTCTTATCAGTTTCTGTCATTTGCTTAATGATTCGAGCGTTGACTGCCGCGGACGTTTCGTCCAAGAACCGGAGCGCGTAGTGAGTATCTAAATCATCACAATCTGGAATACAGCTATTCTGTAAAGGCGCGCGAGAGAAATAGTCGGCTACCGTATTATTGTGGCTCGATACATATTGCACGCTGTAGTTATATGCTGATAAAATAATAGCGTACCTCTGTAAACGCAGCGCTGTCGTAGCCGGTATACCCGTTTTACTGTTAAAGATCGATACTAACGGCCTATGGTCGGTTTTTAATATGAACGGTTCCTTACAGCCGTATAAGTATTGGTGGAAACGTTTTACACCAAATATGATAGCTGTCGCCTCTTTTTGTATCTGACTGTAATTTCTCTCGCTAGCCGTGAGAGATCGCGACGCGTACGCCAGCGGGCGCTCGGTATCATCGGCGGTGCGTTGAGAGAGAACGGCTCCGAGGCCGTCGGGCCCGGCGTCCGTGGCCAGGATAAGCTGAGCCGTGGGCTCAAAATGCGCAAGGATGCGCTCCGACGATAGATGTCGCCGCACGCTCGCCATGCTAGCGCGCTGGCGTTCGCCCCACTGCCACGGCGTACCACTACGTAACAAATCGTGCAGCGGTCGCAGTAACGAAGATGCGTTAGGAATAAAATGCCTATAATAGTTAACGAAACCTAAAAACCTTTTGACTTCAGTAACGTTTGTCGGCTCCGGCGCTTTAAGTATAGCTTCAACCTTTTCCGGACAAGTTGTTAACCCCGCTTTACTTATGACGTATCCCAAGTACTTAACGCTTTCTTTGAAAAATTCGCACTTATTCCTTTCCAAACGTAAGCCGGCGTCACATAGTTTACAAAGAACATTGTCCAGCCTTTTCAAATGACTTTGTCTATCCGGCCCTGTAATACATATGTCATCAAGCCAAACACTTACTCCGTCTATACCCGAGAGTAGGGTTTCCATAGACTTTTGAAAAATTGCTGGAGCATTAGCCAACCCATAAACTAGCCTCGTATATTTAAAAAGTCCTTTGTGAGAATTTATAGTTGTGAGATGCTGAGAAGATTCGTCTAAAACAAATTGGTTGTAAGCGTTTTTTAAATCTATCTTACTATATCGCTCTCCCCCTCCAATTTTCGCGAATACTTCTTCAATCCGAGGCAGGGGGTATTTTTCGATTAGAAGATCCTTATTTAATGTTATAGAAAAATCACCTGCAATCTTAACTTGACCGTTAGCCTTCAGTACCGGCACTATCGGGGTAGCGTATTGAGAGTAATTGACAGGAACTAAAATACCTACTCTTACTAGTCTGTCGAGCTCTTGTTCAACTTTATCTCTAAGGGCAAAAGGCACGGGGCGCGGCTTAAAAAATTTTGGAACCGAATTATCTTTAAGTTGCAATTTAACCTTAAATTTATTAAACGAACCCAACTCATCACGCCAAAGGTCAGGAAACTTTTCTAACAGACTTTGTACATCCTTATCATCACATAAAGAATTAATTTTAGTAGTGATTATTAAATTGAATGCGGACATAAAATCCCTACCCAGTAAGGGCGGACCTCCGTTTTTTATAACAAAAATTTTTATATTTTTTTTTATATTGTTAAAATTGGCCTCAACTGAGAAAAACCCTAAGGGAGATATTTTATGCCCACTGTACATGCACATAGTTACATTAGTTTTCGATAAATTAAAATTTTTAAACTTTTCTTTATACAAAGTATCTGAAATCACACAAACACCTGACCCCGAGTCGAGCTCCATAGTCAATTTTTTGTTACCTAAAGTTAGGTCGACTAATATAGGTTTATCACTCACGTACCTTAAATTAAAATTTTCGCATTCTTCACACGCCTCATCACCCGCACTAGGCTCGTCCTCCGCGACGCGGTACACACCCGCACTTGTACCGACACTCTCGCGCCCACAGACCTTCTTAAGATGACCTTTGACCCCACATTTTTGACATCGGTAACTCTTATAACGACACTTATCACCGCCGTGATTCCTAAGGCCACAAACTTGACAGCGCGAATTATCACGATGCCTCGCAGAATCACCTTCCCTGGCGTTGAAGCCCGCGCCGCCGGCGCGGCCTGATCGGGCCGCGCGGCTGGCGTGGCCTTGAACTCGCGCTCGGAATACCGGCTCTTCCTTGATTTGCATTGCCTCTACTGCATCAGGTAGCACCTTTGCTTTCTTCGCACTCTCTGCCTGCTCCGCCAACTCGATTGCTCGCGTAAGAGTGAGCTCCGACGGCTTTTGTTCGAAGAGTTTATCCCGTTCCGGACCTGAACCCAAGCCAAGGACGAAACGATCCAATAAATTCGTTTCCAAGGCGGTGCCGAAGTCGCAGTATGTTGCCAGACCTCTTAATCGCGCCGCCCAGTCTCCTAGTGACTCGCCTGGACTCCTGATGGCTCCATAGAATTTCGCCTTGTCAGCGAACGAAGATGTGCGTTGCTTGAAGTGTGTGTCCAGTAACAGGACTAATTCTTCATAGCTTAGCGAATCCAATTCGCGGGGATAAGCCAAGTTCCGAGCTAAACGGTATGTTTCGTCGCTAATGTGAGTTAATAATACACCCACTTTTATTTGTTCCCGCTGCACATTATTAACATTGAAAAACTGGATTAATTTTCCTTTAAATATTTGCCATTCACTTGTTTTATGATCGAAATTTTGTAAATTTCCTAAATAGGCCGACATTTTAAAATAATAAATGGGTAATTATCCCATCCTCGTCGCCAAATGATGTGTATATACGCGGGTTGGTAAATAAAACAACCGTTCAGTTAGTAACCGAGTTTAATACTGAGTAGGTACATAAGGCGAGCGCTGAGATCGCGTCCAGTGACGCGTACGTACGTACGTTCATACATACACATCAGCATACCACTGCGCCACGGAGGTCGTCAAACTAACTACTTAAATGACGATACGGCCAGGAAAACAGTTACGTATCAGTCGATTAATACATTGTATGAGGACAAAGTCACGGACAACATCTTGTTATATAATAACATTAACAATACTTTAATGAATATTATGCTTATGTAGTACTAGCAGAAGCCCCTGACTCTGTCTGCGAGAAATTCTCTTTCGTGATAGTTCGACAAGAAGTAACCTATATCCTTTCTCAAACTCTAAACTATCAATAATTTAGGCGTGATTGCGTAACAAACAGATATAGTTACTTTCGTATTTTAAGCTATTGTATAGCTTTTATCGCGGGCCTTGAGCGTGGAGACCGAATACAGAAATTCCGTAACGAAAAAACCTAACACCCCCTGAGTATCAAAAAGACAATATCAAAAGCACAATTTCGGCAACGACGTCATCGGGGAACGTGGCTTAGCGGTAAGGCGCTCTAAGTGCCCGAATTGCCAGAGAGACGCGGGTTCGAATCCCGTCGGTTCCGCAATTTTTTTTTAAGCGTGATATTTCAAAAAGTAATTTTGACCGGGCATTTAGAGCGCCTTACCGCCAGGCCGCGGTCCCGATGACGTCGGTAGGTAAACATAAGTTGATAAAAAATGCTATGCAATAGCATTACCGCGGCAGTCTCCGAGTGCCATACTTCTTTTTTTTATTATAAGTATAGATAAGTGGAGCTTTTTCATTCTTTTATGAAATGTTCGGCACATTCCAAGCCCGGAGTCTGGAAGTTATTCGTGTTATGCCCCCGTGCCTACTATTCACAACATCTGATAGTGATTGTTAATAAATTAACCATTATGACCCTGGAGCGGACCCTTATGGAGCAGCGTGGTGAGTCTACGCTCCATATCCCTTCTCCTATAAGGAGGACGGCCTGGTCCTGTAGTGGGCCGTTAATAGGCTGATAATTATGATGATAATTGAAAAAATACAAATTACATACCTACCTAAGGTATGTAACTTGTACATTTTGAAAAATCTGATCTATTTTTGAAATTTCACACCTATTCAGTAGTAACTCTCAGTCAAATCCAATCGATTTAATTCGTACGCCGAGTCCTCATTGCAAGTGGCATGGCATCGACATATCAATAACAATCGAGTTGATCTACTCCACTCGGAGCGTCCTCGCACCGTGCAGTCATTTCGAGTACCTTTCGTCCTCTACGCTTATGCTGTGGATAGATCTGACGATTACATACGAACAACTAGAAATATGTAATGCTTTTTAACTCACACACTAGGTAGTGGCTAATTAATAAGTACCTACAAATCGCGAAATCTCGCGTTTGAACGTAACGATAACTTACTAGTTCTTCAACTATAAAAACTAAAGTTGGTTAAGCTGATGGTTCTGGTTATTATTGTAAATAAATAAAGAAAAAAAAAAGACTCGTAATTATTATACTTTAAATCCAAATAGAAACACAGTTATAATAAAGATTTATTTTTATTAATTATAAGTTTGCCTTTCACTGCAATGACACCTAATGGTAAGTGACAATGCAAGCTACGATAAAAGCGGGCTGACTTATTAGGAGTAGGATGAAGAATCACAGCCGTTTCGGTTTCTTCATTTAGCGTTTACGACATCGTACTGGAACGCTAAATCGCTTGGCGGTATGTCTTTGCCGGCAGGGCAGTTACAGTTAGCCACGGTCGAAGCTTCCCACCAGCCAGACTAAGACCAATTAAGAAAATCTCGCCGGAATTCAGGGAGTAGGTAGCGCTTTTTTGATTACGTAGGTACTACGAAGAAAGAAGAGATTATTAAGGAGAAATCAGTCGATTAAAGTGTTAAAAATATCACAATAACTCATGATGTTACGAGTACCCTTCTTAACACGCAGCTATGTGCGCGTTTTATCGCCAAGTAAGGGCGCGGCTTAAGAGTGTGGCGGCATGGTCCATAGAGTTTAACGAGCAATTACCGACCCCAGTTCCTATGCTACTTTAATGTTACTGTGTCCCTAATGATAGCGGGGCTTAGCTCGTGTGTTAAGATTAAGAGCTACTGACAAAGTGGGGATGGCGTCACTACTAATAGAAAGGAAATATTACGGACTGTAATGTGATTGAGGCCTATTTTTGTGCGCTACCCACATTTTTGTATTTGCTGTGACGTCACTAGAGTCCTTCAATCTCCACGCGTCAATACGGAATCTTATTGACGCTTGGAGTATGGATAAATAAAATATCGATGAAAATCCTAAATAAATGGAAATTTAAAAACCTCTTTTGTTAATAAAAAAATGCACATATATCGATATGTGCATTTTTTTATTAAGCAAGATTTGTGATATTATCTATACTAAAGTCAAACATTGAGAATGCTTGTCAACAAACAAATTTAAAATGAAGGTAGAAAATTCAATACATTTTATGCCTAATAAATTTAAAATTATGTTTTGTTATTTTAAAAAATCTTATTTAAAAGATATTGAATATATTAATTAGTTTTCAGCTTAGTAATCTAATTTATTAACATGAATTCGTCAGTAACTAGTTAATTTAAAAAAAATAAGTGTAAAATGACTAGTGATATCTACCTTCATTTTTAATTTGTTTGTTGACAAGCATTCTCAATCGAGTTTGGCTTTAGTATAGGTTTTGAATCTTTGGTTTAGATATTAGTGAAAGTCAAAGGAAGTTTTTAGTTAGTTAGGCATTGACTGTAATCGCACCTGATGGTAAGTGATAATGCGATTTAAGATTAGCTAATTTGTTAGGAGTAGGATGAAACTCACATCCCTTTCGGACTTCGGTTTCTATACGACATCGTCCCGGATCACTAAATCGCTTGGCAGTAAGTCTTTGTCGGTAGGGTAGTAACTAGCCACGGCCGAAACCTCCCACCAGCCACACCTGGACCAATTAAGAAAATATTAATCGCCCCCTTCCCGGATCGAACCCAGGACCTCTGTCTTATAAATTCACCTTCACCTGCGATTAATTTCAATATTGTAGATTTTAAAATATATGGAGTACGTACCTACTCTGATAAATAGAAATATATGGTGTTTGTTTCGCTTCGCACAGTTTAAAATATAAAGTTTGAGTACATTATTTACGAAGGCCGTGTGGCGCAGTGGATCGTGATCCTGCTTCTGCGTCCTAGGCTGTCGGTTCGATTCCCACATCAGGAAAAATGTATGTATGATGAGCATGAATGTTTTCCAATGTCTGGATATTTATCTTTATATTATAAGTATTTATGTATAATATATATAAATGTATTCATCAGTTAACATAGTACCCATAACACAAGCTACCTACACTTTGGGGCTACATAGGGATGTGCGTAATTTTTATAATATTTATTTATTTATTATTTCTGTTATTTTAGTAGCCTCAGTAGTGACACTCGACAGTGTGCGTTTCATATTCCTTTTTTTCTCTCTCTTCCTCTCTCTATCTATAGTTTCGTTTAAGAGATTTAGAGTGACATTTGTCGCAAGTGACACTGTTGAGTTTTGTTACAGATTTAAAGAATACCTGCCCAGAACTAAATACCATAGACAACAAACAGTTTTCGATCACTTTGTATTCCTATAATGGATAATGGATATCATGCAAAGCAAATGGAATACTTATTACAACATTAGTATATTTGTAAACTAATAGATACTCGCATACATAAAAGTAGAATCATACAATTAAAACCACAATCACGTGCGTATGAAATATAAATTCCTCTGTGCACCGTACATATAAAGGTCAGATACAAACAATTGCACCGTTGTAATATAACATAACTCTCGCCTGTAAATAACTTATTTATATTTATCTTATTGCCTATAAACATGCGCGTGTGTGAAGTAATTTACCTGCACATAATACTGTTAATAAAATACTGTTACAGGTATGAAGGACATAGGAATGCGTTTATCCTATGCGGCTACGGATTATGAAATTCTGGGTTATTTAAGAAATTCTCAGTCGAGGCCTCGTTGTTGGGAGGTTGGTGGCAATGATTTACAAGATACTAGCTTTTGCCCGCAACTTCGTCCGCGTGGAATTAGTTATTACGCCAATTTTTCTAAGCTTTGAATGTCATATTTATAATATAATATCTAATCAACTGCCTAAGAAATAGGTCTTAAGCTTTCAAAATGACGATACTTTCATACAATATTTCATCCCCCCTTTAACCTCTTACAACCCTTTTTTCGCAATCAAAAGTAGCCTATGTCCTTTTTCAGGCTCTAGACTTATTGTGTACCAAATTTAATTTAAATCGGTTCAGTAGTTGTAGAGTGAAAGCAAGACAGACAGACGGAGTTACTTTCGCATTTATAATATTAGTTAGGATGTACAAATAATACATTATTAGTTGATGATGTTTCAGCTTATACCTTGTAGAGTACGCTGTGCCATCGGTTTCGCTCATTAGGTATTAATCTTGAAAATATTTGTGAAATTAAATAAATTCCAAAAAAATATTTCCCCCAATTACCTTTCAAAAATAATTATGTCGTAGAAATGGTTCATGATGCAATAATGAAGAACCTTACTCGATACGCAGATATTAATGTGAAGTTTTCGTCCTACATAAACAATGTCATGTCATATTATGTAATCGACTTAGGTCATTTGTCCTATCAAATCTACAGCTTGACTCGTCCAGCTATCTAGAAAAGAAATAATTTACATACAAAGTGCGTACCTATTCTATGGAATATAGCTATATAAAATGACACAATAAACACAACCGCAGCCTGATTCCCGCTTCACGTATCCATACCTAGCCGTGTTCGTAATAAAAATATTATCACGTGAGTCGGCATCCCCTGGGACGACACATAAAAACAATTGCATACTCGTACATGGAAAATATTTTACGCGGCTCCCGTACACGGCACAAAACAAGTTGTATTGAGTTATTTTATTGTTTTAATTCGGATTAAACATCGGGGCGAAATTCAGACAATCCGGGAAGCTGGGTTTACCGCAGGGGCGTTGCCATGGCGACTGGCTTCGATGCCCAGAGGTAGTCAAAATGCCTCTCGATACACAACAATGCTGAAATTTTACTTGAAATTGCGTTTAATGTACTCCGGGGAAGGATTCGTGTCAAATAATTTTGATGGAGCCTTGTTTATACGAAGATACGTTTTGCACAAACCGAGTTATGGGGAGTTAACGGCTAAACACGATATTTTTATTTGAAACGGTAATTTAAATTAATTTTTTAATCCCTGACACAAAAGAGGGGTGCTATATATTTTATTGTAACTGATTCTAATGTGAGGCGTTTGTTCCAGGTTAGGTTGACCATGGTTAAGTGAAGTTTTAAGAAAGAGATTTGTTATTAACTACAATGAATATCCGATAAGTTATTCTCTAAATATATAGCTTTTTCTTTCTACGATGGAAGAAGATCTTGACGCAAAAGTCATACTTTTGATTGTCTGATGTTTTTCAAACTTTTAAGTCTTAATTTATTATTTGTTGGATCTTAAAGCATTTTATTTTCATATGCTTACCAGAAATCTTCGTTCTTAAATAGTTATGATTTATGACATTTTGCTTGTATTTTGTTACATTTACGACGATGCTAAGCTTTTCTACGTAAAATGACTAATTCCATGTGCTTCAGATTAGTTGTGACTATTTTAGAATAGATACAGCGTTGACAACATCGTTTAGTCCAGTCATTTTAGGTTTTATCTGCGGAAAAATTCCTAGTGAGCTGAATTTTTGTAAATACCTTTATTACGGCATTGTAATGAAGATATGAAGAAAAATCGACATTGGTATCGTGCCGGCTAAAAAAGTTATAAAGGTCAAAAGGTCACAAAAATCAGTTTTACGCGATCTATTGCTCAGATGTCAATAAAGATAATTATAAAAATAGTTTGTCGTGAAATTGTCTACAAAAAATGTCTCTTGCATTTTTCTCTCGAGATGTCAATGTCAATGCTGGGACATATTTTTACTAGCAATGTACGGTGCTCCAAAATCAGAACTTTCGATAGATTATTACAGATACTGTAGTTTTGCTAAACTAACAAGGCAAAGTACAGCTGTAAAATTAAAAAAATGACTGGACTACGTTTAGCTGTATTTTCTATTGACTAGTTGATATAGATTCTTCAATTTTTATGTTAAAAAATGTTGCTATTTTCTCTTTTGTCAATAGGTAAAATCTTGCGACTTATTGCTGTCGGAGTGCTCTGTCATTGAGAAGTGAGAGGGAATATAGCTTGTGTACAAAAAGATCTTTCGTAGGTGGAAGTATCTGCTCGAGATTATTTGATATGGCTGCAATATAGTTCAGAGGAGTATATATTTTGTAAGACTAATATTCAGGAAAATAGGCGATTCTTTTTTATTAAAATTTTAATAATTAGCTTGGTACGATTTCTGCATGATCGAACAAAGTCAAATGTTTCTTACTTAATAATATTAGCAGTTAGAATATTATTCTGTTTACCAAGTCTTTATTTATTTTGCAGATTGTAAGTTTTACAGACTAATCTCGATGCGTATAAGGCTCTTATCAAAGACACACAGATAAATTTGTAGTTACACAGAAACTGATAATAATCAACGAGGAATGCCAGTGCGGCTGAATAATTATCTGCTAGTGTTTCTAGTAAATTGCATACTATTCAAATTGCTAGGATTAAAACGGATCTAAGATTGCTTTCAAGTTTCATCGTGAAGGTGTTTGATTCTTGCACGTATTCGCAATGTAGCTAATTACGAATAGCTCTTTATAACGGGATGTAATTGTGTTGCTTGAAAATACTTTTAATAATTAATATACTAGATACGTAGGTTTACAACCTCTGGTGCAGTTTATAAGGTTTTGTTAACACGGAGGTCATGGATTTCTTAGTTTCTATCATGTAAGATTTCCATTCTCAAAATAATCCCAATTTAAGTAACCAACTGCAGGCTCGCGTATTTTTTTATACTAGAAGGGATTTTTACGCTTACATCTACCACATTGTTCTAATGAGGGTTGGAAGTTATATATAGCGATAATGTTTCCATAATTCTAAAGCGGGTTATTTCTCTTAAATTTGTTTGAAGGATGAAATACAAAATATATTTTAAATAAAGCGTTTAGGAGCTTTTTAAAAGAAAAGAAGAAGAAGATGTGGATGAAAAGCTCATGTTCAAAATGCGAAACGTGACGGTATTGCAGAGAATGTCTAAAAATCTGGAAGTTTTGACTGAAATTAATTGTAACAAATTTCAGTATCTGGGACAAATCATGCGTTACAACAAGTATCAGATCTAGAAGAGTATCATTCTAGGCAAGATCCAAGGATGCGGAGGACCTGGCAGATGGCGCGCCTTCCGGTTCAAAATTCTCCGCGAGTGGTACAGAATCGTTGATCAAGTGGTACAAGATCGTTTTTTCGAGCTGCCGCGTTTAAATTTAATACAAATAGTTTCCATCCTCTGTAGAGGAGATGGCACTTGAAGACGAAGAAGAAATATTTTTAAATTTTTAAGTCGACTCAGGACTGAATACCTACTAAACTGCTGCCGCATAAACACTATACCATTAGGTACAGCAGTTTTAGATTGTATCCAAGTTAATTAATCTTGCCATCTTTCTCCATCGAAAGCTTTCTCCGTTGAAATCTCAAGTGGGTGGCGTGATTGAAAAGTTTTAATTAAACTGCAGTTTAATCTAAAATTACCGCTAAACGGTGAACTGCCTTGTAGATTCAGTGGTTAGTTTATGTGGTTCCTGATGTCGAAGTTGGGTTCGAATCCTGGGTGGAGTTAATGTTGAACTTTTTGTTTCATAAGAAATTCTTTGCTACACTCATGTTCCGGTCACTATCATTAACATCTGATATTGATCGTTAAAAAAGTTAAACATGTCACCCTAAGCCCGTCTACTCCTATTAGAATAGCGTGTTGGTCTTAAGCTCCATACCTCCTATCCTAAAAAGAGCAAGCTCTGACCATGTATCTTATAATAAGCGTTCTCTATCGAATTCTTAAGCAGGTGACATATTAAAAGTTTAATTAAATTGCAGTTTGATCTAAAGTTAAGCACCTCTAAACGTTGCGCCGTAGAGCGTGTGAGTGCACTGTAATTATCTGGAAATAGTTTCCCTTTAGAATTGCGCGGTATTTGAAGTGACAAGGAGATTAACGACCCGATTCAAGTCCTCTTAACCTCAATACCTCCGATCGTGCCGTCGGATTCAAGTGCCGTCGAGTTTGTAGCGAACTAAACTATCTCAATAACAATAATACAAGTAGGTACTCAGTCTATATAATGATAGGAAGCTCTATTATACAAAGTGCTATAGAAGTTCAAACTTATGACGATGGTTGTGCTTTGGATGCAGAAATGACAGAAATTCTAGACTTGCTACCGCCTAAAGCGCTAAAAAACCAAATTCTATATTCTTATGCTACCATGCTCAGATGCATGTATCAGATGGCAAATTCTCAAGTTACATAAAATAACGAAGTCTATACAGGCTTTCAGAGCTTTTAAATTCGTCTCGTTAACAGTAAGTTAGATATCTCATTCAAGAGATGTTGATCGAACCAAAATTTAGTCGAGAGCACTTGATCTAATTGTTATTGAACTCGTGACTTTGATGTAACTTCGTTAAATTTAATTTTATTTATTCATTCTGTGATATGTGTATAATAACATTACATTATCATAATGATGTTAGTAGTATTTAAAAGAATTAGCATTACAACGTAGACGTTGTAATAGCAATCACAATATTATTTCTAGTAATGACGGTGAATCAGATTTCCTCAATGATGTATTCTCAAAATAGCTAAGTCATTATAAAATTGAACATTAGTAGGTATTTAGGTAGTAACCATGACTTAATGAATATCTTAATCAATCAAAAACTTCAAGATTTAACGTGTTGTAAATCGCTGTTAAATGACATCCACTCAAAGATCACTAATTACATCGCCAATTAATTTTATAATGAAATTTGAATACAAACACAAATCAAATTAAACGATTACGAGAAATCAATTAAGTACTCGACAATCTCGGTTAGAGTACTCCACTAGTACTCAAACACGTTCGCAGATCCGTGACATTTAGGTCGAGAGAACTCCAATCGAACGGTTAATCTTGTCAATGTAAATATAGTGCAATCCGATCCTAAATGCGGCCTATTCTCAGATAGTTAATCTAGATGCAGACATCTACGATGCCTTCTCTACAATTTGTCCGACGTTGAATTGTTACACACTTTCTCTTCTTGTAAGCTAGATTATGTAACAAAAATACAGGTCATTTACGGGGTACTAATCGATTGTTTTACAAAACCAGTAAAGAAAAGTCTTGTCAATATTATCAGCCTATTTTAATAACCCACTACTGGGCCAAGTTGCCCTTCTTAAAGGAGATGGGATATGGAGCTCTCATCACGTCGCTTCAATGCAAGTTGGCGGGCTAAAGTTTTGTGTATAATAATAGATAATGTGATGTTCAAATCTTACTCTCTCTGTTGTCAAATCGTTAAGGTACAAATGAAGAAAATTCAAAAAAAGGTGTGACGCGTATTTATAGTTCTGCCAAGTAATTTTCTGAATAGTTCGCTCTCTAAGCACCTACGGTATTTCAGCAACAAGCAGTTAACGGTGCGTGTGGAGGATCCTCAACGTTTCGTCCGGCATTCGATCTCGAGGTTTAATTCGAGTGGTCTTAGAGATCGCAACTTGAGAAAACTTTAGCTTGCATAACCGTTACGTCTATGTAAATAAGCTATCTTGGATAAATTTGCATGACGATTGCTGGGGGAACGTTATGAATTTTTTTTAATTGAATTAAAAAATAAATAAATTAATTAATTCGCCGCCGTAATTTGAAACCAGAAATCATAGAGCAAGAGCCCACGACAGCCAGACCTTCGTTATTTTATAAAAGTTGAAATTTTCTCTGTACATGTCTCCTATAAAGGTGAGAACGACCAGCGACTATAGAGTTTGGGTTGTGGTTACTTGAGCAGGTAACAGGTAGTAAAGGTGTATAAAATAGTACTGAAAATTTGTTAGAGTATAAAGCTCAATTTTTTTATATTTTCTTCGGGATAACTGTAGAAATCTCGTCATCCATTGCCGGACACTTATGACAGTTGCTACCCCTTGCCAGACACCCCTAAACTTTGATAAATTACAATTATACTTTCGTTATAGTATAAAAGCTAAATTTTATATATGTTACTTGGGGGCCTATAAAAAGATGTTACCTCAATAGCCGGACAGTTTTCATGGTTTTTACATCTCGCCAGACACATTGAAAGTCTACTGTAGATGCGACCGCGAGGTAACAACTGTTCAAATATTTCAAAAAAATTGTTGCAAATGGCTACTCAATTTCGAGCTTCGAGAATTGAATTGATCTTTGATCAGTACTTTACTCCATCGATCAAAGATTATGAGCATTCCTAACGGTTAGAATCCGCGCAATTGGAATACTTTATAACTGGGCCCGAATAAATTCGACCAAGTGATTTCGCGAAAGAGTTGAAAAATTTATATTTCAAAGAAGCTTTAGTTAATTTTTTTATTTCACATTGGGCTACTGATGAAGTGGTGCCATTTATTGGCAACAAAACAATATACATCAATTACAGACACGTCTGTCATTCTTCCACTGTTGATAATTCCAATAAAGTTGTCTCAAGGATTGATGAAGAGTGTCAGCACATGAGGAAGCAGATACCAAGATAGTATATCATGCATGTAACATCAACTTTCTAGCAGAAATAGTAATAAGAAGTGCTGATACCGATATTGCAGCTATAGCATGCATCATCTTAAAAGTGATTCGGTTGTTTGGATGCTTACAGGCACTGGCAATAATTTAAGGTATGTGGACCTAACCTAAATACATGCAGAGTTGGGACTGTTAATTTGTCAGAGCTTACCTGGATTACATGCCATCACAGGTTGTGATTTTAATCCTGCCCTCTTCAGAAAAGGAGAGTACCAGGAAGCTTTCAAGAACTTCGGTAACAACGAATTAATTGAAAATTTAAATGATCAACAAAACATCTTTAATATCAGAGATTTATATGCAATGTCTACAATGTCCCTAATGTAATTGATGTTGATGCCGCTAGAGTTCAAATGTTCATCGACTCGTACACAGTCTCCTATGTAAACGAAGCTTTTGACCGAAAGAAGTTGCTAAATTTTGACACATACCAGTTCAAATGGTTTGAAGGGGATCAACTACCGAGTTATGTTAGTGATTGGCTCAAAATTCAATCAGATATACAATAATTATTATGACAAATTATGATACAAATTTTTTTAACTATTCATAACTGTATAAACTTGCTTATTTTTCTTTCAGAAACTGACGATGATCGTGAGGACGATCATGCCATCGACTGGAGTAGTAGTGATGAAGAAAATGAACACCGACGACAATGTTTAAATTAATAAACAAGTTTAAATATTTTTTTTACCTGTAATCATACTTTTTATTATATTTTCATGATGTTAAACTAATATTTTTTACTTTATACAACATGGATATGAACGTAATAAAATTATTTTTTATTAGATATCTTAAAAAATAGTAATCGACTAAGCATTCGTGCTCGCACCTACAGTGCACTTTCGATGTGTCTGGCAAGATGTAAAAACCATAAAAACTGTCCGGCTATTGAGGTAACATCTTTTTATAGGCCCCCAAGTAACATATATAAAATTTAGCTTTTATACTATAACGAAAGTATAATTGTAATTTATCAAAGTTTAGGGGTGTCTGGCAAGGGGTAGCAACTGTCATAAGTGTCCGGCAATGGATGACGAGATTTCTACAGCTATCCCGAAGAAAATATAAAAAAATTGAGCTTTATACTCTAACAAATTTTAAGTACTATTTTATACACCTTTACCACCTGTTACCTGCCCAAGTAACCACAACCCAAACTCTATAGTCGCAGGTCGTTCTTACCTGTATAGGAGGCATGTACAGACAAAATTTCAACTTTTATAAAATAAGGAAGGTCTGGCCGTCGCAGGCTCTTGGGCCATCAGAAAATCCGTCAGAAATCTCTGAGTGAACATTTTCTTCGATTATTCTTTTGGCGCCATTTCTTTGCCGGTTGGGTGGTAATACTGCTTTTAAATCCTAATACATTTACTTTTGTATGTATGTTTGACTTATTTTTAACACGAGTTTTTCAGTCAAAACCATTTGAATTGAATTGAAAAGTCGTAGTCGTATTCTAATTTTGTAATGCATTTAATTTTTGCTTGATAGAGCTTTAAAACAAAATTGAATAAACAATTTCGCACTTCTCGTTTGTATTATAACTCCAACAAGAAATCTAAGTTTTTAATTTAGTTACCAAGATTTCTTAACAAGCTCAGCTAATTTTCTTGGCAGGACTCCTGAAAGTTTTAATTGCAACAGAGCGTGCAAAAGGAATTGAAAGAAAACGTTTGAGTTCAGTTTAAGTTCAGTTAACCACAGTGTTATGGCAGTATTTTTATTACAAGCCTCCCAACTTGTACCTACAAGTCTGAAGCGGCTTAAAATGAAACGAAAAAGTTTAAATAGGAAAAAGTGAGTGCAGTGAGGAAGATAGTGAAAAAGAAGCGAGCAATTTAAACTTTCGCACAAGTCGATGGGGGAGCCCCACATTTTATAAGTTGCGCGGAGGAAAATTACATGACTCGGCATCTTCTACATTTTTAACTGTCAAAAAGTAAAATCAGTGAAAAATAAAATAAAGAAATCCCTTGAAGTATGTACTTGTTGCTAAAAAGCTTCATTAAAGTAGGTAATACCTACTCGTATTTATTGTACAAGTTATCGATTAAGCAAAAGAACATTAGACATGTATTTTTCTTAGATATTAATTATATTTTCTTTGCCTAATCAAACATAAAGAATGCTAGGAGTGGACACGTCAAGGTCAGGGATCGAACCCAAGACCTCTAAGACCCGCAGTAAGTACAGCCTTGGATTTTTTGATAATTTACGTAAATCCAAATATTAAATAAACGTCTATAAGAAAATATCTAGAATAATGTTGGTAATAAGTAGAAATAATGATTATCTATTTCACAGGTAAATAGCTTTACTTTTATGTAATGAAAACCTCCAACCGTAAGTTTTCTAATTAAAATAACCCAGGGTTGAGCTGCTGCTAGTAATATATTTTAATTACACAAAAGTTGATAATCATTGTGTTCGTTGAAATTTAATGATCATAACGAAAGTTCAACGGCCACTGTGGCGTGCAAGCAGACAATGCTGCATTTTAATTTTCTCCTCTCCTCAACAATGGTACAGTATTAGTTCACAGAGGAACCCCCGTTCATCTGGCGTTAAACAATACCTGTTCCAACTTGCATTATCACCAACCTAATGGGTTTGGGCTGTCTGTAAAGGAGGCGATACACGGTCGAACTTGCTCGATTTTGCATTTATGTTTTAAAAATCTCGCGGTTTCATTAGAGATAATGTAGGTTTTGTCATTAATAAATAGTAAATAATCCCAAACACAGTCTTAAAGTTATTTTTAATTCTCAGGAATAGTTTACATTTTCATAGTATTATTTTCCTTTCGCGTAGCCATATGCACTAACATGTCATGTGGATGTCATAGTCAGTGCAGAAATTATACAAAATTGTATATCTATAAAATGTCCTGTGTTAAACTGTGACCGAAGTATGTTTAAAATACACAATGCGATACTTACCTATAATGAAAATCTAATTTTCATACGACTGAAGTGTAACTATTACTGAAAATCTGTCTTGAAAACATGAGGCTGGTTTAAGATGTCATACAATAACATGTATATCCGAATTATAAATAAGGTGTTTATACGTTTCGTATAAATACGACAGAAAAGATACTTAAATGAGATTTTAAAATAATTGTTGAATAATACCATCGATGGTCAAATGTAATAAGGCACGCAAGTTTGATCATTTACCGGCACATTAAATTGAAAAGACGTGTAGTTGCATGATAAATGCCCATGTTTTCCCACGTTTTTAATAGGGTGTTTATGGTAATCGTGTATTGTATTGGAGATATTTCGTTGTAGAACACGGTTCGAGAGACACGGACATGTTTCCGAGGGTCTGTGGAGATGCACATAATTAATGATGCTGGGGTATGGCGTAGTATTGTCGATGAATAAAATTTACACTAATAACAACACCCACTAATAGAAGTTTATTTAATGTATATATGGAACACACAAACATACTTTAAAAGTTTCTTTCCACTGACTATACGCTTAAATCTGTTAAATTACTACAATAAAATATATAGTGATTTAGGCGTTACCTATAATATGTTTACTAATTTCTGACCTTGGTTCAGTCTATCTTTGAAATGTTTCCAGTGGAAGTTGGTAGTGTAAATGAGCCTGGTAGAGCATATTAAGTCTTTGGTCCCGCTTATAGTCATAAAAGGCAAGAAAAAGTAGGGCCAGTTAAAGCTATTTTTTGTGTTTTTTTTATGTATGTGTAAGCTTGACAACTCTCATTGGAGCTGCATGGCGGGTCTCAACTCCAACTATCCACTCCGATAAGAAGGGAAGATTTGTGATGGGCCATAAAAGTAGGCTGAAGATAACAATGTTACACGCATGTTAATACATAACTTTAAATCACTATTGCCAATCTTAAAAATATCCAGAAATCCAAATCCCAAATATACGAAATCGTCGGTGTAATAGCTAGTGTTTACACAATAAATATAAATAAATATTATTATAGGACAATTATACACATCGCTATATAGCCCTAAAGTAAGCGTACACGTAAGTAGCTTGGGTTATGGGTGCTATGATAACTGATGAATATTTTTTTTTAAATATATTATATATAAATACTTATAATATATAGATAAACACCCAGACACTGGAAAACATCCATGCTCATCACACAAACATTTTCCAGATGTGGGAATCGAACCCACAGCCTAGCACGCAGAAGCAGGATCACTACCCACTGCGCCACTCGGCCATCAAATATATATTATAATCAAATGCAAAGGTAGCTACAGCAACAGCTAGTCCAACATATAGTCTAGGGCGGATACAAGAAATGTGTGTTAATTTGCTATTGAATTGAGTCAACACTCAGTGCAATGGCTGCCCACTCAATACTCGTTTGGAAGATTGCTTTAACTTAATGGAATAACAATTTATCACGTTTTGCTTTCAAACTAAGTGACGCAGGTTATCTTCGATTCGACTAGGGACGTTACAGGTTGTTTATTATCTTTGTAGTCGGAGGTTACAAAATCGCAGAGATACTTAGAGCATTGTTCTTTCCATCATAATCATCATCATCATCATTATCAACATCATCATCATCATCATCATCATCATCATCATCATCATCATCATTACCGCCTGTTGAGTGACTGTGAAGCCTTTTTTAGGGCTTAAACACAACGATGGCCCGCAGTCAGCGACCTAAGTCCACTGTGGGGTCGGATCCGTAGGTCATCACTGGCCAACACGCACTGTTCGAACAGCATTGCCACTTCAGTTCTGCGACTCGCTGAGCTATGTCGGTTACTTTGGTTCTTCTGCGGATCTCCTCATTTCTGATTCGATCACGCAGAGATACTGAGTGACTCTGAGCCTTCTTATGAAGCCCGCAGTCAGCGACCAAGAACTCGAAGACTCTCGTCTCCAGGCACTGAGGAATTTTGGACAAGAAGATGTCACGGAGGCATAGTTTATATAAATAACTAATATAAACTTTTCTCCGTGTTTTCTTAATTAAAAGTTAAAAGTCTATTATAGTGAGAATATTTCACGTAACAAAAGACAAAAGAAAGGAAATGCTTTCAGAGTATTTGCATGCATTTGAGACGCTAAGATATTCATCTCAAGTGCATCCAGAAACGAATATCTACGTCTCTGAAGGGATTTTTTTCTTCATTACTTTCATGCAAGAATCCAAACTTGAACTAAAAAATCTGAATGCGAATTAGAATAATTTTGTTGATATTTTTGAGCTTTTATTGTTAAACCTGTCATTAAATTGACAGTTCACACTTAATGAAAGAATACAAAAAAAATACAAAAGTAACTTCAAAAAGTACTTATTTTGTGTCATATTTTCAATCTTAATTGATAAAATGTGACCATTTTTGTGAATGTAATCAAATTTTTAATGTATGGACTAAAAAAGTACTTGCATTATTCTGCAGAAGAATAAGGGAAAATACTATTACGAGCAGGTACATAATACAGTTTCCCGTAATTCGCTTCGAAGCCAGATGTATCCCTTTGAACTAGTTACAAAGAAAATAACAAAATAGACTATGTTTTAAGTCTGCAGAGACGGATGCGTTGTTATACTTTACACATCACTATTTTTAAAGTGTTAGAATGTGTATTGCGTAAACATTGCGTTTTCACAACTTGTGCTTTGTCGAAGTATTTAGAAAAACTTTTAGTGATTCACGCGCTAGCCGCCCACGGACTAACATTTACGGTATTTGTAAACTAAAGTATCAACGGACCAACTTCAATCAATTGTTAGACATAGGTAACAAAATGGCATTCCAAAATGCGGAGTGAGGACCTATTTGGGATCACATCACTTTCACATCTTGCATTTTATTGTGTTTTTAACCGACGAAAAAAAACGACAACCGACGAAAACATTCGACACGTATATTTTTTTAAGGTGATCCCATTGTCATCATGTTAGGATCTGATGATGATATCCTGAGAAAGTTAAAGGAACTCTTCAAATTTTATAGGCACATTTGCAGCGATTTCGGTTTTAGTGTAAGTATCGGTAGCTTTTTGGCTACAAGTGCCGTATAATATACTATGACAGTATAGTACGCGTACGTTACGTGGCGATAAATCACTAAAAAGCATATCTAGGAGTCGGTGCCAGCCAAGGTTTCTACTATAAGGACATTACCCAGAACCCACAAACTGCTTTACTGCGTTATCACAACTTGTGCTTTGTAAAGCAACTAAATGACACAGTTATTTTTAACTTTTTAGTGCGAAGTATTTAGAAAAACTTTTAGTGATTCACGCGTATATTAAATTTTCTTTTTTATATTAATTAAAGCTAGCCGATATAATAATACCCACGGACTAACTTTTACGGTATTAGTAAACTAAAGTATCAACGGATCAACTTCAATCAATTCTTAGACATATTTGGAGACCTTGAGTGCCTGTAATATCACCGTCAATTTTATTTTAAAACCAAATTGCTTCTTTACTTGTTTCCTGCATATTAAACAGTATAAATAGGCACTATTATAGCTATTATATGGCCATAATAGCATGTCTACAAGCGTATGTATATCCCAATGAGCTCTTATTACATCCACGTAATTAATATGGTCCTCGTGTCGTTCTTAGGATACGTTGGTAGGTACTCTGTCTCAGATATACCTCATGCCAATTGCAAAAAGTAATAATATCAATGAGTGTGGAGTGTTTGCTGTAATAAACCATCACTTCAGTGCTGTTCTGCATTTTGTTTGGGGTGATAAAGAGCAAACTTTGAAGTACGCATTTGTCACTGTTATTAAAGTAACTCACACGCATGCACTTAATTCACGCTCGTTAAGCTGTCTTTGCGTCATCAGAGGCGTGTCTTTCAAGTTTTATGTTGCGAATTATGTGCTCTGGATGTTTGCGAACAAAGGTAGTTTTTTGACTTTGTTGTTCTTTTTGTGTAGTTTCTTTCTTCTTTTAGACATGTGGAGAGATTCAACGTTACGTTTTTCAATTGGGCAAAACTTCTAATTTTCCAATATTGTTACTGTACCAATAAAATATAATTACGCGCTAAAATTTAATAAAGCGCTAATATAGCTTATAGAAATAGGTTAAATCTTGACCGGGAATCTTATACCTATCAGGTAGGTATTAACAATGAAATACGTTACATTTTACGATGAAAAATGACAAAAATGACGGGAACGTAAAATGTATAATAAAGCCACAGGTCTTTGGAATGTATATTATAAATAATACTAGTATGTATTGTTCCCAATTAGGACATTCAATCATATACTTTTATACATAACTTTTAGACAAAATTTTAACTCGGTTGATTTTGCGAGATATTTTTCTCGTCGCTTAAACACAACCTCTAATATTATATTCAAATAATATTACAGACGTATCTTTCAGTAAGCAAAGTAATAAGTAAATTGAAGATTGATTGTTTATCTTATTTCTTTAATTATACATAATATCCACTTATTACTTCCGATAACATTATTTATTGCGCATATTGACATAAAAATAAAATGATTAAATTACAATATTCCAGAGTCTTAATGAGGACTGATAGATATTTATCAGTTTTAATGGACAAGGAGGCTTATTGAAAAATATCTGACCAGTAATAAATTACTTACGGCTTCCTCTATTCCGCTTATCGTCAGTTAAAAAACTGAGTGCAACGGCCATACGATAACAGTAATAAATCACTTTAGTAATTGTTTTTTTTTCCTAGCCCCATTAACTGAGGAGCTTTATTAATTATGTAACAACGGACGTACGTTATGTTGTTTGAATAAGGTTTGAACAATAATATTCATTGAATAATTGAAGTGTAATTGTCAAATTAATTGGTGCATTTTGAATGTATTGGTCAATTTTCAATTAGTGTTTTAAACATGCACTCTGTTTTATGCGCCAATAAACTATCATGCTGTATTTTCAGACATTTTGTTAATAAATTACACACCCAAACCTTTGTGCCGATAAAGGAAAATAAAACCTTACATTTGCAACATGTTTAAGTCTGCTTTAAAATTTTTACTAGATTTTAAATAAAATATAACATAAAGCAAGAAGAAGAAGAAGAGAAATTATTTATTGCATATACAGAAAGAGTAACACATAAAATAAACGTATTATAAATAGGCGGTCATATCGCTGAAAGCGATCTCCTCTTGACAACCCGTATTGTAAGAATTAATCATAAATATTAAATATTAAGTATAGGTATTTATGACAAAAAAATTTTATCTGAAACTAAATTCAAGTTTAAAATTAAGACAAATACAAAGGCAGCGCGTGTTTTTAAATATTAGATTTAAGCAGATTTTGTGGAAAAATAAATAGTTAATAATTTATTTATGTTGCTATTAAAAATAATAAATTGAAAAACTGAGAAGCGATCAAAGTAAATAAATTATTAACGCTTTTCTTACCAAAAGTAATATTTTCTCACCAATTCGTTGGTCTCAGTGTAAACAACAATGATATTCCATAGCGTGATGTTTGACGCATTCAATTAGCATACCAATTTCAGCATGCCTGTAATTTTCTTTTATTTATACTCTTGTATTAAAGCCTCATTCGAGCCCTTCGTGTGGCTGGCCCCTGTTCGGAGTATAATTGGATTTAGATTGGATCGAATTAGGGATTTTCTTCGTGGTTTTTGTACCGAAACGACTTTTTGATGGAAGGTATCAGAATCAAATTTTCGGCATCATCCACGCTGTTTCGTTTGCCCTGTAAAAATTGCTTCGCGTAATAGCAAAAGTTTGCATTGGGGAAGTTTTTATTTACTCACTTCAACCTTGTTCTGTTAACGAAACACCTTTTCAGAGGTGCACGTAAATCTTTATAATGATGTTTTCGTTTTAGTATAAAGAGGATTAGGGAAATTACGACGAAATAAATTATATTACAAAGGCTTTTACAACAAAAGGAAACTGTAACAAAGGTTTTTAAGGATTAATGGTGTTAATTTACAAAGCTAATTAATTATTAAATTGCAATACAAATTTATGAGGATACGATCTCATTGTGTTGAAAATTGTAATAGGAATACAGATTGGTATTTGATGGCATATTTATGACTAAATGAAATTGATTACTTTGGTTTTCATTATTAAGGCATACCTAAAATATAAATGAAAATTTTTCATTTATATCCCCTCTCCTATAAGGAGGGAGGCCTGGCCCTGTAGTGGGCCGTCAATAGGCTAATAATGATGATGATAAAAATATAAATACTTATATTTTTGACAACCTCCGTGGCGCAGTGGTATGCGAGGTAGATTTATAAGACGGAGGTCCTGGGTTCGATTCCCGGCGGGGCAGATTAAGATTTTTCTTAATTTGTCTTGGTCTGGCTGGTGGGAGGCTTTCGCCGTGGCTAGTTACCACCCTACCGACAAAGACGTACCGCCAAGCGATTTAGCGTTCCGGTACGATGTCGTGTAGAAACCATAGGGGTATGGATTTCATCCTACACCTAACAAGTTAGCTCGCTTCCATCTTAGATTGTATCATCACTTAACATCAGGTGTTATAGCAGTCAAGGGCCATCTTGTAGTCGATAAAAAAATAATAATAATAGAATTGTGAGTTCTCTTGTTATATCTATATCTAACCACCATCGGAAGTCATATTCCGCAGTTGTTATTTATACATACCAATCTCCGACAACTATTATGTGCTCTCAAAAGCTTGATTCCCGTAATAGTATTGGAATAAGTGAAGTCTGTTTTCAATTCTAACCTAACATATTATTGAAATTTTTTGTTCTAGATTTTTCCTGACCTGAAAAATATTTTTTAAAGCAGTAGGTACCTTCGTACGTGGTTATGGCTCCAGAAAACTTGATTCAGGAGTTTGCATGCCATATCAACCTGGATAGAATTTAGAATTTAAGTTGGCAAGTCTGTAACTTCACTTTACCTTAGTTCAATGTCTTTATGCTCTTAGTGTTGGCAAACTTGATACTTCGCAGTTTGCGCTGATGGCAATATGAAAAGTGCACTACTGGAGTCCCTTGCTAGATGCATAGCGTGCAATTGTGCCGTAGAGGCTACATTTCATACTTATCTATTAGAATAAATTAAGTTTAATGTTTTACTACATTAGTGTTTTATTACTTTTAAATGTAAATAAAAAGTTTTGAAGGGTTGTTTTGCTTTTATTGTAGTAAGTTGAATGTAAACTAAGTATTTTTAGCTATGATTTAAATATATACGACGTAGTATGCAACAACTATTGTATGTTTACTGTGTCTGTAAATAATCTTACACGTTCAATTTAACCCTGCCCTTATCTTTCAATTGTCAATATAGGCTTGATCTAATGCTGGAGCTCGTTTTAATCGTCTTGATGAGTATTTTTAATAAGAGCTTGTTTTAAAAAAATTCAAACAATAATTTCTTTTTCATCGCTTACTCGTAAAAAGATGTAAGAATTTTCTGTTCTATGAATGCTATTATAATAATGTATAAATAGGTTTAGTACGTATTTATTTTTCATGAGGGCGTATAAATTACAGATCTGCGATGTCGTAAATTATAAAGACTTGAAAATATGCAGGCGACTGTAAAACTGTCACGCCTATAAATTTTATACAATTGCGTTATGTGCAGTTTTATGGCGAACTTGATAAGACTTAGAGTAAGTATAAAGTAACTAAAATATTACATATTTACACTTAATTTCTATTTTATAAAAATTTGATAATCATTTCTTTTATCACTATTTTTGCTTTATTTTTATTGGCCTACGATAAGGATAGTTTTCTTTCTCATAGAGAGATAATTTGAAAACAGACCCACCATGTTGCTCTAATATTGATTACTGGGCTGTTTTTCTTAATAATTATTTAAAAATCCCGGCAGTCTATTTATTTGCTAAGGCCTATTGGAACATTTTCAGATTGACTAATTTGATGTTTGATCTTTGTAGATAAAACCCTTTTTTGAAATCGGCGTTCAAACTGCTGGTGGGAGGCTTTCGCCGTGGCTAGTTACCACCCTACCGACAAAGACGTACCGCCAAGCGATTTAGCGTTCCGGTACGATGTCGTGTAGAAATCGAAAGGGGTGTGGATTTTCATCCTACTCCTAACAAGTTAAGTCCGCTTCCATCTTAGATTGCATCATCACTTAACATCAGGTGTGATAGCAGTCAAGGGTCAACTTGTAGTTGATAAAAAAAAAAACTTATTCATATATTTGTAAGCTACAACGACAACGCCACAAATTAACTCAAAAACATTTAGATACATAGGTATACCTACACAAAAAAAAACCTATAAATCCTCTCATTTGTTTCAGGAGTTAAAATGTTTTACTTGCGACTCGATTCGTACGGTACGATAATCAAAATGGCCGACAAAAGTGACACGTACCGTGCATTTACGGAGCCGTGTCCGATGACATATTCATTTTTTATTTATTTCCGTCTGGAAGCTGCATTAGTGTCAAATTTTCAGCTTTTAGCGGGAGTGGAAAATATTTCGGTTGCATTGTTTTCACTGTGCTTTCATTCCGGTGTTTTAGTCACATGAAATATTGAAGGTAGTATGTCAAAAATATATACGCGCTGTGGAAAGTTAAACTAAGTTTTATAGGTATACTCGTATGTAAGGATTGTATAAAAATATAGCAGTGAAATTTGTTTTATTTATTGCATAGTAAAATATAACCATTTGGCAATTTTGTTTTGAAATAATTTATGACAATTATATACACACTGTTAAATAATACCTTAAAGCCTTTCCATAGCGTAATTTGCGTAACATGGGTGATTATGGTCCTTTCTTTAATTTGGTTAGTAACCAAATAATTCGGCAATATATATAATTGACGACCTCCGTATGCGCGGTGGATTTATAAGACGGAGATCCTAGGTTCGATTCCCGGCGGGGCAGATTGAGATTTTTCTTAATTTGTCTTGGTCTGGCTGGTGGGAGGCTTTCGCCGTGGCTAGTTACCACCCTACCGACAAAGACGTAGCGATTTAGCGTTCCGGTACGATGTCGTGTAGAAACCAAAAGGGGTGTGGATTTTCGTCCCACTCCTAACAAGTTAGCCCGCTTCCATCTTAGACTGCATCATCACTTAACATCAGGTGTGATAGCAGTCAAGGGCCAACTTGTAGTCGATAAAAAAAAAATACTAGAGAAAGCACGCGGTTTCACACGCGTGATTCTCGTTCGCTTTAGAATTTCAGGATAAAATTTGGCCTGTTTGTTATTTTAATAGGTACGGGTATGTAAACTATATTATTGTGAAGTTTCAACAAAATCCATTCAGTAGTTTTTATGTGAATGACTAACATAGATCCATACAAACTTTCGCTTTTATAATTAGTTATTACGGCAGCCTAATTTTTCTAAGCTTTGAATGTCATATTTATTAATATCTAATCAACTGCCTAAGGAATAGGTCTTAAGCTTTCAAAATGACGATACTTTCATACAACATTTCATCCCCCCTTTAACCCCTTACAACCCTTTTGTTCGCAATTAAAAGTAGCCAATGTCCTTTTTCAGGCTCTAGACTTACTGTGTACCAAATTTCATTTAAATCGGTTCAGTAGTTGCAGAGTGAAAGCAAGACAGACAGACAGACAGAGTTACTTTCGCATTTATAATATTAGTTAGGATTTTAAAAGAAATTTCCATTTATAAAATTAATTTTCTTTATAAAAATACTTTGTGATATATATTATTAATTTAATCACCTCACAAAATAACTAGTTTTATCATACCTACATTGTAGAAATTTTCAATTTAAATTTAATCCCGTTTTTACGGCAGGAATGGAAAAGCATAAAATTAACTCGCTTCTCTCGTCTGAAAGCCATGATGCTAAATTAATCCTCACAAATCTCTGCTAAGTTATATCTTGTTGTATATACCGTTGTATTGTATTTTGCTTTTTGAATGTTAATCCTTATTTAATTGAAATATTCATAATTAATTTTCGGTTCGGTTTTTGTCAGTTCTCTTTGTCGATACTGGTTAGATTGGTTGGAGTTTTCAAGCAAATTTCCCTAAACAGTCGATTTGACATAGGATCATAATTTTTGGCTTAAATAGATGGATTTTATTTATTTATTAGGTAAGTCTGCTCGTGATTATTACATAATTTTGCATGCAAAAAATATACAGGCAAAATCGTATTAAAGCTCAAGCCTTGTACATCACTTTTATATTCTAATTATGTATTCCTATATTTATGAAAAGTAGAGCTTTTTGTAACGAAGCTCGTCCGAGAAAGTACTACCTAATAAGTGTTCTTAATTATGTTGAAAAATGTTAGTATTAAAACGGTGTGAATGTTGTATTGAATAAGCTGGTCACAAAACAATTCCAGTTAATTTAATTTCTATGACGAACACAAAAAATAACACAAGACTTAATTCGTAGTATTTTATAAAGGTACGTATTATTATGTACCTCTTGTAAAATTTGCTTTATCGAGAAAGTGTAAGGAAAATTTTTATTCGCTCACTTCGCCTTTGTTAACTGAAATTACTTTTCGGAGCTTTTACGTAAATCTTAGTAATGATGTTGTTTTCCCTAAAGAATGGAAAGGGGTTAAGGAAATTGCGACAAAACATTAAAAGGGCTTATCGCCAAAAAAAGGGTTATAACAAAGCCTTTAAGGTTTAATACTGTTGCTTTACGGTGCAAATTAAATAAAAGTGCCGCCCTAATGTTCGTGATTAGGTATCGTTAAGAAAAACGAATTTTATTTCTTACAAAATTAAAAGGGCACAATTAAGGTGATACCGAGACTCTAAAAGCATGCGTAATGGGTTACTTTGTCCCTCGCATTTCAGATATATTTTTTATAAGGTTGAGTACACGTTATTTTTATTACCTATTAGCGATGCATTGATAGCAAAATAAAAATTATGTTAATAAAGAATGATGAAAAAAAATTTAAATTCTTAATTACAACAAACGGAGTCTTGACCTTGTTTTATAAAATGAACGAAGTAAATCCTCAGATGAAAGATATATTCTTAATCTAAATCTTAATCACTAGCTTTAAGAGTTATTTATACGGCAATACCTGTATATTCATCGTATCAGCCGATAGACGTTCAGTGGGGCAAGTGCGAGTTTTTCACCGAGCGACTGCGTAAAAACGTACTCACTCGTAATGTCAAATTATATAGAAAAAAAAGCGTTTACTCTCACTATAACTAGATGGCGCTACTCCGGTTTATTGTTCTCGATATCAACGCAGTAAAATCTTACACTTGGCACACTGAGGACATAGGTTTTTTGTAGTGACTTCCAAACTGAACCAGTGGCTCTCAGCTATATAATATTACAATAATAAAATAAAATATGGATCTATACAAATTCAAATTTACTACATCTTTAAAAATACTAACTTTGTATTTCTTTTATATTTAACAAAATATACTGAACCTATTTATTTATTTATTTATTTAAAAACTTTATTGCTGAACAAAAAATACTAGCATTTACTTTGTATTTCTTTTATATTTAACAAAATATACTGAAACAATCCTAATTAATATATATATACTACAGTTTAATATTAAAGTGATTATATTTTTACTTAATCAATATTATAAAATTACTTTCAACATAAATTATTTAAACGGAGTATTTGACACTGTAGTAAATGACACATTATTTTTTACTTTATGGTTTTAGACGATTAAAAAATTTTAGTTTTTAGTGATTTAACGACTCACGCTAGTCTATACTTCAGTTAAGTCAACAGAGGCTTTAAAATACAAAAAAATAGTCATTTAGGTGAATACTAACATGAACTGTGGATATAATAAAAAGAATTATCAAAATCGGAAGCCGTAAAAAGTATCTGTAAAAAGTTAGATATTTTCGGTTAAAAAAGAAATATTTAGATCATTTGAAGTGTTTTTTAAATTTTTAAAAACAGTGTAGCAGCTTTAATAGTAAAACAATCTGCGTAAGCTACAGTGTCACCTTTAGTCAAAGCAAGCACATTCTCTCTGCAAGATCGTTGTGAGCCCTGAGAAGTGCAGGGTCCAAGAAAATTAACCTATATACAGTTTGATATTAAAGAGTTTGACTTGATCGATAGCTTATAAAATTACCTTCAACATTTATCGGAGTTTTGACACTGTAGGATTATTAATGGTTTTAGACGATTAATAGTGTTTGTAACGCTCACGCTAGCTTTCAGTTAAGTCAACAGAGGCTTTAAAAATACAAAATTGTAAAAAGTTAGATATTTTCGAAATACTTAATTATTTGAAGTTTTTTTTAAATATTAGTGTAGCATTTGAATTATTTAAAACTAAGACGCCCGCGGTTGCAGCATGTTGTTTTCGTCCTGTAGGAATTTTGAAGAGATATTAGATAAAATATGAAGTTTCACCAAAATCTAAATAGTTTTTGCGTGAAAGAAAGATCCATTTATTCATTTTTAGCAGCTGTAAGGATTTTTGTACAGCATTCTCAAGAATGTTTACGTAGATATATTATTCATTGAAGTTTTGTGAACATTGGCATACAAGTATGATGACGATTATTGAAGATGTTAGTAAAGCTATAAAGAATTATAAACCAGAATTAATGTCCGTGTAAAAAAATACCATTTTTGTTTAAGTCTGTAAGCTGTCAAAAATAATTTAATTTAATGACTCTTTTTATTTTTCAAATATCCTTAAGTGTAAATTGTATAATGTAATAGTAGAGCGTTTGTAGATATTATGCTCGTCCGGAGTAGTTCTACCGTGCTTATTTCTATCGCCAAGCAGCATTTTGCGATATGGTCTGAAGAGTATTATTGCCTGTATACAAAACACACAAGGCTTATGCTTCAAGTAGATGGACACATTGCAGCACTTTGTGTAAGTATGCAATGTGTGGTAGTTGTAATACATTGCATAGTTGGTTATTTGCCCCGGCTAAACTTTACACCGTGAACCGATAACAATATGAAAAGTGCAGTGCCGCAAAGTATCTGCCCGGCGTGTAATGGCGCCGTGGAGGTTGCAGCTTCCTATTATATTTGGCGCTATAAACTTTCGTCATAGAACACCAATCACACAGTTACGTGCGTTTATTCATGGTAGACTGTCTCATTGGTCTAGTGGTTAGCCTATCGGCCTTCGACCACGAGGTCCTGGGTTTGAATCCTGGGTCGGGTCACGGAATAATTCTGAGTTTTGAGTCGGGAAGTTGGTGGTGTTACACCGCCGTGCCTCGGAGAGCACGTCAAACCGTCGGTCCTGGTTACTGTCATCAAAATCTGATAGTGATCTTTAATAAATAAAACATTATCACTCGCCAGCCCACCAGCCCGCATTGGAGCAGCGTGGTGGGTCTGCTTCATATTCTCTGTCCTATAAAGAGGGAGGTCTGCCCTGTAGTGAGCCGTTAATAGGCTGATTCATGGTATTTTTTATTTCAATCAATAAAAATCACCGTTGTATATTTTTCACTTAGATTGGATAAATGATAGATGATTCATCAACCAATCAGTTAACCTCGTTATCTACGTAAAGACTCCAGCTTACTTATGTTAGCATTTTAAAATATTGGAATATGTTACCATAAACAATACTATACGATATTATCGTCTATGGTAACGTAAGGTAATCTTCTGTCGACTGACAAATGATTAGATTTCAGGCCGTAAAATAAAAGTAAAATGAATATGTTAGAATAGTCGAAGTGTATTTCACTGTTCTTTTGGTTGTAAAAATCACCGTTGTATATTTTTCACTTAGATTGGATAAATGATTGATGATTCATCAACCAATCAGTTAACCTCGTTATCTATTATACTTATAATAGCTGCAACCAACACTTATAATATTAACATTTATTTCGGTTTTCTAAATGTTGTTTGAAAAGTTTAGGTTACGCGTGAACATCTTTACATATTTAAGGCGAAAGAGGGCTTTAAAAAACCCGCTTTCCCGTTAATAACAAAATTAAACCCATGGACAATTAAACAGCGTGATTTTTTTTACATTTCCATTTAATTTATCGGAATGCATAAAGTAGTTTTATCAGCGTATCACATAACTTTAAAATTAATAGTACTCAGCTTAAAAAAACTAATTGACCTATGATTGAATTTATAAAGAATAAAAGCAATAGGTTATATTGATAATACTAAGCTATTTAAAATATAGCTTATTAATAATACTAAACGTTTAACTGAGTGACTCGCAAATATCGTTCATTATTTTGTTCCCTGTAGCCAATTACATGCATTGCCTAACTGTATGATGGTTTAACTGAGGTTCTATGTAATATTTATTTACACTTTGTACTACCATAACGCCGCGAGCACTATAAAATACCGGCGCAAAACATCATAATTTAAAAAAGTCTTGAAAATATGCAAGCGACTGTAAAACGGGAGTTCTCGTATATATTCTTTAATATTTCAAAATTCAATTATTAATATGGATATCATGCTCTACGTGAGTAACATTCGTTTCATTAGAGCTTAGGAAAAAATATGGAAATTGTTGGACTAAACTGTACTTACTAGAACCACAGAACACCTACATACAATAGTAGTGATTGTAGTATTTGTATTTAATAACAATATAGGTAGGTAATATTATGAAGGTAGGCAAACAATTCAGTTTGTGCCAATAATTCGAAGTTACTGCGAGTGTCTCGTGTATTAATATACCAATTTCTCAAGTTTTGCAGTGGCAACCGAGCGTACTTTTTTTGGTTTAGTGTTATTTGCGTGCTAGAAATAGTTTTAATTATAAATACTGTAAAATATCGATCGGAAAATTATGTAAAAAGTGATACGTAATCATCGTACGTGGATCGATTAAACACGTAGGTATTTTAAATTAAACAAAATCGAAATGATATGAAATTGCCTATTTTGATTGAATCAATGATGAAGTGTATGAATTCCTGGTGAATGTCGCGTGTCTCAAAAAGCCAGCGGATTTTTAATATTTGAAAGCGGTGGAATTATTTAAGTCACATTTACAGCCAGCGCCATCTGTGCGCTCGGAGAACAAAAGAGGCAATATATTCGTAGCTACTTACGTAGCCGAACACAAGATGCTATCACCAGATTGTACATTTTTAGATGCTGAATGAAGACTTGCGGGATCATTGGTCGCGGACGATTATTTGCGGAGAAAGACGATATATCTTTTAATAACGCCGTAAAAACGGGCCTTGGTGGCGGCGGAAAGAGACGCAGCAGGGGTGGAGCCGGGAGCAGCAGTGTAGAGAGCGGAGAAGCGACGGCTAGTGCAGTACATGCAGTAGCGGTAAGCCGCGCTGGCGGAAAACGATCCGGGCGACGAGCTGCGACAGCGGCTTACGCTCGCGGCTCGACTCGGCAGGTAGGAGAATCAAGGCCACTATCCGAGCTGGGGCCAGGAACCACGATTATGAAAACTGTCGGTACTGGAAGCTAGTGTGCAGCAGATGCGGCGAGACCGGCGCACATACGACGCGTCTGTGTCAAGGTCACGACAAATAGGGAGCGGGGTATCGGAGTAAGTCCGGTACACATGGAATTCGATTTGAATTTTTCACACGGGTCTATAAAAATCCGTAGCACTAGATTAAAATTTTACGATGGATCACGTATTAAGCCGTTAGGGTATATCAAACCTACTGTACGTTTTGATCATAAACAGTCTTCGTTGGAGTTTATCATCGACGGAGGTACAATTAATTTACTGGGGAGACAATGGTTATCGGAGCTACAAATACCGTTACCTGTTTTTACGTACAACCATGTAATAGGTACATTTAGTGGGTCGCAGGATAAAGTCAGTTGTTTACTCGACAATTATAAGAAGCTACTCGGTGGCAGACTCTGGCTCTACAAGGGTAGGGCGGCGCAGCTCCACGTGCGCGAGGGCACGGTACCCATGTTCCTCCGTGCGCGATTGCGTACGTCGACGCCGAGCTCGATGCGCTGCGCACAGGTGTCATCGTGTCGGTCGACTGCTCCGATTGAGCCTCGCCACTGGTACCCGTGAATAAGCCAGACGGTGCGGATTATAAAGCTACTCTGAACCCTGTTTTGCTTATCTACCTCTCCGCTACCAAAAAATTTACGTTTTGGTTGGATTGAACTTTCCAGTACTTTTGTAAAATCGATTTGTCACAGGCATATATACCGAATTGAGTTGAAATTGTCAACCCTTCCTTTGGCTCTTTGTGCGCTAGGTTTTTGTGCAATGAGAGGAGGCCCATGAGGACAAGCTACTAAAGTTTTTGAATCAGAAGCAGAAGGGCGTATAGGGAAGATGTCCATAGAAGGCCAGAGCTCAAAGCACAGATAGTTAGCCAATTTGTTAATGGCCCCACTGACATCTCAGGCCATTTATTTAAAAAAAAATATTGGGTGGCGTAACAGTGCTGTTTGCTGGGGCTTTTAGACAAACTTTACCGGTGATACTTAAAGAAACTCGAGCTGATGAAGTCCAAGCATGCCTTAAAAGTCCGATTTTGTGGCCCTTCGTAAAAACTATTGATATTTAGGTTGATTAAAACTATGAAAGCATATTTAGTTAGTGATTCTACCGCTGGCATATTTTCAACCAGTTAACTAAAAATAGGCAATGGTAATAAAGGTTAAAGATATCTGTACATTAATGAATGCTGTCAAAGAGCTAATACAACACATTTATCCAGGTATTTTCGACATAAAAGACAAACCTATGGAATGGAATTTGTGAACTAGCTATTTTAACTCCGAAGAACAACCTGCGTGTATTAACGATATACTTTTAAAGTCATTCGACGGAGAAGAAAAAAATTAAAAATCAATAGACACACCATGCCATGCTATTAATTACCCGGTAGAATTCTTAAATTCCCTAAAACCAGCTGGTCCCCCATACCAAAGGTGTGCACCGCGAAACGGTACACCGGTAATGTAACGCACCCGGTTGCAAGTCAAAACCTTCGCCAAAATTTAGTTTAGGCCGTTACTTGGACAAAGTGTGCTTGAGGACAAACCACGCATTCCTCTAATACCAAGTGATCTTCCATTTGAATTTAAGCACTTTCAATTTCCTCTGATTGTTTGTTTAGCGATGACGATAAATAAATCACAAGAGCAAACAAAAGTCGCAGGAGTTGATTTAAGAGAAGATTGCATCTCTCATGGACAACTGTATGTTGCTTGCTCTCCCTGTAACTTCTTCATACTGGCAAATAGTGAAAAAACTAAAAATATTGTTTACACGACTATCAGCCAGTACACATTCAGTGCTGGACATAGGCCTGCCCAAAAACATCTTCACTATAATCAGTCCTATCCTAAGCTAAGCTAAGCTAAGCCAACAGCTTCCAGCGACTTTCACTGGACAGTCCAAGCGTCGCGTCGTGTCCTCTTCGACCTGTATAAATTCTCATTATTATTATTTTCTTTCTTGTGGACTATGATTTTATTTATTTACTTTTTTCATACTGTATGTGTACTGTAATATTATAAAGGTTTGATTTTTAAAACGTTTTTCACAGTGATGATGACACAGAATGGTATATCGACTACAGTCGATATATTATGGAACAGGCGATAACTAAATGAAAAAAGCTAGTATTTTCATATTTTATATATTTGTAATGTGTCTTTGAACCTAATGGGTTTTTTTGCCTGAATAAAGAAATATATTATTATTATTATTATATTATAACCAAGACAAGACGAAAGCCACCCGATAACATTGTCTCGCCCACTTCGCGCCCTGTAGCTACCTACTAAAAAACTAATTAAGTACCTATGTACCCTGTATCTATAGTAGTTAAGTAGTGTAGTTAAGGGAATATAGTAATAAGTAGTTTTTAAGGAATTTATAAATTAAGGTAATATTGTAGCGGTCATTTATATATTGTTATACCGGTTGAAAGTGACTTAAGTTGTGATAAGTTAAGACTCATTCGATTTTATGTAACTACAGTTAGGGAGGATTGTAGTATTTGTATTTATAACTTATAACTATGTAGGTAATATTATGTAGGTAGGCAAAATATTCAGTACTTGTCAATAAACCAAAGGAACTGCAAGTGTGTCGTGTCTTATTATACCGATTTCCCAAACTTACAGTATTAGTACAAGTACTAGAATCTCTACTTGTATGTATTAAACTTAATGTGCTTAATAAATAAGTACAATGCAATCACATTTTCACTTAAACAGCAAATGCAATCTAAGCTTAATATATTTGAATTTTACCCGCCATTACATGGAAACATTAGTAGTTTTTTCCGAATTAAAAACTAATAAATGTATAATATTATATAATAGTGCAACAAGAGAGCTAAGGTTTTTAGGTATTTATAGTTGTCGCGTTGGAACCGTCGGAGTTATGGAAGTAATATACTTTTACCTGTTTCAAGTCAGTCTATTGCAAGTTTGCAGTGAGAGCTTTTTACTGAGTCACTCTGTAAAAAGTTAACGAAATTTATATGGAATTGTGTGTCTTGGAAACCAGGAAGACTATTTGCTAGACCAACTACTTGCTACTATAAAATAAATTTACTAAGTAGGTAGAGGTTACTGTGCATTTCATTAATTCCTTAATGACAAAGAGGATTAAAGCCATTGGATAAGCTTTCACCGTCACACAGAAACTAAAACAACTTAATATCTTAGACTTGTGACTCGGGTGTAGGTTTAAGGGCAACCATATTCGGAAGGACCCCACTAGTGCAGCTTTGGACACTCGTTCCAATATGGAGCTTACTGCGCTTCTAGTAAGGCCAAGGTCTTTTAGCAGGTTGTAGAGAGACTTCGCTGGTATACCCCTCGCACCCACTTCTACCGCGTTATTTATAGTAAAATAATCATTGTAAATCATTGCAATGTTATTTTTAATACGGGTAGGTGTTGCTCTTTTCAGCAGATAACTCCTTCCGAGCCGGTATTAGAGTCTCTACAAACAGATGAATTTGACGTGAAAGCTCTTGCAAATTTAAGTCTACATGAAATAAACCTTGATGTCCTAAACTATTATAAAAAAATAAACAATATTTAAGTGAGCGTCATCCTGTAGTTTGAGATCAATTTTAACATAAAGCTAAATGTAAGTTCGATGTTTTTTACATAATACGGACTGAAATACATCAGAACTATTTTCACTGGCAGCGTCCCGTCATTTCCTCTTCCAGACAGGAACAAAAATTCGACACTAATGTAACCGCTTTCAGACGCGACGGGATAAATAAAACATGAATGCGACTCCGTAATGCAGGCGCGTAACGGGGATTACACATTGCGATGAAATGTGTTGGTACGAAATTAGATTCACTGGTTATACTGGACTTCTTGTTTTAGCATTTGGCTACACTGTTGTCTGGTCTAATGTTTTTTACACGCTTTTTATTAGCTTCACTTGTATGTCAGTTTGTCAGTATGTCAGTATGTAACTCTCCGTGGGTAGTTTGCGCGCCTGCAGACTTCTTTGGTTCTGTAGCGTTTCTGAATCGAGATTTTTTAGTTTAAAAAATACATAAAAAATCAAGCTTTTATAAATAAATCAAACTAAAAAGTACAAAATAAATAATAGTTTAAAAAAACTAAAAACACGCTTTTTATAGAAAACCAAACTAAAAATAGAAAATAAATTTTAATAAATTTGAAATAAGAATAGTGTTAAAAATTTCAATAAATATAAATTAATAATAGTGTAAATAAAAAAATGTATTTTATTTAAAAAAAAGCGTGGGGTGCTTTTTAAGATATTATCAAAATGATAATCACTCTACGCATATCTGTCAATAAAATATTTATAACTATTGACACCATGCACCCCACGCGTTTTTTTATTAAAATTTCAAATTTATTAAAATTTATTTTCTATTTTTTAGTTTGGTTTTCTATAAAAAGCGTGTTTTTAGTTTTTTTAAACAATTATTTATTGTCATTATCGCTATACCAAGTTTAGTGACATTGCGTGCATTCATAAAACTTACTATGACTTCACTGAGTGCTTCTAAATTGGTTTGTAGAAAGGTACCACCGATAGAGTTATTGAAAAATGTCGAGAATTTTGAGAAATTCTCGATAGAAGAGTAGTATCACGTTTATATAAAATTTACCTGAATCTGAATGGATTTATTTCAGTGACCAGACCCATCTTTAGTACGAGGTATTACAAATCGAAACGCAAAAGCGCTCGGTTTGTATTAATTATGTCTTGCTGGTAGGAAAAAAAAATGTCAGTAATATAAAAATTATCCATTCTCAAATTTATTCATCATCATCATCATCACCATCATCATTATTAGCCTATTTTAACGGCCCACGACAGGGCCAGGCTCCTGATAGGAGAGTTCAAATGGAGTATAGACCCACCACGCAGCTTCAATTTCTCTCAGCTCTCAAATTCTTTTCTTCAGGAAAAGAAAACAAGGCAACAGCTAGCAAAGAATACGAATGTTTATTTGAAGAGTCAAAGATTAGTATATACAATGAATCTCTAAACTAGGAAGCCCGTCGGGGCCAGTGTTACACTTGTTTTATCTGTGTGTCTTGACTAGTGTAGTACGGCACACCCTAGCATTTATTTGCGCTGCCTGCCATGCTCTTTACTTTTGCTCTTTTTTTTCTGCTATTCTGATCATTTTCCTCAGCATTTGCTATCAATGCTGTTGCAACCACTAAAAACCATATACATTTTACTTTCGGCAAAAATGCATTATATCCAAAATGCAAAGTTGTAAGTATTTAAAATTTCGATTGCATACCTTAATTTGTTGGATTTCAGCTAGTGTTCCAATATTCGAAAACCACTAGCATTGCACTATTGTGAATCCTCGTACTAAAAGTGCAGGAAACGTCAGAACGATACGAATGAGCGCTAAAAGCTCAGCCATCTCGTTTAAAGATTTATGTTGGAAAGTTGTCGGGAACGTTCGCCCCCGCACTGATGGACGCGCAGAAATAAAAATATTCTTTTGAAATACGTTGTGGCTTTTAATGGTTTGATATGAATGTGGGGTAACATTTTTACTCATAAAAAGTTATATTTCTATTGAGACCATTGAGTAAAGTATACTGCAATAAGAAGTTTTAATGCGAATGCACATGAAATATAACTACCAAAAATGATACACGAGTTAAAATTTTGGATTTGAAGAAATACAGGCTTTCTAAAATGTTGATATTTTTATCTGCCTCGGTGGTTATGGGTGATGGTTAGCCTATCTGGCTTCGAATCCTGGGTCGGGTCTCGGAATATTTCTGAGTTTTTCATTCTTCTATGAAATGTTCAGTACATTCCAAGCCCGGAGTCGGGAAGTTGGTGGTGTTACACCTCCGTGCCTTGGAGAGCACGTTAAGCCGTCGGTCCCATACGGTATGCTCCATATCCCCTCTCCTATAAGGAGGGAGGCCTGGCCTATATATATATTTTTTTTTTTTATTTATAATTTATAATTTACGTTTGTACATTGAAACTCAAGTTTCTTTACATAAGTTCACATTTTTTTTTTTACAGAAAATATATATATATTACGTAAAATTATGTGATCGTCACACTAGGATACCCTGTCTCGTGGTATATATTGCTATATATATATATATATAGGCAATGATGATATCTTGCAAGAACCATTTTGATCACATTGGCTTTCAAACGAACAATTGGTCCATCCGCGTTAGACGTGAATAACACATAGATACAGTAAATACAATCTTATTTAGCCCAAAGAATAACCATTGCTATACAGAGGAAAAATAGCGCCAGTGTGTTGGGCACCTTGCTCTTGGGTGGACAATTAGATCGCTTATTCTGTTTGTAAATATCTTGTTTTATTTAATTTTATTTGTTTTAACTATTACATATTTATTTATATATACATATAGTTAAGCCTTTACTGAATAATTGCTTTATCTGACACGTCAAGATATTTATTCCCACCCCTCTTTTAACACCCTGGTTAAGAAAAGAGTCACAAAACAATGTTTGAAAATTTTAGTTCATCTGTTAATTTTAATCTCCAGAACTACTGAACTACGAAAGCAATTTATTAATAGAGGAAATATAGAAAAAAATATTCGTGCTTTAGGGAGATGTCAAACAAAATACATTAAAATTCAAAATTAAACGCCATCTGTATGCAGATTATAGTTAATTAGTGATATTCACGGCAATTATTTTTTATAGCATATTCCTACTGAATAAATTTCGTTTCAAACTATGCAGCATTGGTAATTAAACACGATAGTAAACAAATATTAATTGCATTGTAATGGTAATATCACGACATCCGATAACTAATTAAAAATTTAAAAAAAAAACGGGACAAGTGAGAGTTAAAGTCGTGTGACGAGGATTCCGTACGATTTTGCGTTATAGGAAGGGTTAGGGGTTTTTTATACGTTACGTTATTTTACGTTTAATTTTGTAAAAAATATTGAAGTGAAACTTCTTTATCGGGGTTGGAAAAAAATTTAGTGTAACATTTTTTCGTTACGCGTCACATTTTTCCGTTACGCGCCATCTTTGACTTATGGAAGTGACGTGATAAATATATATATATGTTATATTGAAATGATCAGCAAAATATTTTTCAATATTAGGTTCAGTAGTTTCGGAGATTAATAACACGTGGGTGTAATTATGGTATCAATTTTTTCTAATACTCTTACGAGTGTATTCGGAGATTAATGAGTAAATTGACAATTTTGTAATACCCGTATTCAGATTTCGTTTATTCCCGTCACACCTCGTACCTTTGGGCCACAGGAATGCATATATGTGATATGTGTCAAACAGCCTAGTCGGTACAGTAGTTTCAGAGATAATTGACTGTTACAAACAGACAGACGGACATAACAGTGATCTTGTCTCAAATATTGAGTGTTCCTGTAATGGTTTGGTTTGTCCGTTAAGGAACAGAACCCTAAAAAGCAGTAAATTAATTGCTCACCCAATCAATTAGCATAATAAATTGGTTATGTAAAGTAACCACCAACGTAACGATATTAAATTAGTGGCATTAAAATAATTCGATGAAATTGTAATACTCGCATGCATTTTGATCCTCGGATATATTGTGAAAGGCGTATGGCGCCTGACTGGACGATGCGTTGATGTAAATCTGTACTGGATAGGGTATTTGAAGAATTTTTTACATCATGCATGCATGCATATTACGGCAAGCCAGGCCTCCATATAATCATCATCATTAGCCTATTAATGGCCTACTAGAGGGGGATTCATATAATATATTACAAGAGACCATATAATTCAATGCAGAAGGCAGAGTGAATTGGCGTTTCAAAAGCGTTTACTTCGTAAAAAGTGTTGTATTAAGTAAGAACTCGAAATAAACATATTTTGAATTTGATTTTGTTTTTTAAAGAGAATACATGTTGACTTGATCATGCTAGCCAGTGATTTGTATCGTTTAATTGAGTTATCAGATAGACAATATAAATGGTCTGGCTTGCTGCGAGAACAAATATTTATTAATTTATAATTTTTAGAATAATATCTATAAATCGCTATCTAACCTCGAAGTAATCGTAATTTTTTGTTATGCACACTAGAATAACTGACAAAATATAAAAAAATACAGTGTACAACAAAACCTTTAATACGCCGTCGTCTCTCAGAAAAAATTTAGATATTTATTAGGAAACTGTTAATATTATGTGTATAGTCCACACAATGCATTAGTGATATTAATGACATTAGACTCATGCTAATTAGTGAATGAGTTGGTATACTAACAAAATTATCTAATTATTATAGATACGAATAAATAAAAATAGAACCGACTCAAAACGCACTAAAAAGTAAAAAATAACTGTGTCATTTAGTTGCTTTAAATTACTTAAGCATATCTATGAAGTCGGTACCAGCCAAGTTTAAGGAACCTTTATTTTACGTAGTAAAGCATTTTGTGGGTTCTAGGTAACGTCCTTAAAGTAGAAACCTTGGCTGGAACCGACTCCTAGATATGCTTAAGTAATTTAAAGCAACTAAATGACACAGTTATTTTTTACTTTTTAGTGCGTTTTGAGTCGGTTCTATTTTTATTTAAAAAATTTTATTTCTTACTTTTTAGTGATTTATCGCCACGTATCGTACTCGTACTATACTGTCATAGTATATTATATGCCACTAGTAGCCAAAAAGCTACCGATACCGAGACAAAAACCGAAATCGCTGTAAGCGTGCCTCCAAAATTTGAAGAGTGCCTTTAATTTCGCCAGGATATCCTCATCGGTCCTAACATGATGACAATGGGACCACCTTGGAAGTATGCCCTTTCTAATAAAACAAGAATTATCAAAATCAGACAACTCAGTAAAAAGTTATGCGTGGTCATACATAAAAAAAAATATACATGTCGAATTGAGAACCTCCTCCGTTTTTTTTCGTCGGTTAAAAACAGACATCTGTGCACGTAGGTAAACACACACCCTAGTTTAATTTAAGTAGGTATGTAACAACTATAAAATAATACTGTCACTTCCAGACACTGTATGCAGTTAGACGTCATCTCCGGGGCGCCCTGGCCACGGGCTAAACTAATTAGGCCCCCCGCCTGTGTCAATGTTGTGCACGCGGCTCGGTTTAATGCGTGTGTCTCCATTAGCCACCCCCAGTTTAAACACCCCTGACACTGACAATTCGCTAAAATTGATTTGTGCTTGAGGGGAATTTCGCTGATGGCTATTTGCGAACAGTTGTTGTATGTTTTCCTTTCGTATGAATTTTTAGATACTTGTCACAATGTTGACCAGCTTCATGGGGTAAGTAGTATAATCAATTTCTCGTTATCAATTATATTATACACAATGTCAAAGTGATGCCAATAATAAAAATAGTATTATATTATATTACATTTTATTTTGGTACCTTGTTTCATTGGCATCTCATCTCAATCAAAAAGTTAGGGAATTTTGAGAGCCATTGATCCTATATAACTTCCTAAGCTTAATAACATAATTTCATCCATATTGGATTCCTATGTTCTGGCAGATACCTACATGTTGAATTATTATTATAAAAACTTCTTTTTCTAAAAATATTTATTTATAAATGCATAATTTATATTCAATCCTCTGCAATCATATGCAGTTCCTGGGATACGTCAATAGACATATTATATCGTGTACAGAAAGAGTCATATTGTTAATTGTGACAGTGTGAAAAAATGTCTACATGAGGTAATGTAGGTATATTACCTAAAACTAAACCTATAAAGCTAGTCTAATAGGACAAATATTTCATTATAACAATTATTTTTAGGATTACTATTTATTATTTGTTATCAGTGAAAATCAGTATAAGATAGTTGAGTCCAACGCCTCTCTCGCTCCTTAAATGCAGCTTGACGTACGTTGCGCCCACACCGCCATCCGTTAGTGTCACCTCCGCGTCTGTCCGTGACAGATCGCGGGCGATAATACCCTGGAAACACATACAATTTATTAATTCCCGTCCATCATACAGCTTTAGTGTTAGATGCTTTACACCAACGTATGGGAATTCAACCTCGGTTAGATTAGATGCTTTTGTGCATGTGAGAAATATCTTTTATTAAACAAAACCGTTAGTGTCACCTCCACTTCTGTCAACTCGTACCTATCTATAATTTATTAGTTCCCGTCCATCATACAGCTTTAGTGTTAGATGCTTTACACCAACTTATGGGAATTCGACCTCGGTTAGATTAGATGCTTTTGTGCATGTGAGAAATATTTTTTATTAAACAAAACCGTTAGTGTCACCTCCACTTCTGTCAACACGTACCTACCTATCTATAACTTATTAATTCCCGTCCATTATGCAAGTTTAGTGTTAGGTTCTTTACACTAATCAAGGGAAATACATCAGTTCCTTTTAACGGCACAATACAGGGTTAGGCCTAATTCCTCGTAAAATAGAGGTTCTGGGGCGTAGACCCACCACGCTACTCCAAAGCGAGCTGGTCAACTTAGGATGATAACGTTCAATTCATTAACGATCACTATCAAATGTTGCCTGAATCTGTTCTTCGAATTTACTGAAAGTATTTTTGACGAAAGAAAAATCGAGAAGTATCCCACTACCCGACCCTAGATTTGAACACAGGACTTCGTGATCGAAGCCACATAAGCTAACGACTAAACCAACGGTGGCTTTAGTTTCATAAAAGCATGTATAATTTATTAATTCCTGTCCATTATAGAGTTTTTATTAGTAAATGTTTTTGACTTCCTAAATAATACAACACAAGACAAAACTATGAATAATTATGGGACAGCTTAATATAAATATTTAATTTATTTATTTTTATTTTATTTAAACATCTTTATTGCAAATAAAAAAAAAGAAACAATGGTACAATATAAACTTAAGCGCAAAAGGCGACCTTATCACTAGAAGTGATCTCTTCCAGGTAACCTAGATTATCGGACCTTTACATTTGAGTGACGGGGAATTGCAATAAAAAAAAAAATTAATGTACAATTGAAAATGTACAATATATGAATAAACGTACAATAGATTACATATACAATAAAATATATATTATACATACAAATTAATAAACATATACCTACATATAAAAAAATAAAATAAAATACTAATAAATACAAAAATATAGATACACATAAATATATATTTGTAATATATATACATAAATATAGATGCACATAGATACACATAAATATAATTAATTTGCAAGAATCTCAAGTATCAAACTGTTAATATTCTACCTTAATGATACGTTGCTTGGGATCAGTGTAGGTGTAATCTTTATCTCTTCTTATTAACGGTATTTTGTTATACACAACTTTCTCAGTAGAGATTAACAAGTTATTGACTCTCGTCCCGAGTACCAAGTCCTTAGCTTCGAACAAATGTACACAAAAAGCCAGAAATATCACAAAATGCACAAACAAAGTAATCCTTCTCATTTTTAATATTGTTTTATCACATCACAGCTTTGTTTATAAATGTGAGTGCTCCAAGGAGATGAGCGCAACTGACTCATATCGTTTGTTTGAGGAAAAACGTCTTATCGGCTGTGCTAAAAGTGTTTGTTTAACCTTGTCCCCTTACATGGAGCGTTTTGTTTTTGCATCGATGACACAAGATTATTGAACGAACAATAAAAAAGTAACGTCATTGCATTTCCACCCGCGTACCACAAATGACGTAGAAGCAAGTAAAATATAAAGTCAAAAACACGTTTTTTCTAATGTGGTGATACTGTAATCCGCGTTATGTTCATATTCTAAAATTATCATTTTGCTAATCTATTCTTCCATTTCTATGCTTAATACTAAGTTTCCAAAATAGGTTTTGCATAGCGCTAGATGCGTTAAAAACTCGAATTTACTAATTTGGAAATATAGCTATCTACATTCTGATGGGAATCAATAAGCGGGCAGTGTACTTATCGTGTAATTATTAAAATTTCAATGCATCTAATTGCACCGTAAATAATTTGTTATGTTACACTTATTTCATAAGTTCGTACTTCATATAATATAGCCTTTATTCAGATCAGTACAACTTTGCACTAAATACATATAATATTGACAAAAATTGCTTAGTCTAGTCCAGTATTTGTTTTTTGCTAGTTTTTTGCATATCTGTTTGCCAATCGGCAAAGGCCTCCTCCAACCTCTTCCATTCGTTTCTATCCTTGGCTACTCTACTCCATGTCGCGCCAGCCACTTGTCTTATGTAGTCATCCCATCTTTTATGTGGTATACCTCTTCTTCTCTTCCTTTCTCTAGGGTACCACTGTGTCACCAGTTTACTCCATTTGTCCTTTCCTCTACTCATATGCCCTGCCCATCGCCATTTAAGCGTTCTGATTTTATATGTTGTATCTTGCACCTTTCCAGCACGACTGTCAGTTAGTTTTTTGCTGATTATCAAAAGTTTAAACTGACACTTTAATGAACAAAATTCTAACCTCTAATATTGTTGTGAATTTTGTGCTTCAGTTTGCTGTGTAAATTCTGGCAATTATTGAAGGACTAGAGGATGCCCGCGGTTTCACCCGCGTAGTTCTCGTTCCCGTGGGAATTTCGGTATAAAATGTAGCCTATGTGTTATTCTGATGTATAAGCTATATTGTGGTAAAGTTTCATTCAAATCCATTCAGTAGTTTTTACGTGAAAGAGTAACAAACATCCATACATCCATACATCCATACATCCATACATCCATACAAACTTTCGCCTTTATAATAGTAATAGGATTATTTGTTTTCTCACTTCCGAGGCACTAATGATGTTGTTCAAATCAGTGATGGTGTATATGTTAACGTTCTATATATTTTTAACTCGCGATTTATGTCGGACAAAGTGACAGTGTTGTTTATACTTCGGAGACCGGAAACGGAAAAAAAACGTACTTCATACATATTATCTTTATTTAGCTAGAGATTACTTCGTAAATCGTTTTTATTAAATTTTATCAAAGTCTCCGTTAATAAATATTTTTTACTACATTTAAACACATTGTAGTGGTCAGTGAGCAGAGTAATATATTTGAAATGCATCGCAAGCACGCCGTTGATGATCGCAGTTAATCTTCCTGACGTGAGGTGGTTAGGTAAACTGACTAATGACGTGAAGAAACACCATTACCTTCCTCGATACCAACATGAGCTTGGGAGAAAATACCCTTGTTAGATCTGTCCTATAAAAACATTAATTATTGTGCGTGGGTAAATTTGTATAATATAAAAAATGTTACATTGTTTTATTTATTTTATTATAGTTTTATAAGAAACATAGTCTTTAGTTTCATCTGCAAATATGAAATGTTACAGTTTTTGTTTTACCAATGTATAATTTCATTGTATTTGACTAATAAAAATTTTTAACAAAAAATAGAACCGACTCCAAACGCACTAAAAAGTAAAAAATAACTGTGTAATTTAGTTGCTTTAATTTACTGAAGCATATCTATGAAGTCGGTGCCAGCCAAGTTTAAGGAACATTTATTTTACGTAGTAAAGCAGTTTGTGGGTTCTAGGAAACGTCCTTGAAAGTAGAAACCTTGGCTGGCACCGACTCCTAGATATGCTTAAGTAAATTAAAGCAACTAAATTACACAGTTATTTTTTACTTTTTAGTGCGTTTGGAGTCGGTTCTATTTTTTGTTAAAAATTTTTATTTCTTACTTTTTAGTGATTTATCGCCACGTAGCGTACTCGTACTATACTGTAATAGTATATTATATAGCACTAGTAGCCAAAAAGCTACCGATACCGAGTCAAAAACCGAAATCGCTGTAAGCGTGCCTCCAAAATTTGAAGAGTTCCTTCAATTTCCTCAGGATATCATCAGCAGATCCTAACAAGCGGACAATGGGACCACCTTGGATGTATGCCCTTTCTAATAAAAAAAGAATTATCAAAATCGGACAACACTGTAAAAAGTTATGTATGGTCATACATAGAAAAAAAAAAAAAAAAATATACATGTCGAATTGAGAACCTCCTCCGTTTTTTTCGTCGGTTAAAAAACTAGCGAATTTTTATAAATACATTATTGAAATACAATACTCGTTCATTCAAAAACGATTAGCCTTTTAAATAAAAAAATAATAATTTAAAGGGGAAATACGGGGAGATTAAACATTAACTATTTAAACTACTATTAAAATGAACCAATTATTGCAAAAAAAAACCAACAAAATAACTTTTTTCGACCTATTTACACTTTACAGTAACACTGCAATTTAGCGTACCTCATTACGTTAGGTTAGGTTAGAAATTATAGTATTAGTCTAATTCATTATTAAAATTGATGCTAAACTTTAATTATATTATTACCATAGATAGATAAATAACAGGTAGCGGGTTTGAGAGCCGGCTGCATTAATAATACTGCACGCCGCACGGGGCCTCTGGCGACAGACGTTCGCTACCGGGAGCCAGGAGACCCGACAACGAAGATGAATCTTACCTGTAAACTAACATACCTATTATTATTTATGCTAGATGTCATAGTCAATACAGTCATATGTAGACACACCCTGTGTGTAGGTATTTCTAACTAAGCACTCATCTGTCTACATTGTTTTATCTGTGCACAGATTTATTTTTACTCTGTGTTATATAGAGAAAGAATAATAAAACATTGCTGAAGTAATCTCTCTGTGTGTCATGCAGTCACGGCCTCTAGCGATTAGATACCTCAAATTACTCTAATTATTAGTTTGAAGATGAACAGAAAAAGTATAGAGATAAATGTAAGAAATGTATCTATCAATAGATTTGGAAATATTAATGTGCTCATTGCTCTTAGAAAAACAATACTTTGAACGACTTGGAGTTCACTATATGACACAAAACCGATAAGAAAACCAACATATGGTGTTAAATGTTAAATAGAATGAACAATACGAGAAGCTCAAACTTTAGTTTCAAGGTTGGCATTGAAAGATTTTTTATTAATTCAATGACAAGTAGACATCTGGTAGATATATTTTCAGCTAATTTTAAGAAACCATGTGTGGCAAAGGCTTTAATCGTTTACTGAAACACCTTTGCTAGTAAAGTGAAAACTAGCCACGATCGAAGTATATCACCAGACAAATAAACTTTATTAAATGGTAACTGCTTATGTGAAGAAAATCAATTTACCATCCTTAAGAATAACTGACATTAACTGATTGTATTGCTCGTATTAAGCATTTGCAAATGTCGTCATTAATTTTATTGCCTGTTTTCTGCAATGATATTAATTTCAGCGCCGCATCGTATGTTAAATTGAGTAATGATCAAGCAAATGGATACATAAATTGTATGTGTGGACGCTCCGAGAATATGGAATGCTTTTACTCTTTGAAGACTAGGTTTAACTTACTAATAAAAGAAGCTTTTACTTATTTTCTCCAGTGGTTAGCTTATGGGACTTCGAATGACGAGGTCCTGGGTTATGAAATACTAGTGATGTTCTCCCAGTTTTTATAAACAACTGATAGTGATTGTTAAAAGTATCTGATATAAAATTTTTTAACAAAAAATAGAACCGACTCAAAACTTGGCTGGCAACGACTCCTAGATATGCTTAAGTAAATTAAAGCAACTAAATGACACAGTTATTTTTTACTTTTTAGTGCGTTTTGAGTCGGTTCTATTTTTTGTTAAAAATTTTTATTTCTTACTTTTTAGTGATTTATCACGTAACGTACTCGTACTATACAGTCATAATATATTATACGGCACTAGTAGCCAAAAAGCTACCGATACTGAGACAAAAACCGAAATCGCTGTGCCTCCAAAATTTGAAGAGTTCCTTCCATTTCCCCAGGATATCATCATCAGATCCTAACATGATGACAATGGGACCACCTTGGATGTATGCTCTTTCCAATAAAAAAAGAATTATCAAAATCGGACAACACAGTAAAAAGTTATGCGTGGTCATACATATAAAAAAAAATTTATACGTGTCGAATTGAGAACCTCCTCCGTTTTGTTTTCGTCGGTTAGAAAGGGGTTATGTAAAATGTCCAAACCCTCATTGCATCATTTTGTTGATTGTGGGTCTGTGCTCCGTATCCTCTCTCTTATACAGTGGGACGTCACTGGTTGATAATGATTTTATATTAAGCTTGTTCTACTTAGTCCGGGTTATATTAAAAAATGGAAAAACTGATATTTTTTAATCAAATTGTGGTATTTATATTTTTGTCTACAAGTGCTACCGATCTGTGATAGTTTTCAAATTGAATGGTTTTTAATTTTGAACTATTGTGGACAGTTCTATGTGGCAGTTCGGTAAACAACAAATGTTTTTTATACAAAATATACTAATTTTTAATAATAAAATAATCTGACACATAAGTAAAAATTTTTAACAAAAAATAGAACCGACTCAAAATGCACTAAAAAGTAAAAAATAACCGTGTCATTTAGTTGCTTTAATTTAATTAAGCATATCTATGAGTCGGTGCCAGCCAAGTTTAAGGAACATTTATTTAACGTGGTATAGCAGTTTGTGGGTTCTAGGTAACGTTCTTGAAAGTAGAAACCTTGACTGGCACCGACTTCTAGATATGCTTAAGTAAATTAAAGCAACTAAATGACACGGTTATTTTTTACTTTTTAGTGCATTTTGAGTCGGTTCTATTTTTTGTTAAAAATTTTTATTTCTTACTTTTTAGTGATTTATCGCCACGTAACGTACTCGTACTATACTGTCATACTATATTATATGGCACTTGTAGCCAAAAAGCTACCGATACCGAGTCAAAAACAGAAATCGCTGTAAGCGTGCCTCCAAAATTTGAAGAGTTCCTTCAATTTCCCCAGGATATCATCAGCAGATCCTAACATGAGGACAATGGGACCACCTTGGATGTATGCCCTTTCTAATAAAAAAAGAATTATCAAAATCGGACAACTCTGTAAAAAGTTATGCGTGGTCATACATAAAAAAAAAAAAAAACAAATATACGTGTCGAATTGAGAACCTCCTCCGTTTTTTTTCTGTCGGTTAATAAAATTTAGATCTCATGAAGTACTCCGAACGCTCCTTTCATCTTAACAATGTAAGTTGTGCCAGATATCTTGTAAATCCTTTTAAATGAATAACGGATGTCCATTATATATATTAAATAAAAGAATAATGCAAAATAAATGCTTCTTCTTTGAAATTCTAAATAAGTCCACTAGGACGATTTAATGTCTTTGTCACCCAACTAATAAAGTTTGTCGTAATGCAAACAATTTTCTTTTTAGTTTATAGTACAAAGGGCAGGATCTTTTTCATGCTAATTTATGTTAGCAGTTCGCAGAGCATTGTATTTGAAACGCATCAGGCAACGTAAATGTCTTAATAAATTCGCAGTTTAGTTTCCCGGTGTACTTAGAGTTAGGTCATGCTAGCTACTTTTTATTTTTGTTTTATCTGAAAGTTGAGGGCGAAAAATATTTGTAGGATATTCACAAAATGATAACTTATTACTTATTATTATTGGGATAACTCAGTGTCATGCTTGTAATTTAAATATTTTTTATTAAGATAGTAATATTTTCACAATTATGCGCTCGCAATTTGTAAAATCGCAATTTTGCCGGGCGATTTCAGTTTCTAGCCAAAATCTATGATAAAATTAAGGGATTTAATAAATTTAAGATTGTACCGATACTTATATGATAATAGTCCAACATAAAAATTTAAGGAAGGATAGTAAATGTTTGAAAAATATCGCTACAGAACTTCAAGGGCGAAGGGTTACCATGACGAGTATGGTGACTTAGTTTATGACTTGTCAAATTATTCCGAAGAAAAACATCAAGCTTCATACTTGAACGACCGAGGGTTTGAGAGAATCAAAGGTCTACCTTTGATTCCCATTAAACCCAACGCAATCATCATACAAACTCCTTGATTTGAGTACCTACTTAGTTATAGTAGAAACATGGACTAATACATTTTCAGCTTTTATAAAAAATAATTTTGGCCATTTCAAATTTTTTACTTGTTTATGACGTGTAAAAATACTGTAAAGCGACTTATTATCAAGCAACAGGTCGCATATGTGCGGCAATGTATAGCCGGGATGTTATTCCAGTCGCCACGTCATCCTTTGATCTCCGGCCGACTTTTTGCCGAGCACTCGTTTAATGTGACGACAAATAACACAAACAGGAACGCGGTACTTTTTTCTGATTTTATCAACCGAGTACAACACATTTTAGCGTTCCGAATGTGTGTACTCCATCATTAGTGAGATCATCCGACGATTGCAGGATGTTTGTAAGAGATATGGAGAATTCTTTTTAACACTTCCATTTTTGTATTTTTTCGTGTTTGCTGTACCTAATACAGCACTTGTCGAATCATTTATCATTACTTTTTTGCTAGTAGATGCGTTTCTTTGTCAATATTTCGTTGAGCATTAAATTTTTTATTTACATTTTGCTTAATGTCGCTATTTAAATGAGCTGAAAAGAGTGGCCTTGTGGACAATCTCATATTGCAATTTAGAATAATATGTGTTACAGTATAAGGTAGTTATAAGTAGAATATAATATAGATATACACTGTCAAATTAGGTTAGCCTGTAAGGACAGATGTATATAATTATAATAAATAAATAAATAATAAATAAATTTCTGTATAGTTTAGATTGTTTATTCTCCTGTTTTCAAATATATAATAGGATCTTAAAATATTTTTCTTGACGAAGGCTTGAAGCGGAGGTTAGTAACAAACAATAACTAGTTAGTTCTTAATATACATCTGAAATCAATCTAAAACACCCAAACTTATACACGTATGTATGTACTTGAAATAATAATATGGTTTCGAAATTGATATGAACTGAATTTCTATAAAAAGAACTGGGTTACTTAACAATGACAAAAATCAACATGGCTCCGAAGTAATAAAAATTAACATCACCCGGAGTATCAGTGCTCATTGTGAAAGCAGATCACCTAATTGAGTCAAGCGGGCTCGCCAGCTAAGCCAAACGAATCAAATCAGTCAATTCTACGTACAGCGGGCCTTAAATACACACGTAACTCTTATTGAAATAACAATAAGTGCTAAATTTGAATACATTTTGCTTGTCCTAATGCGTGTGGTCGTACAGGCGAATTGATATTTCCTCTTTCCGTCGAATACATAGTTAATAGCATTTCCGCAGGACCCTCATTGTTTGTGAGACAATGTTCGGACGAGATGCATTAGCGTCGAATCATCAAATTACAATACGAATTGATATTTTTATGTATTTATTTATTTAATAGTGACAGCCTCACGATCGAAATTTTCGTGGGTAGGTAACGAATAACATCATTTTTAACCGACGAAAAAAAACGGAGGAGGTTACGTTTTACAGAGTTGTCCGATTTTGATAATTCTTTTTATATTAGAAAGGGCATACTTCCAAGGTGGTCCCATTGTCATCATGTTAGGATCTGATGATGATATCCAGGGGAAATTGAAGGAACTCTTCAAATTTCGGAGGCACGCTTACAGCGATTTCGGTTTTTGTGTCGAAATCGGTAGCTTTTTGGGTACTAGTGCCGTATTATATACTATGACAGTATAGTACGAGTACGATACATGGCGATAAATCACTAAAAAGTAAGAAATAAAAATTTTTAAATAAAAATAGAACCGACTCCAAACGCACTAAAAAGTAAAAAATAACTGTGTCATTTAGTTGCTTTAATTTACTTAAGCATATCTAGGAGTCGGTGCCAGCCAAAGTTTCTACTTTAAGGACGTTACCTAGAACCCACAAACTGCTTTACTACCTAAAATAAAGGTTACTTAAACTTGGCTGGCACCGACTTCATAGATATGCTTTAGTAAATTAAAGCAACTAAATGACACAGTTTTTTTTACTTTTTAGTGCGTTTTGAGTCGGTTTTATTTTTATTTTAAAAATTGTATATTTATTCTTATAAACAATAATATAATATTGTATAACATAATATAATATTTTCAAAAACTAGCTTTTTAGCGCATCTTCGTTAGTTTGTTTAAGTCATTTCGATTTAATAAAAACATCAACAAGTTCGATGAAACAAGTTTTTTTATCCGTCAATTCGTTTCCGAGATTAGCATCTACAAACAGACAGGCAGATCCGAATAAAAAGTAATCTGTGAATATTTCAACACGTATTTTTTTGCGTGGTTGAGAATTTAAATTCCAATTCAAATTGGTTTCTATGAGCACTTTTTAAACGTCACGTAAGACTATTTGTTCTCAAATTTGCACTCTACCGCCGATTCGGAAAGCAGTTTCTGTTGAAAAAAGTAGAAAGAAAAAGAATATATTATAATTCTCCCTAAAAAATGCAAAATCATTTTATTGCGTAGGTTCAACTGCCATACAAGGGTTCAGTGACATTGAGTGACGCGCTTAATCTTGCAGCTTGACAGAGTGAGCGCAAAAGGCTTTGTTTTTCTCAAGGAAGGCTTACTACGGCGGCACTACGCTGAAACAAGTGTTACATATGTAAGGCCTTATACAACACATCATAGTCGTGAAAGTTACCCTTTAGGTACAAGAAAATCTTTACAACTAAACTAACATTTTAGTTTAGTATAAGTACTATGTTAATACTAGTACTACTACTCGTTTATAACTCGTATCTCTCTTGTAATATTAGTTTTAGCAAATAAAGATATTCTATTCTATTTTAATAATTAAAGTGGTCGACCGTGATTAGGGGAGAGTTGTTTATATCATACTGCCATTTTAATCGTATCACTTAATAGGTGTTTTTTTCTACATTAACATCACCAAATCGTGACGCTGCGCAATCCCCCGCCACCCGCGATTTTCTATTGATGTGAGTTGACAATGGTTAAATTTAAGTAAAATGTGGTACGATATAACCGACTCTCCCCTACATCCGTTGATTTGGATATTTTTAAAGTTACTGCAGCAACGTTGTGATTTCTAGACACGTAAGAGATGTGTTTGGACCCACCACGCTTCCCCGATGCAGGTTGGCAGGATAAGGTGATAATGTTTTGTATTGTAATTATAATCGCTATCGGGGGTGTGCATCTGTAACTTAATAGTAAACGTTTGACAGCTCCAATTGATGAAAAATGTGTCATGATAATGTCAAATCCCTTAGAAATCTGATAGTCTGACAAATATAGTGACATATAGGTAATTTGATATCAAACTTTTACGAATAACTTACACAATCGGGGGATTAACATTTAATAATAATGACTTAGATCGTAAACTTAACGTGCTTTCCGAGACACGGGATTGTAGCACCACCATCTTCCCAACTCCGAGCTGATAATTAATACTAAAACGTTCTTGAAAGAAAGGTATGCTTATGAGCAAGGTTTTATAGCCTAGGACTTGAGTCCTACATTATCCAAAGCCACACTATATCAACAACAACGCAACAACTAGTCAGGTAACAATGTACCATTAGTATTTAGGTGTAAAGATTTAAGAAAAATGACTGCACCAATAAAATGTTACTTCGCTTTAAGGTCACCTACTATTTCAGTAGCGTCAGAGCTTTGAAAGAAAACTGGGCCATCACAGCAGTGACATCTCGAGCCTGATATTAAAAGTGCAAGGCTTTTTACAATCTTTTTTGATCACTTTTATGCAGACGCGTCTTTAAATAGGTCAGCTTGGAAAATTTTAAAATGTAAAGAAGGTTTTTCTTGAAATTTTTTAATCTTTTTGTGTTTTCGTTTTTGTTGTTTCTTTTTGTTTTCATAAATGTATTGTTCGTTGGGTTTCAAATGGGTCAGTTGGAAATATTAAAATTTGAAAACAACGACCACGAGAAATGAGTTCAAACAGAATTTTTTTTGAATTGTTGCCCACTTTTACATAAAATACCTACTTCAAAATAAGTGCATAAACGCCCTTATTGTTCGGGAAAGAAATTCTTAAATATTAATGGTTAAACTCGCAGTTTATATACATATACGATTTGTTTAGACAGTTATAAAATGTTTAAAATTGAATATTACCATGTTAACTCATGGAAGTTTAGCAAGACTAAAGCATTCCTGATTCGAACTGCGAAATGAAATTTTCTAATGCCCTTCCAGCAATCGCCCTTATTGTCCGGGTAAGAAATTCTTAAATATTAATGGTTAAACTCGCAGTTTATATACATATACGATTTATTTAGACCGTTATAAAATGTTTAAAATTGAATAGTTAGTTTAAGTTAACATGGTAATGTTAACTCATGGAAGTTTAACAAGACTAAAGCATTCCTGATTCGAACTGCGAAATTAAATTTTCTAATGCCCTTCCAGCAATCGTTTTCCCTACCACCTCAATGTGGGTGGGTACCTTCAAGACAAGAGTGGATAAGCACCTTCTAGGCAAGCGCATTCTACCGTAGGCTGCATCTTTGCTTATCATCAGTCGTGACCGTGGCCAAGCGCTATCCTGTACAGAATAACAAAAACCTTTTCTATATAAATTGTTAGATAATTTTGCGTCTAACCTAACAATAAATAAAATAAATCAAAACCGTACAACGTATAAAATTACAATTTTCATGAAATATTTAAATCATCCGATTTTGCTCATATTTCATGAACCCGTAATAAACAAAAAACTAGACATGTAGTTACAAAAAGTAAAATTATTCGACGGTAATAAAAAAATAATAAAGAGCAATAAATAAAATTTTTGAAGCCTACAATACGTTTTATGTGTTTTTGGGAATAGCAAAGAATTCGGCCCATTTTATACCAGCTCTAAATATATTACATGCTGTAACGCACAACTATAAAGATTATTATTTATTAGTTCGCGTGATGGCCGCTCTATGTGGAAAAACTAATTTTGTTTTCATTAAAGCAACGTGTTCGCGATACACGGCCGTGGTAAATTTTAACGTTAATTACATCGATCTAAAATTATAGATACTTACAAATTACAAATAAAATTAAAACGCACATATTATTGTACATGTAAAAAAAGTGCTTTAAACTAACTCTTTATCAATATAATTAAAGAAACAAAATATAGCACAACATACGTAGGTCGTATTGGTATCAACCAGTAACTTGGTCATTCTAAGGTGTTGAAAGTGTAATCCTACTTATTAATCTCGCGTACGATCGGGTTGCCTTTTGTAGGTACTTACTTACGTTACTACAGTATGAATATTAAAAGTTAATTATCCTTACTATATTAAAGTCATATTAAAGTAAATTAAGTATGTTTTTAATAATGCTAGAGCAAGCTGTTGGGCTGATTTTCAGCAACAGCTTTTGAATAGGTAAAATTACGGAGAACATCTTATATTTTGTATATCAGTGGTGAATTATAATAACAACGGTGTTTTATATTAACGAGTACGACGAAAGCGGTAATAAAAATCAATAACCGCGTACCGATTCATGTGAAACTACTATTACCGATAAGAAATAATCCTAACTATTAATTTGGACTCAATTAGGGTAGATCCGAGTCATCGCGTCACGAAAACTTTACGACTTATAAATAGCTACAATACTTTACCGATATAGCTTAACGAGTCGCTAAGTTGAATGGGCAGAGCAAAAAGTTTTAAGAGTTTGGACGGGTCTCCAGATGTTGGTTTGGTGATCCTGTACCTGAGAAAGTGTAGTTTTTGATGATTCCCCACAAGTTGGACTGAAGACGCCAAGAAAGTCGCAGGGAGTCGTTGGATCGCAATATCGTGGTCTTTAGAAATCTCTACGAAATGCCTATCTCTGACAATGAACGAATGAATGTTAGTATACAATAAACGATTGTTTAGCTGTAACCCGCCTGGTGGTAATCAAGAAGCAGACTAGAAAGTGACTGTTAACTTTTGTGCAAGAAGTTTTAGGCTTCACCCAAGAAGTAAAATGATGCTCTTCATCACTGTATTAATTCATAAAAATTGTACGAAAATAAAGGTAAAAATCTACTTTATAAAAATAGAGCAACGATTGTCTAAGAGATCAGACAAGCTTCAAAAGTATATCAGTCTGTCTTAAATAAGTCTATCTTAAATAAACTAAAAATTAATTAAAAAAATTAACAAGCAGGTGACCAAAAATCGCTTTAATTTGCGTCAAAAATGATGGACGATTAACTTCGAAAGCCTTTATGAAAATAAACTTTATTAACCGTAACTGATACATGTCAGTCGGTACGTTACGTAACAGTGTTATAATCAACGATTTCGCTCGTTATTTTTAATAAATCATGTAACTTAATGAGGTGCAAACAAAATGATATATCGTTCTGATATTAAGCCGTTTCGGTTTATATTACATTTTAATCCGCCATTGTGAAAGGATTAAGGTTTTGTAAATAGACTCGCAGCGAAGAAACACGCGAAGCATTGATACGTTTGCGTTTTATATAATAAAGGTTACATATACAGTTAAGTATCACGGGATTTTGAACTTTAAAACCTCTTCAATAGAGCTCAAAGTTATTAAGTGTTTTATATTTGGCGTGTATTGATAGTTCGTGTATTAAGTTTGCGTGTTCGTCAGCTATAGTGACACGAGAACGGGTATTTTCAGTTTAAATATTAATGGGATAGACAGTTTGCTTTGAGCATTTACATTTATAGTTCGTTTAAGTTCTTATAATTCAGTCATTTAAGTTAATTTGGTAGGTATACCTCTAAACCCATAATTAAGCACAAGTGTTCGCTTAAATTTTAAAACGCACATTAGTAAAATTTTCAGGTGTTCTTGTTTATCTCAAGAAAAATATTAACATGCAAATTTTGTGACTTTTTATGCAATTTCATTAGTTTTCATACTAACTGCTGCTTGCATTTTTCTTTTAGGTTAATGAATTTATTTAATAAGTTTAATAAATCGTCGGATAGCAATTAAAATATAACCACAACTAATAAGTAAAAAACGAATATATTATAATAAGTGTTTACAATAATAACCTTCACAATAATAAAATTCAAGTTTTAAGGAAATCTATTCTTACAAACATCTGCAAGGGTTTATTAACTCTTATTACTGTGCGGGAGACCATAAAAAATCAAATAAACCTTTCTCCATACAACTTGTAAATTAGTTTCCTTGGACATATTTTATGTAGGTAACACAATAAAATGTTTATAATGAAACATAAAAACATCGCCAGAGTCACAAATCCCTTGCCTCATAACCTCACTACTTATTGATTTAACAAGCAGTCCATATGCGGTTAAAACTTACCACCCTCTAAGCAAAGAAACACCATTAAAACCCACGTGGGACCCCATACCCTTAATCCCCGAGGTAACGCGTATCGTACCGTTGCATTTTTATTTTACCACTAATTGATGCATTTGGGGAGCAAAAGCGTAACCCCAGTTGGTCCCTAGGGCAAACAGATACTGGAGAGCTTTTTCAATGTCACATTATTTGTGCCAAATTAATGGCACGTCATATCAGATGAGTCAATTTTTAGATTTCTTAAGGGTTCCGTACCTCCAAAAAATTTTTAAAGTATTACTTTATTGTTACAGAATAAAACTATTCTGCTTTTATGTGTATGACAATCACCAATTTACAATAAAATTTTTTAACAAAAAATAGAACCGACTCAAAACGCATTAAAAAGTAAAAAATAACTGTGTCATTTAGTTGCTTTAATTTACTTAAGCATATCTATGAAGTCGGTGCCAAACCGAAATCGTATAAGCTGCCTAACATTTATTTTTCGATTAGAATAAAGCTAACAGTATGACAATGGGTTAACTAATAAAAAAAGAATTATCAAAATCGGACAACTCTGTAAAAAGTTATGCGTGGTCATCCATAAAGAGAAAACTTGTCTGGCACTGTCTCGTCTTTTTTTTAATGTCCCAACGAGTGGAAGTATCATCATTCGATCCTATCATATTTAACTTTTTAAAGAATTTTAAGTCAGTGCTGTAAAAATTATGGGACCACCTTGAAAGTTATGAAAAGCAAACAATATCTAATAGCAAAATAAAACAGTCTAAATGATATCATTCCTGTGTTCCAGGCTGGAGAACATGGTTGCCAGTGCAATTACAGGGACATAATGCTTATCATCACCTAGGCCTCAGGTTGACAGAAACAGAGCGGAATTTTGTAAGACGTATTCCAGGAATATCCTGTAGTGATTCTGTTACTCTGTTTATCTTCTTAGTCGTGCACTCTTTTTAGAATGGTCGTTGCTGCTACGATGCTTCTCCACCTCTGACGATGACGTGAATATTCGACAATGGTAGTTTGAGTTGCCGCCTTCACCAGGTCTGTTGGAGATGACCTTCTGGACTTTCCTTCCACCTGGCCCTGCACTTCCGAAGTTCAATTGAATCCTCATTTCTTAAAGGTTAATTTTCAAACTACGCTATCTAAATACATAACTACTTTTGACTAGTAAAATAATTTAGTATTAAATATAAACTTAAAATACCACAATATGATATGAATGAACGCCGTTGCAAATACGAAACCAAATCTCTTTTAAGTCCAAATTTATTAAAAAACACACGCACAATCCGCGCAACCAACAAAAGATGAACCCTAATATTATCGGATCATCCTTTCCACTGCAGGCTAGGTGCTCTACCTATCGAATTTCACGCACCCTTTGTAACGATATGTGCAGGGGTCTTATCTACCCCCCCGTATCACAACCGATAAAAGGCTCTACTATATCATATTGGCACTTTCGGATTGTGTTATAGTACGGGATCCCACAACTCGATTCTGCAGGTATCTATTTTTTAAGCAATGGATAAGCGATAAAAATTGGCACTTGTATTAAGTTATTGTAATTAATTTGCTGATGTTGATTGGAATTATATTATTATGTTTAAATAATAAATTCTTCGCTATTTTAAAGGAGATGATGTAATTAATTAACAAAAAAAATGCCAGCTGTAAATAATGAGCAATATAAATCTATTTTTTCCTAGCAACCTTAACGATGCGACAGACTGACAGCAAAAATTTTTTTTTCAATTCTCTGTTACATCATTTTCTATAAAACTTAAAATTCATAAAAATAATACTACTAACTTCAGCAAATGAATTAGTTATACAAAAAATAATTACAACTATTTGCGCCAAATTTTTGATGGGCAACCATTTAATCCAATGAATATTCCCTCAACATTAATTTAAAATTAGTTTTATCCAAAAAAACAGATGCCTGTAGAATCGAATAGTGGGATCCTGTACTATATTGGCACTTTCGGATTGTGTAATATTTTCCACTTCTTAAAGGATAACGGATTTTCTTTGGGTGAAAAAGGTACAAATGATGGACGTTGTTACGGCCTTTCCCCAGTTCGAAGTGATAAAATTGTGAGCTGGGAGAGCAAATAACCCTATTGTATGGACTGGACTTCTATAGTTTTGATAGTACATCTAGTCGTAAATCCATGAGTGTGGATTCAATAGTCTTGATAACACAGTTCGTATATATTTATCGATAAATGATTTTACATATTCGTATTTGCTATTGCTAGCTAGTGATCGGAGTTTGGAAGTAGCCAGGAAAGCATAAATAATAATAAATAAATAAATAAATATTATAGGACAATTACACAAATCGCTATATAGCCCCACAGTAAGCATACTCGTAAGTAGCTTGTGTTATGGGTGCTATGATAACTGATGAATATTTTTATATATACTATACATAAATACTTATAATATATATAAACACCCAGACACTGGAAAACATCCATGCTCCTCATACACATTTTTCCAGATGTGAGAATCGAACCAACAGCCTAGGACGTTGAAGCAGGGTCACTAACTACTGCGCCACTCGGCCGTCGAGCATAAAAGATTTTCTTAGCAATTATTTCAAAACTTACAATATCTTTTGAAAAAGCATCAAAGTTATTACATACCTACAAACCTGAATTTAAACGAAAGTCAGCATACGATTCCACCTATATAAATAAAATGCGATGAAGGCCAGTTATAGCTAACTAGTAAATATTTAATTATAGGTTTAAAATTTTGCAGATGAGATATTTGACGACCTCCGTGGCGCAGTGGTATGCGCGGTGGATTTATAAGACGGAGGTCCTGGGTTCGATTCCCGGCGGGGCAGATTGAGATTTTTCTTAATTTGTCTTGGTCTGGCTGGTGGGAGGCTTTCGCCGTGGCTAGTTACCACCCTACCGACAAAGACGTACCGCCAAGCGATTTAGCGTTCCGGTACGATGTCGTGTAGAAACCGATAGGGGTGTGGATTTCATCCTACCCCTAACAAGTTAGCCCGCTCCCATCTTAGATTGCATCATCACTTAACATCAGGTGTGATAGCAGTCAAGGGCCAACTTGTAGTCGATAAAAAAAAAAAAAATGTTTCGTTTTGTATTTTGCACGAAAAATCGACGAACCCAAGCGCTAAATTTACAAAAATCTGTCAGAAAATCCTCAATCAGAGTTAGTTAGTTCCTCACAAGTCGTTCACTAGAAACATATCGCGTGGAAAATCCTTACTAATATTATCAATGTTTTTACTCTAGTACGCAAAAACTGCTAAATGAATTTTGATGAAACTTTACAATAATATAACTAAAATATCAGAATAACACATATATTATCACATTTTATCCTAAAATTATCATGGAAACGAGACGTGGGTGCAACCGCAGGCGGACTCTAGTAATACTACTACTAATAAATCAATCATTTATAATAACTTGAATTTAAATGAAAGTCATCATACGCCCATTGCACCTTCTGTTAGATACGTTAGATACGTATATTGACATTTTTAGTATTAGTAACTGACATTTTATTTATTATTATTATTATTTTTTTATTATTTTTGTTTAACAATTGACACATTTTTTTTAGACATAAGTTCTGTGTAGTTAGACTAATATATTTATTGACATTGTAATTATGACATCTTAATTTAAAATTTATTATGCATGTTGTGAAGACCTGTTGTAAGCTGAGCATTAACTAAAGCTCGATATATATATTCAATGGACTAGAAATAATGTATCAGCAGTTGGTTTTCCTTAATAAATAAATAAATAAATAAATAAATAAATACGTCAAAACGAATAAAGCCCAACATAGCCAATACTAGCTAACGTGTAAACATAAACAAAACAATGACTGGCTAATTCGCCCCCGCCCTCTGAGGTCACCGAGGTGCGGTCTCTCCCGACGCTTGATTATAATGAGACCACCTTTATTGTCTATACTTTGTTCTTGTTTTCTACGTGTTTTCGTAGCGGTTTGGAGTTAATTTTGTACAGTAATAATAATAATTTAGTAATAAAACAAAAATAAAATAGAGAAACATACAACTATTTTACACCCATTTAGGTAATAATTATTTAATTAAATTAAACAAAAAATTTTAACAAAAAATTAGAACCGACTCAAAACGCACAAAAAAGTAAAAAATAACTGTGTCATTTAGTTGCTTTAATTTACTTAAGCATATCTATGAAGTCGGTGCCAGCAAGTTTAAGGAACATTTATTTAACGTAGTAAAGCAGTTTGTAGGTTCTAGGTAATGTCCTTAAAGTAGAAACCTTGGTTTTGAGTCGGTTCTATTGTTTTTTTGTTAAAATTTTTATTTCTTACTTTTTAGTGATTTATCGCCACGTAACGTACTTGTACTATACTGTTATAGTATATTATACGGCACTTGTAGCCAAAAAGCTACCGATACTTACACAAAAACCGAAATTGCAAGTGTGCCTTTAAAATTTGAAGAGTTCCTTCAATTTTCCCAGGATATCATCATCAGATGATAAAAATACGTGTTGAATTGAGATCCACCTTAGTTTTTTTTCGTCGGTTAAAAATCATAACTAACAAATAATCTTATCTTAATTAATTATAAGGTACGTAAATGTGTAATCAAGTTCATAATACGTATTACGGCCATTATTCACCAGTTCTTCTTTGGTACACAGTACTATAATAATATATCATAATGTTGAGTCAACTATTATAGTTCCGATAGTCGTTTCAGTCCATGGTCTTTTTGCGAAAAGCTTCGATCAACACCTTAAGAAGCTTTCGCTTAGTTGTTGGATCAAGGGTCGGATACAGAAGGCAGTAGTCCTTGAAACGGCGCGTATTGTGAGGAGGTTTGGAGCCCTAACCACCGGTTGCTTGGACCCGCAAAGGCCCCGCAAACGGAGGAGAAGATTTTTTTATAAATTTTTAATAGTGTTTTTATATATATTTTTGTATTACTTATAACATTGTTAAAAATTTAAAAAAAATATGTAAATAAAGATAAATGAAAGTATATATCACACACGAACGAAATATTTTAAACGACCTGGTTACTATTATACTGGAAAAGAGAAGCATTTATTACAGGATTAAACATTGACGCATTGGGAACTAACTATGTATAATCGTATTAAAATTCCGACTTCGATTTGTTAAAAGGAATTGCAACTAATGGTTTATTTACGACTGACTTTAATTTCTTCAAACATGTGATTCCTTCAATCACACCTGATGGGAAATGATAATGCAATCTAAGATGTTAGATGACTAACTAATTTGGCTAGATGACTAACTAATGTAATCCACACTTCTTTCAGTTTGTACACGATATTGCAAGGGAACGCTTAATTGCTTGGTTTTCATGGTGGGGTGATAACTGGCCACGCTGAAGATCTCGATGAACAACGCTGTGAAATGCACCCAGGACTTTCATCTTATAAATCCACTGCTCATACCTTCGTGCAGCAAGACAATTTGTACCTAAAATCTTTGAAATAAGTGATGAACCACTTCCGTTTTCAATTGAAGATTTTTAAATAAGATTTTTATAGTCAGATATAAATTTATTTTAGTAATACCATATTATGCAATGTTACTTACTTAATTGAAGACATTTGAGCAATAAACAAGTTATATTAATCGTTTTGTCTCACAGTCATGTAGCGGCAATGTTTTCAAGTTGATTTAGTACTTTACAAAGCAAACACGATTTTATAAGTGTTGAGATAAGAAGTGTGTATAAGATTAATTGCTTAAAAGACAGATTACGTTATACGGCGTAGATTTCTTCACATTGAAGTGGAAATATTTTATGTTTGTACGTTAATTTTGAATGAATAAAAAATGTTTGAATTTTATACAAAACCAAAAGGCTAAACTTGAGTTTCTAATTGTTTTTTTTTGTCGTATTCTTTAATCTATTACTTATTTTTTTACATTTTACTATGTACTGTTTCCGAAACATAATTTGAATAAAGGCCAAGTGCGAGACTTATACATAGAGAAATGCAGTGTGTTTTGACTGCATTGATTAATAAGGTTTGTTTTGAATATTCCAAGCGACCTTAAAAGTAAGAATTTGGTATTCATTAAATTAACTATTCTCTAAATTCTTCTCTTGTAAAAAGAAGACAATTATGCTAAGTAGTACTTCGGACTTAAGTACCGCTTTTTGCAGGTCATCGTGATTGGCAAGCTTGCAAAAAATGCCGAGTAGGAAAAAGAAGAATATAATGGCTACGAAATATACGGAAGTGGACTAACATAATGACAGTTGCACAGCTTTTCCACCTGGTTATACATGAGAAGAAGATTAAAATGCTGACCATTGACCCAGCAGTGAAGAGGCACTTGAAAAAGAAGGTGCCAAACAGTGGGACTTACGAATAAGTTTGAAGTATGAAGTCGCAGTTATCTGTTAGCGAGTATTTAGTCGTACGTGTATAAATCTCGTATCTATCGTTAATCTCTCGAATTTATTGGCTAGATGGTAGTTCGTGGAACATTTTACACGAGCGCGAGGGCGTGTTATATTTATGGTCGTAAAGTGAAGATAAAAAAGAAACGTATCTCTAAAGTGTCACTAGTTTTCGACGGTTTTTTTTAGGAAAGCTTAAATGTTGAAAGTTCGTTTTATCTTGTACGATTGCGCCGAGTGAAACGGCCGTTACTGTGTCTATTTGTAATTTATTTTGTGACGAAATAGTTTATGTCTGTCTCTATTGATTACCTGATCTGAAGTATATATGCGTCAATTTAAAGATGTGCTTCAGTCGGTGTATGGCCTAGGGTGAAAATAATGATAATTCATTAGCCATCAATATCAAATGTTGATGGTAGTGACCAATGGTGGAACCGATGGCTTAACGTGCTCTTTGAGAGACGGGGGGTGTAACACCACCAACTTCCGGAATATGGATTTTTCTAAATATTTTTTTAGAAGAAAGAAATAATATTCCAAGACCCGACCTTAGATCTCGTGATCGAAGCCACATTGGCTAATATTGGTAAGTGGTTAACCTAGACTAACAAGTGGGTCATTTATGGGATACACAGCTATAATATAAATAAATATTATAGGACAATTACGCACATCGCTATATAGCCCCAAAGTAAGGGTACTCGTAGGTAGCTTGTGTTATGGGTGCTATGATAACTGATGAATATTTTTATATAAATCATACATAAATACTTATAATATATAGATAAACACCCAGACACTGGAAAACATCCATGCTCATCACACAAACATTTTCCAGATGTGGGAATCGAACCCACAACCTAGGACGCAGAAGCAGGGTTACTACCCACTGCGCCACTCGGCCGTCATAATATGATCATTTGACAGACTCCGTGGCGCAGTGGGTAGTAACTCTACTTCTGCGTCCTAGGCTGTGGGTTCGATTCCCACATCTGGAAAATGTTTGTGTGATGAGCATGGATGTTTTCCAGTGTGTGGGTGTTTATCTATATATTACTAGCTGACCCGGCAAACGTTGTTTTGCATTAAAAATTTTAAAAAAATTAGATGAAAAATAGATAGTAACCGATTCTCAGACCTGCTGAATACGTATACAAAATTTGGTAAAAATCGGTAAAGCCGTTTCGGAGTGGTACGGTAACAAAAATTGTGACAGGGAAATTTTATATATTAGATAAGTATTTATGTATAATATATACAAAAATATTCATCAGTTATCATAGTACCCGTAACACAAGCTACCTAAGCTTTCTTTGCGATGTGTGTAATTGTCCTATAATATTTATTTAACATTTATTAGTCCATTCATTACACTCTAGACAAGCTTGATGTATAAACGGTGACCTCGTATCATTTCATACAAAATTCTCAAATTCAGTTTATATACGACTCGAACTCTTTTAAAAAGCACACCTCAACAAAATAAACATCTCTGTTTACAGCCGGCAGGGGATGTCGGAGCGATGGGTTCAGTCGGTGTCCGGCACATCAAAGCTGAATCGAAGTGACGGTGCTGTAACGGCGGGGGTTTAGCGCACTCGGGGGAAATTCACTGATCCTCCCCGACACCGAGTCCGATTCTACGCGACTGTATATTGATACTTTCATGCACTGTATGAAATATACACGATCACTTACAATGTTATCGAATTTGCAGACCTCGATCAATATTCTGTGAAAGTGTTTCTTTTATCAAGATAGTGTGAATATAACCTTTGTTATGAATTAAAAATAAATAGATTGATAACATAAATCGTCTAGTTTCTATTATTTTCATTTTTTTTTATTTACTATATGGGAATTTTTGTATGTATGTATGTAAGTATGTGTGTACCTATGTATGTATGTATTTATGTATGTATGTATATATGTATGTATGTATCTATGTATTTGTGTATGTATGTATTTATTTAGTATTTTATGTATGTATATTCTATATTACATAATTTGATACAATAACTTCCTATACTTCACTGTATGTACACCCGAAACTCTCCAATGAATGCACTTTTCCTCTTCAATATTGGTTGTCTGGAAGAGATCGCTCATTAGCGATAAGACCGTCAATTGTACATTGTTTTTTTTTAAAAGTTATTTTCTATTTGTAAGATTTTTATTATTTGGTGCACAATAAAGAGTAATTCATTCATTCATTCATTCATTCATCATTTACAAAGCCATCGTTTCGAGCCTCAACAACCTCTTACCTCTTAGTAATTGTAAAATAGTCAAACTTTATAGCCCTATACCCACAAATGCGTGGAAGGATGTCGCGTGGTGTGGTCGATAGGCTGGTAATAATGATGTAAATAAATATTAAAATTTTTGACTTTAAATTAACATTAGTTTTAAATAATGCAATTTTTTTTATCGACTACAAGTTGGTCCTTGACTGCTATCACACCTGATGTTAAGTGATGATGCAATCTAAGATGGAAGCGGGCTAATTTGTTAGGAGTAGGATGAAATTCACACCCCTTTCAGTTTCTACACGACATCGTTCCGGAACGCTAAATCGCTTGGCGGTACGTCTTTGTCGGTAGGGTGGTAAATCTGCCCCGTCGGGAATCGAACCCAGGACCTCGTTCTTATAAATCCACCGCGCATCCCACTGCGCCACGGAGGTCGTCAAAAATCTAATATGACTTCAAACGTGTTTAGTATTTAATTGGATTGTCTAAAGATTTCATTCTAATAATCGAATTATTAAAGCGCTCGTTTTTCTGGCTGCATGCAATATCAGCTATGCGGTAGATGACATAGATTTAAAACTTAATAACATTGCCAATAAAAATGTTATCATCAAATTAGCGTAGGCGTAAAGCCGTATTTACACCATCCAATCTGTGTAATCATAATAATTTGAATAATTTGTCATCATTGTGATATCCGGTGATGGACATCATAAAGTCGATGACTTCGTATAACGGGAACTACCTAATACCGAGTAAGTATGGATTGAATGTGTAATTTGGCGTATTAACACATTGATTAACATTTTATTGGGTGATTGGCTATCATTTTATTAAATTACAGTTATAAATCCCGGATAATTTATTGCGACTTATAAATATGGCGCCGTGTAGATCTCTATTAGTTACGTCTAATTACGTTTATACGTTATATTGGGTAGTCGAAAAAGTCTTTTCGTATTTCTAATCAAACTTCAAGTATTTTTTTTATATTGATAATTAACTTTATTTAATTAAATATGTATCATTTTGGTCGACCACCTTTTACCATTTTTCTGCTAGAGACATTATCCCATAAGTGTAAAACTTTTCTGGTTTCTCGGCGAAAAACTTCGACAAGAAATTTGACCGAAACAAATGGTAGTCTGCTGGTGCAAGGTCAGGACTATATGGTGGATGCATTAAAAATCTAAGTTTTTGCCGAGTCATTAAAGATGTGTGTGGTCTAGCTTTGTCCTGATGGAATACTAACCCCTTTCTGTTGATCAGTTCTGGTCGTTTTTTTTCGATTGCTTCCTTCAATCTCATCAGTTGTTGACAGTAAAGTGTAGAATCAATCGTTCCACCAGGGAATTCCTTTCCAATCCCACCAAACACTCAGCATAACCTTTCGAGGCGTCAATCCTGGCTTTGAGACCGTTTGTTGAGCTTCACCACGCTTGGATCATGATCTTTTTCGCACATTATTGTCGTATTTGATCCACTTTTCGTCTCCTGTTACCATTCGCTTCAGAAATGGTTCGATTTCATTTCGTTTCAGCAATGAATCGCAGATGTTAATTCGGTCAATTAAATTTTTCACAGACAATTCATGTGGTACCCACACAACAAGCTTCTTTTTGTAGCCAGCCTTTTTTAAATGGTTCAAAACCATTTGATGATGAATGTTTAATTAGTTGGCAATGTCATGGCTCCTTATGTGACGGTCCTTGTCAATCATTTCCAAAAATTTCCAGAACGAAAGCGAGAATTGTTGTGACTGATATAGCATTTTCTTATACTAAAATTTCAAAATATAGCGAATTTCTTCATTATTTTCTCTCATTTTTGAAAAGCTGTTACTTGTGTTCAACTTCACCAAATTTAATTTTCTTTAAGGTTGAATAAAGCTTGATATTTCACCTTTCCAACACTATATGGTATGACATTATGTGATTGGCAGCACTGGAAATATACGACTCCAACAACATCTATGGACAAAATACGAAAAGACTTTTTCGACTACCTATTACATTTTACGTAAATACGTTTGGCTGGTGGGAGGCTTTCGCCGTGGCTAGTAGCACCCTACCGACAACGATGTATCGCCAAGTGATTTAGCGTTCCGGGATGATGTAGTGTAGAAACCGAAAGGGGTGTGGATTTTCGTCCCAGTCCTAATAAGTTAGCCCGCTTCCATCTTAGACTGCATCGTCACTTAACATCGGGTGTGATAGCAGTCAAGGGCCTACTTGTAGTCGATAAAAAACGTCTATTATCACAGTCATAATGATTAATTAGAAAAGAAAGATATTATTTTTTGACTTTTCAGCCTTCATTTTGTGCTACAAAAAAAAATTATACCAATTTTAAGCTCTCTGTGAACTTTTTCATTGCATGCCTAAATTGACCGCAGTATCCTTACCATTGATCCTGTATAATTATAATAATAGGCCTTATTGTATTTCGTATAATAATTATCAGTCTGTTTACGGCCTACTATGAGACCATGTCTCACGTCTTCTAGGAGAGGGGATATGGAGCTTAAACCCACCACGTCGTTACAATACGGATTGGCGGGCTTAGGATAATAATGTTTAATTCATATTAACTTTTGTAAACTACCGCCGCGTCGGAAAATGCAGTCCGTGACGAGAAAAGACGCGGCCAGAAAAACTCGACACATGCTCTTTTTACATGAATTACAAAACCACTCAATTACAATAATTAATATTACACTAAAAATATGCATACTGTGTATCTAACAATCAAAAGAACAGTAAAATACACTGCTCGACTATTCTAACATATTCATTTTGCATTTTATTTTACGGCCTGGAATCTAGTCCTTTGAAATCATCTCACGGTAGACAGACACAAGCTTACGTTACCATAGACAATATCATACAGTATTGTCTATGGTAACAAATTTTAATATTTTAAAATGCTAACAGTCATAATCGACCACCATTAGATATTTATTGTCAACAGTGACCGGAACCGGGCTTAAAGCTCTCTTCGAGGCACAGGGCTGTAACGCCACCTACTCTGGCCTTAAAATTTTACTAAACATTTCTTAGAAGAAAAAAAAACTGGGAGTTATTCCACAACCCGACCCATGTTTCGAACTCAGGACCTCGTGACCGAAGCCACATAGACTAACCTCTAGACCAGTGATTCTCAACCTTTTTTTGTTGCGGCACACATTTAATGATTTCAAAGTTTGGCGGCACACAAAGAAAAAGATAAAAATTATTTACTTGCTACAACACACTGCATAAATAAATTATGACAAAAATTTTAAATAAACCGAGACCCCACCTTGCGTCGCTAATGCGATCCTGAAAAATGCGACGCAAAGTGAATCACAAATTTGGTAAGCAAATAATAAAATATTTTTTTTTTGTGGATTTAAATATTCATGTTAATAATATTTTTCTTTTTAAATAATATAATTTAATAATATTAACATTATTATATATTTGCAAAATTTGGCGGCACACAAAAGTGCCGCGGCACAGTGGTTGAGAATCACTGCTCTAGCCCAACGATGAATTCTTTATGTAGGCAGTTAAAGTTAGTTATGACTCTAAACCTATACGAGTATATTTATCCTCTTCAAACCCTACCTGTAACATCGGTACTTATCATAAAGCAAACTATTGATTTTGAATGTCCAAAACATACGTTTACCCACACCGAGACACAGCTATAAATAAGTCATGTTCGAATTCGTTTGTACCCTCCTGTTATTCTGACCCGAAGTTTCGTCTGCCCGGCGGGGGTTACTGTGGGTTACCGTGGGTTATACTGGGTTATTTCATACATTTCCTGGTCTTATTGAATCTGGCAATTGCTCGTATCACCGCATGTGGCTCATTGGTTAAGTGAATTATATGCTTACAGTAAAGCGTGGACGCATGTACGAACGATGCGTTATTGTCAATTGACGTACAAATATATTGAATATTGATTTTCATTTATATTTAGTGTTCGGTTTTTGTTGTGTCGAGTAGTTTATTGATTGAATTTGTGAGATATTAGGGTTTGTGTACTTTTTGTGTTATTTCTATAAAATAACTTTTATAGACGTGATATATATAGAAAAAATTATAGTAGGTACAGCAGAGGACGACCTTCGTGGCGCAGTGGTATGCGCGGTGGATTTATAAGACGGAGTTCCTGGGTTCGATTCCCGGCGGGGCAGATTGAGATTTTTCTTAATTTGTCTTGGTCTGGCTGGTGGGGCTTTCGCCGTGGCTAGTTACCACCCTACCGACAAAGACGTATCGCCAAGCGATTTAGCGTTCCGGTACGATGTCGTGTAGAAACCAAAAGAGGTGTGAATTTTCGTCCCACTCCTAACAAGTTTGCCCGCTTCCATCTTAGACTGCATCATCATTTAACACCAGGTGTGATGGTAGTCAAGGGCCAACTTGTAGGCGATAATAAAAAAAGAGGATACCTGCGGTTTAATCGCGTAGTTCTCGTTCCCGTGAGAATTTTGGGATAAAATGTGGGCTATGTGTTATTCTGATATGCAAGCTATATTATTGTAAAGTTTCATCAAAATCCATTCCATTTCTTTTGTTTGAAAGAGTAACAAACATTAATCTAACCATACATACAAACTTTCGCTTTTATAATATTAGTAGCAATCCTTACTAATAAGTATGTTAAATATTATCTATCTATCTATGATTTCATTATCTGCTGTTTTATTTTATCTAAGAGAATCACTTGCAAAAGAATTTACACCATACCATATCTTATCTTAGAGGAGCTCATTACAGTGGCTAGGGGAGACTAAATTTCAACGCTTAACATTTATTATTTAGGACTCGAACCCGGGACTTCGCGATCCACACACGGCACTAGGTGATTCATTTACTTTAAAATAAATAAACAGGTCTGTGTTTCGATACATAGTGAGGTCAGGTTTTTTTAACATTTCTAACTAATGGACTTTCGAATAAAAATTAAATTATTTTTACCTACCTTAAAGTAGCCTCGTAGTACTAGTAAACTCTATTGCAGTATGACCATTGGCCCAACCTTAAAACTATCATAAAAAATAAATTAATACACTTTTTACCCGACTGCGTATTGCTCTAGAAATTGTAAAGCTGAAAGCTGTTAGTTTTTACATTTTAAATTGATGTATGTATTACAATTTTATTTGTAGTTCAAGTAGTTGTGTACATTCCTATAAAAATTTTCCAACAAACATATAAAATCTGCACGTTTTATTTTATGTTAAAAGAAACTGAAAAATTCATTCACCATTTTTACATCACCCAGTAAAACTTTTAGATTCATCTTTTACTACTCTTCGAAAATATAGAAAGAATATGCGAAAGATTTTCACAAATTCACAATTCAAAACTGTAAGTTCAATATGTTATGTTCATTTCCGTTGGCGAGTTTTAAATTCGCGTCTATCAAGCATTCTAGTCATAAACGAGGTTAGATTATGTCTTTGATATAAAGTTCGTATCTACCTATACTAAAGCCAAACTCGATTGAGAATGCTTGTCAACAAACAAATTTAAAATGAAGGCATAAAATGCCTAATAAATTTAAAATTATGTTTTGTTTTTTTATAAAATCTTATTTAAAATATATTGAATATATTAATTAGTTTTAAGCTTACTAATCTAATTTATTGTCATGAGTTCGTCATTAACAAGTTAATTTAAAAAATTAGGTGTAAAATGACTAGTGATTTCTATCTTCATTTTTAATTTGTTTGTTGACAAGCATTCTCAATCGAGTTTGGCTTTAGTATAGTAAGTAAGTAGGACATACCTCAATGAATTTGTGGAAAACTTACATGGCTGCAGATCACGAAATTCTAGTTTCGAGTTGTGAACTTTAGTAGAGTCACCACTGTGCTTTGGAGGGATGTTAAGCTGACAAAAGAATAAAACATTAACATGAGGTTAGGGTGATAATGTTTTATTTTTTTTATTCAACTTACATGGTAGCAGAATGTCTAAGCTCTATTTATACTTTCTTATTATACGGAGGGAGGTCTTTTTTATGCATTTTCGCATCTTTCCGGAAAGAAGGGTGGCGTTCTTCCGGGGGGTATGTGGAACTCGATCAGTTAAACCAGAATACCCACTAAAACCCAGCGGCACGTGATACCGTCTTTAGGTGAGACGCCACCGAATCTTATACGGAGGGAGGCCCGGAACATGGCCTTTAAAACGCTGATGAGGATGATGACGCCTGTACTTAGAAAATATAGAGATAATATGCAAAAGATTTCCACAATTCACAACTGTGAACGTGTTATATTCATTTCCTTTGGCGCGTTTTAAATTCGCGTCTATCAAGCATTCCAGTCGCAAACGAGTGTACTTTATGTCGGTTCGTTGGTTCACACTACACTAAAATTTCGAGGATACTGCGATGTTATTACGCGAGGTGCTAGCGTCCTCGGGCGTCGGGGATGAATTCAACTAGGAAGGCAATTTCCCCTTTATGACATGCCGCGGAGAGCGGCGCGTATTAGACGGGTACAGTGGCCATGAATTATATGGACGCGAAATCGAGCTGTGTGGATCGATTATTTTTACTTTATAGTGTCTGGACGGGTAGAGTAAAGTGATAGATTCGAATAAGCTTAGTTTAATCTTCTACCTATTATTAAAACTGCGAAAGTATGGATGGATGTAGGTTTATAAGCACACTTGAACTTATGAACGGATATTTTTACTGCAATTGATTATAGTCTGTGTGGTAAAGTATATGCTACTTACTGTTCTCTACTCTATCTCAATGTTCGAAAGGAGTCTTGAGTACCTAATTAAAAAAATACGTATTCAGTAAGTAGATCTGAATTTTAATGAATGAATGAGATGAGAATGATTTGAGTTATTTGAATTTCGTATTAGCTATTTAAATAATAATAAGAATCAATACATCACAAGTATTAACCAGAGTAAAAATTTATATTTCAAATTATATTAAAAAAAAGAAGATTTTTGATTATAATTTGATTTTATAATTAAAATAGAAGAGCTTTTACATTGGCCAAAATTTATGTTTGCTAAGACAAATGATCATCAACTCTATAGTTATGATAGGTATAAGAACTAAAAGCGTGGTCACAGGCCGTGAGATTAAATTTTTCTTTATTCGTCTCAGGTACATGAAAGACGTCGTCACGGGGGATTGTATTTTCACATGGCGATTGCAGGTGTCGAGCTTGGTTAATTAGAAAATTTTACGTTGGCTTTTCAGATAAATTTTTTACAACCGACGAAAAAAAAACGGAGGAGGTTCTCAATTAGACACGTATATATATATATATATATTTATATGTATGACCACGCATAGGAGTCGGTGCCAGCCAAGGTTACTACTTTAAGAACATTACCTACAACCCACAAACTGATTTACTACCTACGTTAAATAAATGTTCCTTAAACTTGGCTGGCACCGATTTCATAGATATGCTTAAGTAAATTAAAGCAACTAAATGACACAGTTATTTTTTACTTTTTAGAGTCGGAGAGAGTCTATTTTTAACCGACGAAAAAAAACGGAGGAGGATCTCAATTCGAGACGTAAATTTGCTTTTTTTTTTATGTATGACCACGCATAACTTTTTACAGTGTTGTCCGATTTTAATAATTCTTTTTTTATTAGAAAGGGCATACATCCAAGGTGGTCCCATTGTCCTCGGATCTGCTGATGATATCCTGGGGAAATTGAAGGAATTCTTAAAATTTTGGAGGCACGCTTACAGCGATTTCGGTTTTTGTCTCGGTATCGGTAGCTTTTTGGCTACTAGTGCCATATAATATAGTATGACAGTATAGTACGAATACGGTACGTGGCGATAAATCACTAAAAAGTAAGAAATAAAAATTTTTAACAAAAAATAGAACCGACTCAAAATGCACTAAAAAGTAAAAAAATTTTTTAACAAAAAATAGAACCGACTCAAAACGCACTAAAAAGTAAAAAATAACTGTGTCATTTAGTTGCTTTAATTTACTTAAGCATATCTATGAAGTCGGTGCCAGCCAAGTTTAAGGAACATTTATTTTACGTAGTAAAGCAGTTTGTGGGTTCTAGGTAACGTCCTTGAAAGTAGAAACCTTGGCTGGCACCGACTCCTAGATATGCTTAAGTAAATTAAAGCAACAAAATGACACAGTTATTTTTTACTTTTTAGTGCGTTTTGAGTCGGTTCTATTTTTTGTTAAAATTTTTTATTACTTGTGGATAATACTGAAAACTCAGTACAGCCAAAAAATCAATATCGATTTTGGTATAATACTGTTTGTTCGTTTTAATGTACATCGTACAAATTTCGACAACGTAGAACTCTAGATAAAAATTTTGTACTGAAATTGAGTTTTATAAACTTTTAATTAATTTATACTTTCTGCAAAAAGCCACCAAATTGTTGGACACTGTCAAAAATTAAACAGCCTTTTGTACGAGTTGTATTTTATTACGTATAACAGGTGAACTAAAATATATTTATTTAAGCATGTAAGCAGAAAGCTGTGCTCTATCATAATAACACCAGGGATCATCAACTTTCTTTTCCTCAAAGCAAACAATTCAATTGCTATCTAATCCGAGCACAGCCCCGGAGCTTTTATGATGTAACAGCCCCTGCACTCCGCTCCACGCCTCTGAATTTTCTTCAAATGTACATTTTGACGGTGGCTGTGATCAAATTAAAGAGCCAATTTAGCAAACGGTTCCTTACTCTTGGTTTGTCAGATTTTACAATTGGGTGGGACTTTGAATGCTTCGCGCTAGCTTTAATTTTGACGGAAAATTGTATGACAATTTTATTGGATGATAAAGTGCCACTTTGTTTTGTCTTTCCTAAAATAAAATGTTGTTTCATGCTTTCATATATTTTCTTATAAAGATATAATTTTAGCTTAAGTATTGTATTTGTGGAAGTAATCAATTCTATCTTCGTTCTGTTGATTTAAAAGTGTTTATATAATCGCCTAGCAGATCATATGTAGCGGAAATAATTGGATTGGCGCAACTAGGTGTTGTCCGAGCTTTGCCCGGTATTTTTTTGGAAATTATAGTTAGGTACAAATTACCATATATTCCATCTAATGTTAAGCAGCTTTAGTGTTGGAGAAAACACAAATAAAACAACACTTTTTAAAAACGAAACCTAGCTGTATCGATTAATTGCCCCCAAAACCCCTTGCATACAAAATTTCACGAAAATCGTTGGGGTCGTGAGTTTCTTGTTACTATGTTATTGAATACTGTACGTGAATGTTACGAAAACAAACCTGCAAATATTGGCTAGTATTATAATATCTCAAGTGAAGTAAAACATTGGAAAATTACGAGGGCGCGGAAATTTTTCCGCATTTCATAAAGGATAAGCAATGATAATATAAATAATGTTTAAGCAAGAATATACGAGGAAAACATGTGAGAATGATAAATACAAGGCGGTGAAACACAGCTTCCTTTATTTGGTGATAAATAGGTGAGATAAAGAGACTACTAAGACGGTCACCTCTGGCGGGGCGCATAACGTGAAGTTATTTGTTTTCATATTCGCTTCCCCTTTGTTATTATTTGCCAGGTGTCTACAACCTTTCCGTAAATAGCTTAGACTTGTATTAATATAGTTAATGTGGAATATTGGTAGTATTCTTTGTTCCTTATTACTTACTTCAGGGTTCAATAGAGCGCAGGTGGCGACGTTTCGAATCGTAACGTAACGACTAAGTGTTCTGAAATAACAATGTTTATAACATAACAAGGTTAAATCACCTACTGAATTTATATTACTTAAGTTATAGTACTTGCAATTTCCACCGCTTTTACATTAATTTATTGAAAAGACGTCAATGTTTTAAAAATTTCAGCAGAAAGACCACAAAGGGCAATGCCAGTCATATGTATCAAATTAGCCTTAATATATGTTTTTCTCTAACAATAATCAACAGGAGATACATAAAGGCACTGCCTATATGGATTTATTAACAACCAATATTGGGGAAGAATTTTCCATTTCGTGTAGTTAGTACCTATAGTGCACTATAACTAGGGTATGCATACCCTAGTTATAAGCCTTGTGCACGCCACTGAGGAGATACTGTAATATTGCAAAGTGTACATTGCAGTGCTGGAGAAAGCCGGTATATTGTCTATTTTCGAATGTCTGTTTAAATGATAGAACAATCATTAAGATAATTAATGCCATAATAAACAAAGTATCACTGCATCTGTTTCCTATTTTTATAAATATAAGAAAAGATGAGAATTTTTATTTTATTGGGATTCTCTTATACTCATTGTTTTTGACATTAAAATATATTGAATGGCAATAAAAGTTTACCGTTATTTTACGATACACCATGATCCCCGGAATAAACAATTCTATAAATTCCACCCACAAAATAAACAAACGATTGACCCGTTAACCTATATAAGTATTGTCAAACGGAATACTTGGCCCTCTACAGCTTTGTCAGCAAAAACTTTGTGTTGGCGAGTTTTTATTCGACCTTTTCCTTGACACGCTAAGCCCTCACGTTTCCAGAGATTCTGTTTGACAAATAATCGAGCCTCCGGGAATACATAGATATTAACGATACTTTTTTGTTGGTTTTCAGAACAATAAACATAAAAGATCTCCTTTTTTCTCTCTCTGGTTTTGTCCGTTTGGGATATCTGTTTTGACAACTGCTTTGTTCAGGAAAATACGAGGTACTGCAGGTATATGATAATAATTTCATAATTTCCAAGGCAGTGAGTATTTTTAGAATTTGTGCATTTTCAGTTATACATACACTTTTATTTTTTGACAAATGGGAGGTAAGTTTTTTAAATCTTATGTACCTATACTAAAGCCAAACTCGATTGGGAATGCTTGTCAACAAACAAATTTAAAATGAAGGTAGATTTTATGACCTTTTTACAACACCAACCACCATTTTATGACCAATATATTTTAAATTATGTTTTGTTTTTTTTTATAAAATCTTATTCAAAAGATATTGAATATATTAATTAGTTTTAAGCTTACTAATCTAATTTATTGTCGTGAATTCGTCATTAACTAATTAATTAAAAACAATAGGTACTAGTGATTTCTACCTTCATTTTTATTTTGTTTGTTGACAAGCATTCTCAATCGAGTTTGGCTTTAGTATAGATATTAATACGAGATGTGGTATTATTTGATATGGTTTATAGCTTGTAGAGAATACTTCGCAAAGCAAACAAGGAACATGTCCTACAAACTGCCGCCCTATATCAATCTTTAGTTGATTGTAGGTTTTAGCCACATTTAACTGTAATTACACCTTAAAGCATACCTTTGATTTTTGGTTTTGGTTAAACATAAAGCACTTCTTCACTAAACAATTAGGTTTCAACGCTAGTTGTTATCTTGATTAACAAAAAAGATTTGATATAGATGATAATGCATAACTACCCTAAAGATACCAGTATAACAAAGTAACGAGTAAATTGGAAATAAACCCTACCTCACTAACGATATAAGGTCATTTGAAGTCCAGTCAGGAGGTTGCGGTTAGACAAACACATATAATACCTCCCCTCCCCCACTTTCATTACCAGCACATCACCTGATATCTTTGTAACAATGAGAGACAGAGAAACAAAGTCTTTCATAATAAGCGAGTGGAAACACAGGGGAACTTTAGGTGAATTGTGGTCATCGTCAGACTAGGATTGCCGTGTCGACAATAGAAGCTTTGTTTAGTTTTTTCCTCTAATTCCTCTTTCGCATCCTATATGTGACTATATATTATGTAGCTACGTCATTTGTATTGTTTTTGTATGTTAGGACCAGTTTTTGTGAAATGTATTCTTAAGCATAACCATTGTGTTATTTATAACCTCTTGTAAAGGCAGGAAATCATCGTCAGGTATACATTTTCGAAAGAAAATGCTACATATTACAACCTATGCTTTTCTTCGACTATAATTAAATTAATTAATTTATTTTATTAATGGACTTTATAAAAACCTTGTTCATCGACATTGTTACCAGTGATTATAATAGTTTTTGTCTCTCAATCAGTTCAAGGTTTTGGCACAGCCAATAATAGTGTAAAAGAATATACACGATAAAAATGTGTTTGAGTGAATTGCTGTAAGGAACTGAGTGCTTGGCTATATATTTTTTAAAGATACTGTAAGTTAACTACACAAATGACTACTTAAGCTTTTTAGTGGGATCTTCTCGGACCAAGACGCGTTTGGAACACTCATAGCTTTATTTGAAGTTTTCAACCAAGTTTTCAATAAATAAGACCTTGGACTTACATACCTACATAAAATTAGATATTTATCTTTTAGGAAAAAAAATTGGTCATCTGTAAAGTCGGTTTACTGACGATAGTTGAACGTGACAACGTCTTAAGAAAATACTGATGGAATGGTAGCATTTAATTGGTTATTAAAATTTTTAATTTAAGTATATTTTTATAAATATTAATTTAAATTAATAAAACAATTGATTTTGATTTTATAAATTTATATTTTAAATTTATAATAAATATATTAATTTTTAATTTAAAATTAATATACTTAATAATTATATTTAATAGACGGATGTCGAACGCTGCCGAACGCAAAGGCCGATTGTGCTTCTTTGTCGCTCGTTCTGCGTTCTCGCTTGCACTTCAAGCCTTACATGGAACGCCTCAAAGCGAGGTAACGCATGAATCATGTTTTTTCGTGCGTGCAGCCGGCTCTATCGAATTATAAGACGTTTTTACGTCAAAATGTGAAATTAGAACTATTAATTAAAATTTCTAACTTCTAACTTTTAATTAAAATTTCCAATTGCGTTTTTATCCTTAACAACTATAAAATAAAATTTATTTTTATTGCACATGTACGAGGCCCAGCGTACCGTTGCTTTTGTCTTTAAATATGAAAAAAAATGTTTTCGGAATCCAATATTTTAATAATAACGGGTCATTTTAGCGCAGAGGCGCGAGTGTGGGGCAATAAAATATAAAATTAGCAATAAATTCGGTCGTTCAGTATGCCCCGCACCTGCGCCGCGGTCACACCGCGCCGTAACTCAGCGGAATTGCACCCTCAGGCCGAATACCTTCCTAACAAAACAAATCCATTGCTTAATGCCGCAAAATTCATTTATTTTATTAATGTTCACTGTCCTCAGCTATGTATGGACAGACATATGCCGTTTGCATTTTCCGAGTCTGGTTGCTCTTTTCGAAACTAATTTTAGATTTGATTTTCTTCGAATATTTATGTACATATTTGTATACGTTGTACAATTTTAGAATTTTAGAATTTCATAGAATTGATCTTTTCAGAACAAGTTTCTGGATTTGAATTTCCTTGTATCTATTTATTTGTATGTCTATAAAAACATATACCTACAAATGAATAGATACTATAAATATTTAACAAAAGTGAGTTGTTTTCTAACAGAAAAAAAACAATTCGATATTAGGTTGGTTAAGGCATCTTTTCTAACGTAGCTCAAGTTTCATTTGGCTTTGTCCATGCCACCTGCATAATATGCAAAATATATCTAAGCGATTTCACGTATCGGTACGACGCCATGAAGATTTCAATTAGGGATATGGGCTAAACAAACTCCACTTTGACATCTCTACTAAGTTGACGTAATTTAATCTTAGATTTTTAGAAGAAGTAAGGCTCTTTATAATATAATCCTTTCACACCAAGTATCATATATTAAAGGAGATTGACACTACTTAATTAATGATTATTTCATATTGAATGAAAAACAGACGTAGCCCAAATTAAGTATTTGTATTTTCATTTAAATTATAATAAAAACAGAACTGTCCCGGGCAGTACTGCGTCGGCCGACACAATGTCTGGCGTTACGGACACCGACATGTGATATTGAAGACTGCAAATCGATATGTCTGGCTTTTGAAGTAAATTATACAATGGAATAAAGCTTCACTGGATTCTGAATTAAAAATGTTCCTCCAATTATATTATCCACCCAATTTAACTTATACTTATTGTTTATTTTCGTATACTCGTGTGTGTTTGGATTTTTTTAACTTATTAAAAATAACCAAACGCATATGTCATCATCATCATAATCATTATCAGCCTATTGAAGGCCCACTACAGGACCAGGCCTCCCTCTTTATAGGAGAGTGGATATGGAGAGTAAGCCCACCACGCTGCTCCAATCCGGATTGGCGGATGGGGTGATAATGTTTCATTTAGTAACAATCACTGTCAGATGTTGATGACAGTGACCGGGACCGACGGCTTAACGTGCTCTCCGAGGCACGGGGGTGTAACACCACCAACTTCCAGACTCCGGGCTTGGAATGTACTGAGAATTTCATAGAAGAATGAAAAACTCAGAATTATTCCGTGACCCGACCCAGGATTCGAACCCAGGACCTCGTGATCGAAGCCAGATAGGCTAACCACTAGACTAACGACGTAGACACGAACGAATATGTACGAAAACTTAATTATTATTGAAATTTTTAATGTATAACGGTCTGGTCTACAAGTGACTAAGCTTAATAAGCGCTCATAATCTTAGTAAAGATAAAATGAAGAAAATCTATCCTCAGTTAATAGGATATTAAATTACCTCTCGACTGTTATATGTTAAAATTATAGACGACTCATAACAATAAAAGTATAAACGCCGTAACTTTGCTCCGACTGTAGTTAATATCCTAGATTCGCATAATAATTTAATTTGTGTTTTTCTGTTCATGAACCAATGCTAGCGAATCGCATAACTATTCACCAAATACCCATAATGTAAAAAAAGGGACTAGGGTGAAATATAGATAGGAAGATATGGCCAGGCTTTGTTCACTTGGTTTTTTTTTTTTTTTTTTTTTTTTAATTTTAGTTTATTCACAACTGCCCTTTAGCGCAAAATAAAGAAAAAGAAAGGTTGACAAACATAAACAATAATACTATCCTAATAGGACGCGAGCATTAAGGTTTCGCTATTTGATACGATACCTTATGCTAAGTGCTTAAGACTAATTATTAATTAAGACTAACACATACTTAGAACTAGTTAGTATCTACTTAAAACTAATGCTAACATTGCTTTAACTAACATTCAAGCTAAAATTAATTTTATGGATGCCGCACATTATGGGATACAATTGTTAAAACATTTCAATTCGTTTAGGACGTAGCTGGCAAACTGGACAAATGACTCTAGGGCAGATTTCTTTTTCATTAATTCGTCTAGCTTGAAAGGTGCAACTCTAAGGTTGTCACAGATCATTGTGTGATTGAATCGCTTCGTGCCAAACCTTGGACAGCTCTCCAAGAGGTGGTCCAGGGTTTGGACGACAGAGGCGTCGCACGGACAAATGTTGTCAGTTGTAATTTTAAATCTGCTTAAGTATTCTTTGTGAAAACCATGGCCTGTTAAGATTTGGGTGAGAAAGAAGTTACGTTTGGTATGTTTGAATAGTTGTGTAATGTCAGTAAGATTTGGAAACAGGTGGCGTGTGCGTTGAGCAGTAGCAGCGCTTTCGTACCGAGACTGCCACGTGCTCCGGTTTAGCTCGCGTAATTCGCGCTTTACAAAACTAAGTGGAAAGCTGCAGTATGTAAATCTAGCACGCATGGCAGCAGCACTTTTGGCCGCTGCGTCAGCTGCCTCGTTGCCGGTGATACCCGCGTGGCTCTTGACCCATTCAAATCGTGAGGAACCTGGTGTGCGTGTGTGAATGAGTGCATGTATTCGTGTGACTATTGGGTGTGTACTACTCCTATTCCGAAGTGCCTCAAGAGCCGCGCGGGAATCGGAGAATAGAGTAAATGGCATCTGAGGATGCTTTGTATTGGCCCAAGAGCAGGCCATATCTATTGCGGTGAGCTCGGCCTGAAAGACCGAGCATGAATAATGCAGTTTGTATTTCTTAACAACAATCTGTCGGTCCCCAGAGTAGGCGACGAAAGCCGCTCCAACAGAGGAGTCCTCCAGCTTGCTGCCATCGGTGAAAATGTTAATAGTGGTCTGAGCATGATCTGAGGGAGATTGTCCACTGGATTGAGGAGAGATGATGGAAATTCTGTTAGCAGGATGTAGTAATTTGTGTGGAAGTGTAGGGCGTTCAAGTTCTATATCGTCCGGAAGAAAATGAGTGATGCCTGTCAATTTAGATTGTTCCAGGGTGTATACTTCTCGAATTTTGAGATCTAGAGGGGTAAGTTCTGCTAGTGCAAGTGCTGCTATAGTAGATACGGTCCTAAAGGCCTTGATGATTCTGATAGCAAAGCCGCGCTGCATTGCCAACAATTTCTTTCGGATACCTTTTTTAAGTGCTGCCTGTCCCCACACACCGGCAGCGTATGTTACAGTAGGCTCGATGACCTGTGTGTATATGGTTTTAATATTCTCGGGATGTATGCCCCAAGTAGGTCTGCAGAAGAGGCAGAGCCTGTTAAAAATTCGCGTGGCTTTGTCGATCGTTTGTTGCACATGTTTGTTGAAAAGCAATTTTTCGTCTATCAATACTCCCAGAAGTTTAATTTCTCTGACGAATGTAAGCTGGTTGCCATCCATAGTGATGACTGCATCCTTGGCTTTTGGCGTGAAAGCGATCATCTGTGTCTTTGCCGGACTAAAGCTCAGCTTGACACTTAGGCCCCATTGAACAATTTGCTTAAGGGCTGCATTGACGATCTCCTGGAGTCTGCTTACGCTGCAGCCGTGCGCGACTAGGAAAACATCGTCCGCAAATGCCTGTATGTGGCAGCCTTCAGGGAGATGCATCTCCAGCAGCTCGTCTAGGATGATGTTCCACATGATAGGGCCACAAGCTGACCCCTGGATACAACCTTTTGACAAAGTCTTGACCACTCGCTCGCCAGCATAGCACAGCACGGCTTTCCTATCTCGAATGTAGCTTTCAACTAGGCCGAAGATGTTCCTTGAGCAGCCTACACGTCTGAGCCCATCCAAGAGAGCAGGCCACCAAGCATTGTCAAATGCCGCCTTAATATCCAAGGAGACCGCAATTACCTGTTCCCTGTTTCGTTTAGCAGCGAGGATTACTTTGAGAGCAGTGGATAAAGCCACTGTGGTGTTGGTTTGCTCTCGGAATCCAAATTGACGGCAACTAAATTTACCTGCTAGGGATGCAGTGAACGAAATTCTATTAATAAACAGTTTCTCCATTAACTTTCCGAAGACAGGTATAAGTCCGATAGGTCTGTGTGATTCGAGCGCACTATAATTTGGTTTTTTAGGTTTGGGGATAATTTTTACAAAGGCCTGCTTCCACTGCTTAGGAAAATGTTCTAATTTAAGACATCTATTGTAAATTTCTGTAATTAGTTTCGGATATGCTATGGTAAATTCTGAGCAAATATCAGCGGTCAGGCCGTCCATGCCTGGTGCCTTCTTAGCATTCATGTTTTTGAGTTGTTCCAGCAACTCCTCGGCAGTGAAAGGAGGCTCATCGGCGGTGTCGGGTCTCTCGTACATAAGTCTTCTCAAGTGCTTGTGTCGCGCTGAAGTGTCAGGTGTGTCGTCTGGGTAGAAGTGGTCCAGAAGAGTTTTGGCTGTCTGTTTGGCATCAGTTGTATATCCGCTACCTATATTGAAGGTAGTGGGAGGTCGGCGGGGTGTCGAGTCTTTTAGAAGGCGGTTGGTGAGTGACCATACGTTTTCTTTGGTCTGCAGGTTGCAGAACTCGCGAAAGTTAGCAGTCGAAGCTTCCCTAAGTTCTTGAGCATATATGGTGCGTTTTTCGTTCAAATCGTCAGCCAAACGAATCACATCATCTTCAGAGTTGCGCCGCTTTGCGGTATGTAGATTACGATGTAAGCCAATGACCTCTTGTTTCCGATTCTCGAGCTGGTCGGTCCACCAGGGGGGCTTAAATCGGCCACCATGCCCCCTGGTTGGCATAGAGTTTCTGCATGCTGCATGTATCACTTCGGTAAGTCTGTCAATGAAGATTTCTATGCCGATCGTGTCAAGTTCTGATATGTCTATGTCGAGTAAATCTGAGTTGGTCATAAGCGTGTGAATTTCAGCCTTAAAGCTTGCCCAGTTTGCTTTTTGACTATTATACACGAAGGTAGAGGATGAAGCTGTGTGTGTGGTTTGGCGATTGCTAGATAGCTTGATAGAGAAAGTAATAGCGTTGTGTTGGGAAGTGGGGCAAGCCTCAAGGCAGACCTTCCAGTCGCTAATAAGGTCAAGCACTGATGCCGAAGCCATAGTTAGGTCAATAAATGAAGCGCGCGGTCGTCCATGGGTAACAGTTTCGTAAGTAGGAGTGTGGCCGGTATTACAGAAGAAGAGGTTATGCCCGTGTGCAATATCGGAAACTTCATGTCCGCGAGCATTTGCTCTAACGCTGCCCCAGATAGGGTGCCACCCGTTAAAGTCGCCCCCCACCACGCAGCGAGAATCCCCAATACTTCCTAGAAAAAAGTCTAGTCTATCAAGAGTACCAACATTATCGACACCTGGTTCCACATACACAGAGGTTATGTAGAAGGAGGAAATTCCAACTGTCAGCTGTGCTACTGCCATATTGCCTGTGGAGTATTGGGCAAAGCCAAGTGATTTAAAGTTGGTGATTCCCTCCCTAATAAAAATGCACGCTTTTACCCGGTCATTAGAACTGGTCGGGAACTGGAAGATTTGTAAGCCCGGAATATTTTGTACTGTGTTCCATGACCCCACATATGGCTCAGATACAAGAGCCACAGAATAATTTGCTGTTATAAAAAAACGAGTGAATTCTTGTAGAGCGCCTTTTGATCTATCTAAATTGCATTGGATAACTTTAAATGACTTAAGCGGATCCATAGTCAATCCTGGAAGTTACTCGCCTTTTTATTGCAACGGCTATTGGGCAGGAAGAAGCCGTGGCTCTGTGCGCAACGTCGTATTTATTATCAAACTTTGAGTTGTGTGAAGCGCAATTGTAACAACGCGGAGTGTTCTCCTTATATGTACACTCAGTGCTCGTATGAGAATTGTCTGCACAGTGAGCGCACCGCTTGATCTCACTGGGGCATCGCGTCTGGATGTGTCCAAAATTTAGACACGAGTAACACTGGGTAAATGGAGAGAAGTCCTCGCAGTGCACTCTCTGATGGTCTACTCGGACCCTTTTCATAGCGACGGCTATCTGCCATACAACAGGACTGACTACTAGTGCTGCGTTGTATAGTTTGGGGTTTCTGTTGTTTCTTTTGAATTTCAGATGTATATTGTTCTCGTTAACGTCGCGAAACTCTGGGTTTTGTTGCAGCAATATTTTTATCAACTCATCACTGGGAGTGTCAATCGAAATACCCTTAAGCATAACCATAGGATTGAGCCTTCGAGCCTTCTCGGCAGTGACCCGCGAAGAACTGGAGTCGCATAGGCGCAATAATACATCGTCACAGTCTCGTGACGTATCAAACTCTACGCGTATTTTGTTGTTGGACAAGGGCACTACTTTGGCTGGCGCATATTTAGTGTCCCTGAAGGAAATACTCTTCCTAAACGCATCAATAGTGTCTTGTCTGCTGTTTACTGGGACCTTGGAGGATACAATGATTGCAGGCCGCGTTTCGGATTTGTTTTTGCCTGCACCATTGGTGGCTGCAGCTGGGGGTCGACCGGCCATCTGCGCATAAGACGCGTTTGCCGAATCGGGAGGAGGAAAGGTATTGGAGGCGAGAGTGAGTTGGCTGCGAAGCTTTCTTACCTCCTTAATACAAGTGGTCAGCTCCGCTTTCAGATTCTCATCGGTCGATGCACGAGTGAGGTTCGGGTTCTGGGTCGATCCTTCCGCCGAAGCAGATGCTAGAGAGGACGGCGCGGGCATGACAGTTGACGCGGACATCGCTGGGGTCATCACTAATCGCTCATAAGCAACCATCGCTCTGCGAGATTCCTCAGCAGCGCGGACGACTAGTCTTTTCTTAGTGGCGGTGATGGTCCTGCCTTCTTGCATTGCCTTAATAGTTATTGATGAGAGCAACGTAACTACCTTCGACAGGGAGGGTAAATCTTTCACTTCTGAGGCCGTTGCTGGGAGATCAATAGGTATTTGTGAGGGGGCTACGCGCGCTGCACGTCGCGGAGTGCATAGTGGAGTCGTCGGGATAGCTGCCGCTGGTGGTGAGAGTGCGGCAAAAGCATTGTTCGTATCAATTGAGTTATATGTTTCTGTCACTATTGTAGGATCTTGAGAGAGGCTGGGGGGAGAGTATGTTTTGCTGTTTGAGGCCATTGTTCTAAGTATTACAAGTGTATACTATATTATGATTTTATTATTATTGAGAGGAGTATAACTACCTAATTCCAGTTTGCTGTCAACGTTAGTTAGCTATGGTAGTCATTTTTATTTAACTTTTTTTATATTATACCTATTTATTTATTATACTTATACAAATAGAAGAAATAATAATATTTATGAAATAATAATAATAATAATAAAAAAAAGATACTGTGTAATCGAACTTAGTGTCTATAATATTCATTCGCTTCGTAAGTGTATTCACTAAAAATGTTTATTCGCTGACGATAACAATCCAAAAAAAAAAAAAGTGTCAATACTTGAAGCAGGGTTCGAACTCACGACCGTTACGTCAACTGACTATGGTCAGTTGAAACCAAAAGTTCAATGTTCGAATTTATGACGCTATGACCTCTAGTAGACTCAGCATTCGGACTGTAGATGGCGTAATGGGTAGATAGCGTTTGGATAACGGTATGATGCAGTGTATTCAAAATTTAACGATTTCTATTAAATGTGATTTTCACTTGGCGCACTGTTATTTACACTGTTTTTACTTTGTTGGTATGCATTTTAAATAATTTTGTGATCGTAAGCAGAGTTATTGTCAGAAATTATTGATAATTTTGTAATAATCACAGCATAAACCGTCACTGTATATTTACAACTTTAAATCCTTTATATTTAATATTATAACGATATTTTATATTTCACATCATTAATTTATTATTGCACAACATTTGTAATCTGAGTTATACACGATTCAACACTGTTAAACATTTTTAATCATTTTTAAAATACGGAGTGACTCAAACTATGTGTTGTTAGGGCAACGGTGGCGCCGCTTCTCTGTTCACTTGGTTAGTAAAGTAGGAATTCTTCTTCAGAAAAAAATTAATGCGATCGAAGGTGCGTTTTAAACTAGAGCATTAAAGTAATCATTTCTAGGCACTCTAACTGAAAAAAATGTATTTAATTATATTATGTAGATCCAGTTTCCATAAAGAGAATTTTAACAGCTATTATTATAAAGGACTTCTGGGTTATCCCTTTTAGCGCCAAGCGTTAGTCATTCAGACAGTTTCATAGCACAGAAGCGACGAGCGGCGGTGTTAACATTATCTTTGCTAAATTTTAAAGCATATTATTACAAGCAGTGTCAAATAAATTTACTATTTAACATTGCTTGTAATAATTATTTATCTTACTCGTATAGTCAGTGTGTAAATTTTTTACTAAGAATAACGTTGCAAGAAATAACGTCCTAAAAAAATAAGTCTGCTTCCCAGATTTTTTACAAGGATGTAACCGTAGTTTTGTTTTTATGCAAAATTTCCGCTTAATATTAGTTAGCCCGACCCAGAATCGTAGCCAGAACCTCGCGACCCGAAACCACATATGCTTATTATTCGACCAACGAGTTATTATACAAATAAAATTTTTTAACAAAAATAGAACAGATTCAAAACGCACTAAAAAGTAAAAAATAACTGTGTCATTTAGTTGCTTTAATTTACTTAAGCATATCAATGAAGTCGGTGCCAGCCAAGTTTAAGGAACATTTATTTAACGTAGTAAAACAGTTTGTGGGTTCTAGGTAATGTCCTTAAAGTAGAAACCTTGGCTGGCACCGACTCCTAGATATGCTTAAGTAAATTTAAGCAACGAAATGACACAGTTATTTTTTACTTTTTAATGCGTTTGGAGTCAGTTCTATTTATTGTTAAAAATTTTTATTTCTTACTTTTTAGTGATTAATCGCCACGTAACGTATTCGTACTATACTGTCATAGTATATTATACGACACTTGTAGCCAAAAAGCTACCGATACTTACACAAAAACCGAAATCGCTGCAAGTATGCCTATAAAATTTGAAGAGTTCCTTCAATTTTCCCAGGACATCATCATCATCAGACCCTAACATGATGACAATGTGATCACCTTGGAAGTGTGCCCTTTCTAATAAAAAAAAATAAAAATCACCACCACCACCACCACTCTGTAAAAAGTTCTGCGTGGTCATACATAAAAAAAAATATGCGTGTCGATTTGAGAACCTCCTACGTTTTTTTTCGTCGGTTAATGATGAAAAATAACTTTAACTTTTCATGTAGGTATTTTGTTAGCCGACTTGAGTTGTAAGTGAATTTCGCTGCATCCTGCACTGGGCATCGGTCTGTTATTCAACACAGACGACTCATGAATAACACAGATCTACTCATAGACAGTATAAAATACATAAATAATACAAGCGAAACTACAAACAAACGCCAAGTTATAAATATGAAACATCCAATTCAATACCTACAACTGAATAAGGCTGATACAAAGGGCATTAGAGAACCATAAGCCGATAAGGTATACAATAAACTATTTATGGAACTGCCTAAGCCTTTTTAACTATATCTAGTCCCCAATTAACTACTTCAAATATAATATAAGTCGTAAACAACACTTATCAGTGCACACAAGTAGAACTCGCTTCGTAAAAGAGGTAATCAAGGGCCATTATAAAATGCCGTCTTCCATTAATTTATGACGCGGTCTGAAAACCTCGCCCTACTAATCCATACTTATTAGGGATAATGGAGAACCGAACAACTCCTGGTCCTTTATCTACACCATAAATATCAAGTTATCTCCCCGTACTGGTAGCCTGAGGTGTCGAAACTGCGATTTAACGATTTAATGATACTTTTATTAGACTTCGTATAATAATATTTTAATGTGAGATATAAGTTTCAAATTAAAATGTTCATAAGCTGACATTAATATCTTATCATACGTTATAAATAAATAAATAAATAAATATTATAGGACAATTACACACATCGCTATATAGTCCCAAAGTAAGCGTAGGTGCCTGTGTTATGGGTACTATGATAACTGATGAATATTTTTGTATATATTATACATAAATACTTATATAGATATACACCCAGACACTGGAAAACAACCATGCTCATCACACAAACATTTTTCCAGATGTGGGTATCGAACCCACAGCCTAGGACGCAGAAGAAGGGTTACTACCCACTGCGCCACTTGGCCGTTATAATAGCCTCAATAGTTTAACGGTTAAAGGTTAGCCTAAAATATCCTAGACTCAATTTCCGCTATTAGCACTATTGAAATAGTATGTTGACTCTCAAAAGACCTACGAGTATGTTTAGTAACTTAACCAAAGCAGTTGCTACAAGACTACTACTATATCGATAAATTGATATAGTGATGATGAGAAAAAGATTTTTAGTGACGTCACAAAAGATTAGGTATATTTTCTTTATACTTATTACATAAACATAAATACATAAATACTTTCATCATTATAAAATTTATTCGTCTACAGCCTATACAATGGTTAGGTAAATAATTTAAGCCCTTGTTGTTCTAATAAAGTAGTAATTTTTAAATTGTAATAAAAAATAATAGTTTCAATGGCTATCTCTTTAGAGGTTATGCATTGCCTCTGAAAAAGAGTAAGTGTGTAACCGTATATATTATTATTTAACAAATATTACTCATAATCGAACTAATAAAATATGGAGACCGAAATAGGAAACCTACTAATATTAAGTAAGAATAAAATATTTAATTACAATAGCTCTAAGCACTGGATAGAAAGTCTTTAATAACCTTCTTTAATAACTTATTGTAGATTACCATTTCGAATACTCGTTTGTTAATTATACCAAGTAATTAAAATTAGTACTGAATATCCTAAATAATCTTATAACAACTAAGAAGAAAGATAATATAAATAATGATTCTTAATTAGATAATCCTTGCTAAAGGTGCATTAAGGAGATGATTTCAAATGAATATTGTACCTAGAGACTTCTTATTAAAAGCAATAACTTTAATTTAGACTTCACGGGCTATCTTACTGGAGTCGTAAAGGATTTCTTTGATTAAAGATAAAAATAACTTTATTCAATTTATTAGCAGACTTATTTACGCTCTCGAGATAAAACTTCTCGCAAATGGAAGGGTAATGTAATGAAGCAATTAGTGAGTAAAAGATTCCCATGAAAATAATGTGTTTGTTATGTTTTATATCAACATCTCAGTTAACATAAAGTATAAATTAAATTATTATTAATTAAATTGATTTTTTTAGTTATATAGCAAAACCGATTTAAACCGGTGGTGGTTGTATTTTTACCCGACTACGTCAGAAGGAGGGTAATGTTTTTTGGGCGTATGTAGGTATGTTATTACGTATGTGCATGTCATTTCTTTGGCACGCGCGACCATTGAATTACTGTGTAATCCAATCCGCGCGACGGTCTAAACAGTTGGGCAGATTTTAACATATGAGGTCTTGTTGAATTTATCAAAATTGGTATCAATATGGTAGTGATATAGGCTTTATAAATTTTCATTATAGTGGCTGTAAATGAAAAAAGGGGTCAGTTGATCTTTCTTTGCCAGCAGGCAGCAAATTATTGTTTGTGCCCGCCTGCAGCTAATAACTATTGGAGTAAAACATTAGTGTTGTAAGGTACTAGTTATTAACAGCAGGTCTAAACCATAAAGTTGTCTACCATACTTATTGATACTGACAGTAATTTTCGTCTATTATAATTCTAATGACGAAGGTCTGGCCACATTACAGTACATCACTCAGGTTTTCTGACCACACGTTATACACTCATAAAATTCTTTTTAAGATTCTTCTGTAACAGGATACAATTTCATCCCCATAGTATTCTATTAGAGACACTTAGGGAGACGAGATTTTCGCAATGCGTCGGGTGCGGAGAAACGTGAAATATCCAAGAACTTCCTAATTCGATCAGGTTGTAATCCAATTTTTCCTTCCCGCTGCAAGACGTGGAGTACACATGAATCGCATCAATCTCGCAAATATATCTCTGTTATGTATGTGTCACTTTCTACAAATAGACTTTTTAAAAATATCTTTTAAACATTGCTTTTGTGCTATTTATTTTTGTCAGGGATACAATTTTTAACCTTCAGTAAGCACTGAAAAATATTTGTTTTATACCAACTAAATTGCATGACGCAGTTGAGACTATGCATTTCTATTTATTTATAAATATTATTTGATTCACAGTTTTTAATCGAATCTAGTTACGTTTGTAAAGGTTCAAAAAATCAGAGCATTGAGCTCTAATTAATTTATTAGTATATACTTAATTCTACATAGCATTCTTGACTGCTTCTGCTTAAGTTACCTTTAATAGCTTTTACATCTATTATGTCTTTAAAAGATAAAATAATAATAAATTTTAAATAACACTCAAAAAGCTTTTGTTTCAGCTTAATGATTTAACAAGTATTTATATCATTCGCTACATTAGAATAAAGTAAAAGAAACAATGTAAAAAGAAGAATGCCAAAACCGACGTCAAAAGATAAGCGAACCCTTTTTGTAAGTCCATGGTAATCGCGGGTGGTAATGAATACAGACAGGTGCGCCGAAACTATTCAAAGATAAAGAAACGATGACTAATGTTACTTTTATAGTCGAGAAATGCTTACTCAGCATCATATTCGTACAAGTCGGAGGTGATACAAAAGGCGTAGATTATCAATATTCATTGTTCACCCGATCGATATCATGCAGCCCCTTGAACTGATTGTCAGTTCCTATTAAGCATATAAAAGTAGATGGTATTTTTAGGGTTAGCACTTACCACCCTTAATATTCTATTTTTAATAATAATACCACCCTCAGTCAATCTATATTGTTCCCAGAACCATCAACAGTTCTTCGTCATCACATGGGTATATTCATCATACATACGTTTTGGTTTGGGAAAACTAAAACTCGTAGAGTGCTTGAGTGCTATTTTATGCTAATAGTCAGTTGCAATTCCAGTATACGCTGGATACACGAATTTATTTTTCTAGTAATTTTCTCCTGATCGAATGTTTATTAATGTTTAGACATAAGAGGAAGAAAAAATATACTATTAACTGTAGAATGGAGGCATGAAAATCACAGGTCACAGGGAAGATGTAATAAATAAAATAAAAAGTGCAAACTGGTCAAATACTTATTGATGACGCTAACTATTTATAAGTTTTATACTGACCACTGAAATATTAAAAATAATTATCTCCGTTAATAATACACAAGGTGGCTACTATTTAAGAAAGTTAAAAGATCGCTAGTTTGTTAACAGGGCTTTATTTAGTAATACCTACATTTGTTGTCTGAACAAATAGTGGCAACCCTGCCTTCGCACCCAATGGGGGAGTCACGGAGTCAGTAAGAAAATTTTCCTCATTCATTTCCTTAATTGGCTCCGTAATAAGCTTTAGCAAAGAAGCTACTTTAATACTTTTGAGAGGCGCAAGATATTGCACTGTTAATTGGGTTGAACATTGTATTAGATTTAGCTAACGCAGTTGGAATGGCAATCAGGGTCCAGGTGTGTTAATCCACTTACGTAATGTAGAATACGCTCGTGCAGGTCACTATCATATACCTATTGCAGGTAGCTCCTGAAATAGGGAAATATACAACATTAGTAAAAATATGTGTTGCCATATTTAAAAAAAAACACGCCTACGTTAGCAGGTTAATAATACAGACCAAGACCACGATAAGGAGGATTAACACCACCAACTTATAATTCCAGGCTGAAATTTTTTACGAGGGCATCTTTCTTGAAGGAAAGAAAAGCACAGTATTTCTTAGCCCGACCCAAGATTTGATCTCAAAATCTTGTGATCTAAAGTAGGTAAGTCACTAAAGTGGATTAACGAGGCAGTTGTCGGGTAGATTTATGTTAACATAGTAATATGTTTACTTAACTGTCACTCGACACAAAAGCACAATGGATCCAAAAGAATGCTTAAACGACACGATAATAACCATCGAAGCTTCCTGCTAACCCGATATTATGATCCATTGTTGCATACCGTACCGCTCGCCTTAACTACATTGTGTCATAGGAAACCAGCCGTCATTTTCAAAGTCCATAGGTAGGTTATAATTTATGACTCCCGCATGTTACCAAACCGCTATCAAAGCAATATGTCAAACGCATCCGCCAGGGAAACCGCGGGTACGTCACCTGCAGATATTTGTCAAAACTTCAACAAACAAACTTAGTTTTACACTTCTAAAACAACCATTCTATCCAATTTCAACTTTATTGCAATAGCCATAAACATCGAGAAAAGTTTTGGATTGTATGATACAAAGGATTGTTTTGAAATGTCGTCCGAATATTGTGGCGATATGTATTAGGCTGTCAAATATGGTCGCGCGGAGACGGAAGCGGTGAGATTTATCGCCAAACTTTAATACATAAACAAACATAACTTTCAAAGTTGTTATCAGTGCTATATTTTGTATTGTATAGAAAATAATTGAAGCATATCGTGTTACAGTTTGTATTTCACTACCACACTGCATTATTTACTGGAAGTAACAATGTTTATACGTAAAATACTTGTTACATGTGCAAAATTATCGCCTACTAGAATAATCGAGAGGGGAGTTTAGGGTGATAAACTTTAAATCTCATAACCATTAAAACGATCACTATCACAATATGTTCTTGATATTTAATAGAAATAGTTTTACGTGTCACTTAATCACCAACTGAATTATCAAAAAATACTTTGTAAGTATTTTTTGGAAATAGATGTTTTAGCTGCAAAGATCAAATAAATGAACATATAAAAAACTTTCCATTCCCAAAATATTTCAAACTGATTTCACCACTTATTTCATATCGATATTATTATGTACCATACGTACATATTGCCTACGAGTATCTATTGAAAGCTCAGATTTTATAGGTGCACATAAATCGAATGCATCTAAAACCACAATTGGATCACGCAGCGAACTCATTTCCTACCTAGTATCCGCGTACAGTTTCGAAGTATCTACCTACCTGCCCCCGAGGGTGTCGGGGTAATTTATGATTCGAGATAACGAGGGCTCACAACCTTATCGTTGTCCCTTACTCTTTTTTTCTACGTTTCTAGTACGTTTTTTTTATTAGCAAATCGACCATTACTAGGAGTGTTATCGATCGACAATCGCTAACTTTTTACTGTTGGAGCATTTTTCTAGCAGCTCGTTTGAATCGTAGCGAATTTTTTTAGAGTTAAAGTATTCACAGACGTGTTCGTTCATTAGTAAAAAATCTTATGAATACTTACAAGCATCTTTGAACGTTAACTGAATGTTTTATACCCTTAATAGTTCCTGTTTCATGTGATTTGAGCCGAAAGAAGAGGATAGGTTCGGTGTGTGATTCTGGTGTAGATACTCTTTTCACACACATTTCCTTACGATAGATTGGACGAGAAAATGGAGTAATGGCATAAAATACATAACAGTACTGTTATTAGTCATGTTTAAAATAAGGCACTTTCGTTTATGGTTATCATAGTCATTCTTAAAAAACTATACTATTGTTTGGTGTAGGTAGGCATTGTTTTTGTTTGTAGAGGTCAGGTCAGAAAACTAAAAAATGAAAATTTTCTGAAAAATGAAAATTGAAAGTTAAAGGTGAGAAAACTGAAAAATTAAAATTTTCTTCTTATAATATTTATAAAACTTGGGAAATTTCAATTCATGAAAGCCTTTCTTCACTTTCGCAGATATCATATTTTTAAGGCGCGTGTCATGCCTCAGTAGACATTGCGTACACCTGTCGACGCCAGGTTTATAGCTCTTTCTGGAAATGCAAATTTCTTTTGTCTACTTATTGAAATAGACTTTTTGTTAGGGTAGTTTTTCACAATAAAAGATGTGAAATGTGCCGCCATGACAAATATTTAACTTTTGTTATAAAGAAAATTAACGCTTTTATAATTTTTAAGCAGGCATCATGCTAAAAACCGTAAGACACTAACAAACTCTCCATTATCGTTAAATAGTGTACATGATCTGCTGTACGGAACACTTCCGTAGACGTCGTATTCGTCGTAGTCGTATCGTTAATGGGTTGGTTACGATAATATTAGGAAATTATCAATAATCGAGTATCACGATTGAAAAGGTTTTGTCAAAAGAGATATGACAAAAACCTCTACAATTACTCATACCGTGAGGAAGTCACTACCAGAGGATGAGCCAAGTCTTTTTCTTCTCCACCCTTAGCATCATCTACCCAAAAAATATAAAATCTTTACTGTTTCCCATAATAAGATTTATGTAACAGCACCAAATTTTTTTATTTCCATTTCGGAGGCGCCAAACAGTTCTCGCGCGTCTAAAGAATAGCGTCTATTTCCTGGATCCATTTATTTGCTTCCGCCCAAACATTATTATAACTCACAGCCGTTATTTAACTCTACCAACGCTTTTAGCGATGGCCTTGCTTTTTTATTCATTACCTAGATTTAACTCCTTTATTCATAGAGTAACACTTTCTTTTTTTAACCGACGAAAAAATACGGAGGAGGTTCACAATTCGACACATATATATGACGAAGCCGAGGTTCCTAGATTATTTTTAAAAAGAATGACGTCAGCATTGCTGACGTCATGTTCTCCACTATCACTCATATTTACAGTTTATGTTTTTAATGTTTTGATTTTAAAAGCAACGGTAGGTGAAATCAGAATATCAAAATAACAATTCTCATAAATTTATTTAATTAAAATCAAATGTTCATTTAATATTACAAGTGATATAGGAGTAATTATTATAGTAAGACAAAAGAATACTTAACTTAGAAATCACTGCTAGTTCCCACCGGTAAAATCAAACACTTCTCACACCAATCGTACCCCACGCGCAACACGACTTCGACTGAACTGTTGAACACTCCTCGTCTATTTTTATTCCTTCAACCCCTCTACTAATCTCCCTACCTCTGATTTTACCGGCGCGAACACTTTTAGTTATTTAGCAACTCTTTAATAGTTTCTACAATAAATCTATACTTAATGCCTAGTTTTATAATCATCTTTTAATGTTTACTATTTGTTGGATCATTATAAATTTAACTTTTAAACTGATATTAATTAATTACTATTTACAACGTTCGCGCCTAGCGCCCTCTGTATGATTGAATTAGCAGTGATTTATCAACTTGTAATAATTATGTGACAATTGTTAAGTTATAACTTACTTATAAAATCATCCTATAATATTTACAGCATATTCGAATGTAAATAAAGTTAAGTTAACTGATATTAATAATTACTCCTTACAATCATCCGACGTTAGTCGATACAATTACTCTTAAATTGTAAACTTATAGATAATAACATTTATTTATCTTAGAGGATGTACAATACAATCTGATAATTTTAATTCGAAATAAATTGTTTACATATAATTTACATGTGCATTGTTATAAATTAGCGCCGATACGGCCATTCTGATAACAAAGTGCGTGCTCAGCACTTTTTATTTTATTGTAATTTTTAACCAGTACTTAGTACATGGATGTATGTATGATAGTAATGCTATAGCACTACTGATCGTCTCATCATTTATTTGTTGTTTATATTTATTTATTTATTGTTCACTTGTTCAGTGTACTATTTTTATTTCTGTTATTGCTTTGCATTTAAATATGCTGACCATATTTAGTCAAGGTAGAAGGTTGATGCTGTGCTCTAGGCGGTCCTGTGCGCCGCGGTACACAGAGGCCCTAAAGGATAAGGTAAGGGTGATGCTGGGGTCTGGGCCTTATCATGACCTTCGGTCCCCAGAGGCTCTGAAATATTTGGGATGATGCTGTGCTCTAGGCGGTCCCGTACGCCGCGGTACACAGAGGCTCTAAAGGATTATTGGTAAACAGGTCGATGCTGGGGTCTGGGTCATTTTTGACCTTCGGTCCCCAGAGGCTCTGTAAGAAAATAATTCATGCTGGATGGAAAAGAGGATCTAAATACTAATTATAATTCATTAGGTGTCATTTTATTGAAATTATTAGTGTTTTGGTGAGACTATCAACACTGCAATAACACACTTTTATTTATTATAATTGATATACCAATTATAATAACTATTGTAAAAAAAAAAAAACGTATTACTGAGCATAATTACTAACTATTATGGCAAATATGTTTTAATGATTATAAACGAAATTGTTGATAAGATTAATAAGTTATATCTCACCAATTATGGTTGCAGAGTTCATGAAAACGCTCTATTCACACACACCTATACACTACACTGTCACCTTATTATTATTGTATGCTATCATACACTTGCCGACGTAGTATTTTCTGGCTCTGGGACGTCAAGTCTTCCCGCCGATACGGTTGCCTGCTGATCAGGTTGCGGAGCACGTCTAAGCTGGTCATGAGCCACTTTACGGGCACGGCCTGTTCCCATAACCTTCTTTACAAGGTAACGGTCGTTCTGCAGGACGCGATGAATCTCGTAAGGTTCGCTGAATTTTAAATCCAAACATGTTTGATTACGTGGGTTGTTTTTAATTAACACGTAATCACCCCTTTGAAATCTGTAAATCTTGTCTCTTCTTTTATCAAATCGTTCCTTTTCTTTTGCAGCGGCTAATTGCATTTTTTGAGAGACATGTTGATACAACCGATCAATGTCAATGCTTTGCTCTTCTAGGTTTACCAGACCATGGAGTTCAGGTGGAACGCAGTGCTTACGACGGGTAAGTAACGTAAGTGGTGCAGTACCGGTGACGCGGTGAGGAGTGCAATTCAGGGCCAGCTGTAGGCTATCTAGGGCTGTATGCCATAACTCTGTATCATAATTCTTAATCATAACCAGGGCATTTTTCAGCACACCCATCACTCGTTCCACTTGCCCGTTAGCTCGGCTGACTCCTGGCGATATGGCATGTATGGTAACGTTGAACCGGTCACAATAACTTTTAAATTCTCCTAGAAATTCGCGCCCACCGTCTACTATAATTTGGGTTGGCGTTCCGAATAAGTGTATTGTACGTTTTAAAGCCGCTAACGTACTCTGTGGATTTTTATTAATCGCGTGGTATAAAAGAACGTATTTGCTGAAAGCGTCAATAGTTACTATAACGTAATCGTGTGTACCAGTGGTACCAAGTTTACCCGTTATGTCCATATGTATGACATCAAAAGCTGTAGTAGGTTTGGGTATGGGATGAAGTTGCACCTGAATGGCACCTGACGTACCTTTAGATGTTCTACACACTATACAATTTTCCACGAATGTTCTCACTATAGTACTCATGTTTTCGAGCCAATAAGTGTCCTTGATTTTCTTGAGGGTCTTTTCCCATCCGGTGTGTTTTAGTGCATTATGATAGGTGTTTATAAGACTCCATTGAAAAGCCTTAGGAACGATTACAGCCTGTTGAGGTCTTAGTGCTGAATCCTGCCAGACCTTCATAAGGATGTCGTCCTTCATAATGTATCCAGGAAGTTGTCGATTTTGTAGGATGTCGTTAATTTTTGGTCGTAATAGAGGATCTCGGTGTTGTTCAACTTTTAACCAATCTAGATCGTTAGTCATAATATTGACGTTTAATTCACTTGGGTTTCGACTAAAAAAAATCGGCGTGTTGCAGTGCTTGACCTTTTCTATACTCGATCTCGAAGTTATAATTTTGTAGGAACGCCCACCAGCGGTAGACTCGAGGAAGCAACTCCTTCTTGTGTTTGGACGCTTTGAGTGCATTGCAGTCTGTTACGACTGTAAATGAGCGTCCGTACAAATATTGACGAAAATGCTTTATGGCTCTGACCACTGCCAGCGTTTCGAGCTCGTATGAATGGTAACGGCTCTCCGCGTCTGTAGTGCGCATGCTCATATAGGCTATTGCGTGGCGACGTCCATCCTTTACTTGAATTAGGATCGCTCCGTATGCGACGTTGCTTGCGTCCGTATGCAGTTCAGTCGGTAAGCCTTCCTGGAAAATTTTCAGTACCGGGTCAGATGTCAAATATTGAATGATAGTATTACGAGCGTTTTCATGATGCACGCTCCATTCCCAACTCACGCCTTGTTTAGTTAATTCATATAAAGGTAACATGATATGTGCGAAGTTGCGAATGAATCGGCGAAAATAGCCAGCTAGACCATTAAATTGTCTAACTTGCCTTACATTAGTTGGTATAGGTGCCTTTACAAGGGCTTCGACTTTCCTAGCACTAGGTTTAACCTGACCGTCCGTTATAACGTTGCATAAATATTCAATAGAACGCTTGAAAAACGCAGACTTCTCTATATTTATAGAAAAACCTGCCTTTTCCAACGCTTGAAGGATTCTCTCCAAATGAGAAATCCCCTCCTCAAAATTGATGCATTTACTTAACACATCATCGACGTAAACTTGAGCAATACCTGCATTTCCTAAGAGATGTTGAAGTGCACGATTAATACAACGTTGATATACAGAACAGGCACTGCTCAGATATTGGGATTTGATGAAATCCCGCAGCCATGTCTAACGTGGTATAGTAACGTCCGTTTGTCAATTGGTCAATTTGGTCAGAAATTAAGGGCAGAGGATAGTGATCCCTGAGAGTGTTGGAATTTAATTCACGGTAATCTACACATAACCTGTCATCTCCAGTTTTCTTTTTGACTAGAATAATGGGACTTGAATATGGAGAGACACTTTCCCTGATAATATTATGATCGAGTAATTCTTTAACAATATTACGTACTTTTTCGCGTTCTATAGGACTTAGACGATAGGGTCTACGTTCTACATATTTGTTAGGGTCTTTTAAGCGTATTTCTAATTGCCCGGTATTAACTCGTGTTGTAGGAAATCCGTGAATAAATAGGTGTGAATATTTATTTAACAATCTACGTAATTGATTTAGTTCTTCATCATTACTAAGGTCGCAATCAAGAGTGTCAAAAATTGGATTATTTGGTTTTAAGTGCATAATTTTATATTGATGAACTAATTTGGGACCCGTTGCTGTTACTAAAACGTTGAGGTTAGAATTGCTGATAAGATCCATACCTATTAACATTTTCGAAGTTAGATCACAATTCGGGACAACGAAAAATTTAATTTCAATATTCATATCATCAATAACGCAAGTGGTGTTTGATGTAAACAATGATATTATTGGTATTTTTCCAATCCCGCGGAGGTAGTTAACGCAATGGATTCTTTTACCGGGTAATTTAAATGATATTTCCTCGCTGATAACTGAACATTCAGCTCCACTATCAAAGAGCGCTTGAAACGTGAAATCACCAATTATGACCGTCATATAGTTTAGTTTTGGGACTCCAACACAATTTACATTAGAAACTATAGCCTTTTCACGTCTATAACATGTTTCAAAAGTGTGTCCGATCTTTTGGCAAACTGTACAAACTGGCTTACTATGGGGAGTATGATTCTTATTTAACTCTTTATTATCATTGCCAGCTCGAAGCAAATTATTGTTGTTTTTTAATCTGCAATCTCGAGTGGAGTGATTGTTTTTCTTACATATTTGACAATAGAGAATGTTTTGCGAGTCATTAGGTCGAAAACGTTTATTTGGGGGTTGCGAAGTATTATTATTACTATTATGAGCACGTTTATAACGCAAAGTCGAAGCTATAGATATTCATTCTGGCACTGATGTCGCCTTTGCATTTAATAATTCTATCCTAAGACACTCATCGTTAATACAACCAATTACTGCTTCGACCGCGTCTTTGTCGTCTAATTTATTTTTTGTTACCCGCTTCCAAAGAACCCACGCTTTAGATAAATATTCGGATATGTCTTTGCTTGGATCATAATTATGTTCACGAAATTTAATAATATCTCGAGAATACCTGGTTTCCGGTTCAAATGTGGTGATTAGGTTATCCCGAAGTTCAGCCCACGTAGAAGTTGTCACAAGCCAATTGTCCACCCATAATTTCGCTCGACCATTGAGTAGACTACCGACTTTCATTCGTACTTCGTAATCATTGAGGTTATATAATTCAACAGCTTTACTTACATGTTGACACCATTCTCTAACGCCTACATCAGCATCAGGATCAAAAGAAGGTAGGAATATATCATTGATTTTTACCCTTTCAGGTCGCGGCGGCGCCGACAAACGATCAGACATTTCTTGCATCGTCCGCATCATTTGCATAAGAAAGTCTGTAGGGATATTCGTAGTCGACGGTTTCTCCAAAGATTTATTTGTAGGATCTGACCTACCCGCTTCTTCGGTAGGTATCACTAAAGTAGGCTGGGTACTTACGGTTTCTGATGTAACAGGATTTGCAGTAGTGGGAGTTCATCCCACTTCTGATGACGAAGCCGAGGTTCCTAGATTATTTTTAAAAAGAATGACGTCAGCATTGCTGACGTCATGTTCTCCACTATCACTCATATTTACAGTTTATGTTTTTAATGTTTTGATTTTAAAAGCAACGGTAGGTGAAATCAGAATATCAAAATAACAATTCTCATAAATTTATTTAATTAAAATCAAATGTTCATTTAATATTACAAGTGATATAGGAGTAATTATTATAGTAAGACAAAAGAATACTTAACTTAGAAATCACTGCTAGTTCCCACCGGTAAAATCAAACACTTCTCACACCAATCGTACCCCACGCGCAACACGACTTCGACTGAACTGTTGAACACTCCTCGTCTATTTTTATTCCTTCAACCCCTCTACTAATCTCCCTACCTCTGATTTTACCGGCGCGAACACTTTTAGTTATTTAGCAACTCTTTAATAGTTTCTACAATAAATCTATACTTAATGCCTAGTTTTATAATCATCTTTTAATGTTTACTATTTGTTGGATCATTATAAATTTAACTTTTAAACTGATATTAATTAATTACTATTTACAACGTTCGCGCCTAGCGCCCTCTGTATGATTGAATTAGCAGTGATTTATCAACTTGTAATAATTATGTGACAATTGTTAAGTTATAACTTACTTATAAAATCATCCTATAATATTTACAGCATATTCGAATGTAAATAAAGTTAAGTTAACTGATATTAATAATTACTCCTTACAATCATCCGACGTTAGTCGATACAATTACTCTTAAATTGTAAACTTATAGATAATAACATTTATTTATCTTAGAGGATGTACAATACAATCTGATAATTTTAATTCGAAATAAATTGTTTACATATAATTTACATGTGCATTGTTATAAATTAGCGCCGATATATATTTTTAAAATTTTTAAAGGGGTTAAAAGGCACGAGCAGCAAAACAGCATTAATCAAAATATCGACACATTCTAATTACAAACTTTCTAAAATCAAATCAAAATGAAACAATCTGACGGCAATCACATAATTTACTTAACGAGCATTTACATTTTATTACATTTTAACTTTTAACAAAATTAACTGGTAGCATATAACCGCCCGTAACCGCCACTTTTTGCTACAGTCTACCACAACAACAAAGAAAATCTGCACCTCAATAGTCTATGGTTCGCAATGCTGCCAACAATATATATTTTTTTATGTACGCATAATTTTTTACAGAGTTGCCCGATTTTGATAATTCTTTTTTTATTAGAAAGGGCACACTTCCATGATGGTCGCATTGTCATCATGTTAGGATCTGATGATGAATGAAATGAAAAAAAAACAATTATCAAAATCGGACAACAATGTAAGAAGTTATGCGTCAGGTCATACATAAAAAATGTGTTTAAAAAATTACTTTTTAGTGCGTTTTGAGTCGGTTCTATTTTTTGTTTTTTTTCACTTTTTTGATATATGTTTCATGGAATAGTAATCAAACAAAGCTGCTGTCGTTATATATCTTTACCGTACTGATTGCACTATATTATGCAAAGTATAAGTAATTCAGTGGTAGCAGATAAATCTATTGTCTTTTATGTTACGTACAATTTATTACAGACATAATCTTATGTGTTATCATAAACATAGTATACAAACAAACGTCCCAAATGACATGCTATCAATCAATCAGTGTACGATAGCTGTAATCAAAAGGCTTATTCAATTTACTTGTCGGCCCAGGTAGACGGAAACTGAGGCGTTTAATCCCATTGAAATTCAAAAGATCGTGTTTTATAGTCGAGATGAGATTTGTCCCCTAGGGATATAATTTAGAATCTTTTGCCGTAAAACGGCAGCCGGCCGGCGTACAACGCTCATTATATTTAGATCTGCAACGAGATTACTGGGAAAAGATGTTTGATAAACAACCCACTTATCAATTCGCCAGAGGCGTGATTGGGACCGAGGCGCATTGACATACATTAACCAAGATAAGCCATTCAATAGCATCCTTATAGGAGACTTTTTGAGGACCTCCGTGGATTAATAAGACGGAGGTACTGGGTTCGATTCCCGGCGGGGCCGATTGAGATTTTTCTTAATTTGTCTTGGTCTGGCTGGTGGGAGGCTTTCACCGTGGCTAGTTACCACCCTACCGACAAAGACGTATCGCCAAGCGATTCAGCATTCCGGTACAATGTCGTGTAGAAAACGAAAAGGGTGTGGATTTTCGTCTCACTCCTAACAAGTTAGCCCGCTTCCATCTTAGACTGCATCATTACTTAACATCAGGTGTGATAGCAGTCAAGGGCGAACTTGTAGTCGATAAAAAAAGAGACTTTTTTGCAGGTCTCTTGTCCCTTCTCCTATGAGGAGGAAGGCTCTGACCTGTGGCTAGGGTGTTGTTAAAATAGTCTGATGATGATTAACTAAAATAATACGTGTATTCCGTAAACAAAAGTAACAGAATCACTCTGTATAGGTATACGTAAAAACTTAAATTATTATTACTTATTTGTAAATAAATTAAAAATATAGAATTTCACGACGTTTTTTAATTGTTTTATAATCCAAATTTTCTTCTTAGACTGAAGAACATTTAAATTCCAAGAGTTTAATAAGCAAGTTACAACACTGCAAGATTGTTATACATATACGATTTTTTTTAATACAGAATTTTGCTTCAGAAATTACTTATGTACTTATGACGAGGATGATATTTTCTAAACCTGCTTTTCGAGACGTTGGAAGAGTCACAACAAAAAGTCTAACATGACGTTTCAAAAATGCTTTTAAACTAAGCCTATTTGAAAGAAATGAAATTGAATTTTGAATTCGTACAATGTATCTTAAATCCTTTACATCAGTGTATGGGTAATATAAATTTTGTAATGCTAAGTTCGTCAGTGTTGTGTTGTGTTTTACGATTGTTATGTTAAACCGACGCTGCGATGCTCCAGAGCTGCACACTGTACGCGGAATTGGGCAATAAGTCATTTCGACTTTTTATAGTCGTCGTATTACGAATACGAATAACACTTCGTCATTTCGTGAGTAATGTGTGAAGCGGTGTAGCATACAGCGTCTAGACTTTTAAAGCGTATCTATTGATTGAATCTTGGTATACTTTACCCATTTTGTAGTTGCTTTTCTTTTTAAATGTAATAATGTATTTGATATTAGTTAGTTCTGCTAAAACTGAAAGATAGTTTAATGTTCTATTTTTTTTTAATTTACCACAAGCTAGCCTAGCAACTTTTTTTTATATATTTTATATCCAATAGCTAAAGCAGCGCACGTCCATAAAGCTGATTTAATAAATTTCACGGTCCGACTATAGCCTATGACACTCACCGATAACGTAGCATTCTACTTACACACTTTACCTCTTTATAATATTAGTATAGATTACAATAATAAATGAAAATAGCTGGTGTGTACTTTTACTCAAGTTACTTTTAAACTTATATGAATAATACTTAAATTATTGCATTAAATCTCGTTATAGGTAATATGCACGATCTATATAAGAAAATTTTAAAATTATTTTTTATTGAAGAAGTGATTTAAAAATTTATTTTAATTATTGCACAGCTACATATTGTATTCGCAAAGCCTACATAAAATTTTGGACCATCTAATTTGTAAAACTGTCGCAAAGGCTTACGCGGAGTGACACAGTGAAAAGCAATTAACATCCAATTTGTGTTGAAATTTTCAGCAAATTTGAATATTTGTATTGAATATGATTTGGACATGACCGTGAAAAATTTTAATAAAAAAATTTAACCGATTTCACTTTTTTTACTTTTTAGTGAGTTACACTAAAAAGTAAAAAAATGCATCATTTAGTTGCTTTAATTCACTTGAGCATACTTGTAGCTATGAAGTTGGTGCCATGAGTCAATTCTGTAAGCAAAAGAAAATGACTAGAACATATTAACATTGTAGACTTTATCTTAAGTTAATGATAATAACTGGTTAAGTAATATATAAGGCTGATTTGGTATCCCATTAATAGGTATTATTTTCAGGAAGACAGTGTGTTTGTTGGTTTTTAATTATGTTACGAAATATCTCATGGATGTAAGTTAGATACAGATATACAGTTATTATATATCACTAATACATGTAAAAGACGCAGCCTTCTAAAAGGAAAATAATGGAGGTATCAGCTAGCCTTCTAAAACTTTTAAAAGCAAATTTAAACTCGATACCATCTATCTAATACTGGGGTAAATTTGCTGTTATCGTGAGCATATTTGCAGCCAACTTTGCAAAATCGGGTTTACATCAAACCCCGTGTGAAGGGTCCCCATTTATCATTTGGCTCTCGCGCCAAAACGCCTTTCATAAAAATATATTAAAACTTCTCGTCTCGCCATCCACGTATATTCACGCTTCGTATGTTAATTCTATCCCATAAAACCTTGATATCCGCTTTTTTATGTATATAGACTAATTTTCCGTGTGATCGTAAATCTTTGTATCGCGTGAAGTTATGTTATGTTATTTAGAAAAGCGAGTACTTTGTATTTATCCTTATTTGTGGATATTACATGCTATTTGAATATTTTAAAATTACGTTTTATTTTATCTTGGTCGTTTATCTTCTTGGTGCTGGTTCTATTTAGTTTTTAAGAGTGATGAATAAAAATCTTTTTTGAAAAATGTTGTCATTGTGGTTTTACAGGATCAAAAATTTACATTAGGGAAGTTTTATCTCAAAATTATTTATAACAGTGCTCTGTAATAAACATTGTATCATCATCATCATCATCATCATCATCATCATCATCATCATCATCATTAACAGCCGATGATGCTGGAGACAGGCCTTTTTGGGAGATTCCAAACACAACGATCCAATTAAACATTGGATTGATTTTCTGAATAGTTGCATATAAGCGGTATTTCAAACTCGAGTGCAGTAAACAAGAAATGAGAACAAAATCAGCATATTATATTATCACTTCATTATTATCTTTAATCTTAAACAGAACTTAAAATTAAATCAAAATTTAAATTAAATTGATAAAGAATTACATAAATAACTTGAAACTAATTCCAAGTGTTAATATTTATATTCAAAATGGCCAAACTTGTTGTGAGCTATAGATACCTAATTAGTTGTGAAAGAAAACATCATACCTAATCTGTTCATAAGTTTACATCTTGTACAGTAATGCAACGTTTTATTAAACAGTTGTAAATTTTAATCAATAATGACACGAACATGTTATGTTATAGTATAACTAGCAGGGGTTAGAAATCAGAATGTAAATTAAGTTCTACAGGGTACAATAAATAGCGATCGAGGCCCGAGGCAGAACCTCCTCCCACTCCTTCTGTGGCGCCTACAAATTGATTTATCCAATGAGGATAAATGTTTACTATTATAACAGTATTCGTAGCAAGGATTAGATTACCAAAATTGAGGCTTTTACTTTTTTATTTACTTCAAATTGACTGCAATTACATCCAATGGTGCAATCTAAGATAGAGGCGGACTTTTTGAACTTGTTAGAAGTAGGATGAAATTTAGACATCTTCCGGTTTCAATCTTTTGTGGCATGTAGCCACGAACTAAGCCCAGACTTGAATAAATTAAGAAAAGTTCAGTCGGGCGAGCGGGAAATTTAGGTGCATCCCAGTAGTACCCCCTAATTTTAGTTCTATTGAAGTGTTGACACACCATATTACAGTTTAGTGTCCCACAAAATTAAAGAAATGTCGATATCAACATCTTGTTTGTACGTTACATATATATACTTGTAAATTACCTAGTTTTTATAAGAATAATATGGAATCTTTTTTGATTGCAATAATAAACGTCCACTTTTTCATACAAAAATCGAAAAAAAAACAATAAATTTTGGGAGTTCCCCATACTTAGAACTGGAACTCAAAATTTTTTTTCATTAGACCCATACGTGTGGGGTATTTATAGATAGGTCTTTAATAATCATATTGAGGTTTCTAACATCATTTTTTTCTAAACTTAATAGTTTGCGCGAAAGATGCTGTTTGCGTAAAATGTGTCCTCCCCGGTAACTTCTAAAATAAGAGAATATTTTTTTAGACACGACTACTACTTGATTTTAACAACTTAGCTTTTGTTGCAAGGGACATTTTTTTGTTAAAAACAAAATGAAATATCAATCAAAATAATATAAAGTTTATAACTTATATGCTATAAGTAAAGACAATTGTAAAAACTATACTACAGTTCTATATAGAACTATTGGGATATAATTTGACAGCACGGAAAATATCCCAACAGTTCTATAGAACTACGGGTATGGGGTACTACTGGGATGCACCCGGAAATTGAACCTAGAATCTCCATCTTATAAATCCACCGCGCATATCGCTGTACCACGGAAGCTGTTATTGGAAGTAGGGGCATAGGAACAAAAATCTCTTAAGTTATTCACCATAGTGAGACCGCATTCAATTCTTACAAACTTGCTGTTGTATCATCATTATCAGCCTATTTTAATGACCCACTAGAGAGCCAGTCTCGTATTTTATAGGATAGGGGATACGGAGCTTAAAACAACCACGATGCGGGCTGGCGAGCTTAAGGTGATAATGTTTGAATTTTGTAACGACCTCTATCAATGTCAATGATATGAGCTTAACGTGACATAGGAGTGTGACTCCCTAAATATTGTGCATTTATGGTGTTTTACTTATTGCACGTACTCAAGACTCGAACTCGGGACCTTGTGAGCTAAAGACACATAGGCTAATCAATGAATTAACATGGCAACTAATGCGTAAACGAGACTGCCACCCGCTAGTTAATATTCAGTTATACACAATCACCACCATTAACTAAGAAAAAAGTAACTTTAAAATAAACCTGAAATCGCAATTAATCGCTAAAAAATCTTAAAACATAAATTTTTTTAAATAAAAATAGGACCGACTCAAAACGCACTAAACAGTAAAAAATAACTGTGTCATTTAGTTGCTTTAATTTACTTAAGAATATCTATGAAGTCGGTGCCAGCCAAGTTTAAGGAACATTTATTTTACGTAGTAAAGCAGTTTGTGGGTTCTAGTTAACGTCCTTAAACTAATAAAAATAGGTAAAAAAACTTTTTAAGTTAAACGGTTTTATGTTAAACATACATTGCAATGTTATGATAAATGTACTAAAAACCAAAAAATAATAAAATAGATACAGTCTTGGGAATTATAACATATGCATAGACTAGACTAACATAAAACCGTGGGGCACGTCAATTGTCTACAAATTATCGACTTAATGTGCGATAGAAGAATCGTTTAATTCGTCGTTAGGCAGTTGGCCCGCAGAAGGTGAGGAAATTATTTGCTATTTTCTTGTTGTTATACACTCCATGTAAATAAAAGAGATGTTTCAACTAGTTTATCGTTGGACATTCACACTGCTGGCTGGCGAGGAATCGTTTCACTGCTCGTAGTTTGTCTTTAATAGACAAAACATATGATAAAAGTACTACTCGCTCACCACTATGAAACCCTAAAACTCGCTTATAATCGAGCTTGCTAGCTTGTTTCCACATTCTAGCCCTACTTATCACACGTCCATCGTTGTCGGTTGAACGACTGCCTAATTATAGTGTAACATTACAAAACAAACATTTTAATAAACGATTGTAGACAATTGACATGCCCCACGGTTTTATTTTAGTCTAGTCTATGCATATGTTTATAATTCCCAAGACTGTATCTATTTTATTATTTTTTGGTTTTTAGTACATTTATCATAACATTGCAATGTATGTTTAACATAAAACCGTTTAACTTAAAAAGTTTTTTTACCTATTTTTATTTTCTAGTTTTTAGTTTTTATTTCGCATTCTATTTAATTCATTCAGATACCTAAATTACAGATTCAATTTCTAAATTTAAATCTTATTATTATACGCCATTTAGTGGCTCCGCCCATCTTAAATATTGAAGTTGTATATTGCGTTGTATTCTTCTTGTCAAGCCCTTTTATTTGATACCCATATTGGTGGGATTGATAAAAAATTGTTATCAGCCATTTGGTAGCGGCGGCCATCTTAGATTTCAATTTTGCATAGTAAATTGTATTCTACTTGTTAAGACCTTTCATTTGATACCCATGTTGATGGGATTGATAAAACCTAAGTTATCCGCCATTTTGTAGAGGCCGCCATCTTGGATTTTAATTTTATATAGTACATTGTATTCTACTGGTTGAGCGCTTTCATTTGATACCCATATTGATGGGATTGATAAAACCTACGTTATCCGCCATTTCGTAGCGGCCGCCATCTTGGATTTCAATTTTTATAGTATATTGTATTCTGCTTGTTGAGCCCTTTCATTTGATACCCATATTGATGGGATTAATAAAACATAAATTATCCGCCATTTTGTAGCGAAGTGAATTTATAATGATAATGAATAAACATAATTGTATTGTCACCAAAATCCAAAGTGTATACAAAATTTCAGATTAATTGGTTGACAGGAAAAGGGTGAAATTTGAATTACTAAATTTGACCCAAGAATAAATAATAAATAAAACAAACGGGGTGAGCTAAATAAAACCGTTTAAAAACCTTGGCTGGCATCGACTCCTAGATATGCTTAAGTAAATTAAAGCAACTAAATGACACAGTTATTTATTACTTTTTAGTGATTTATCGCAACGTAACGTACTCGTACTATACTGTCATAGTATATTATACGGCACTAGTAGCCAAAAAGCTACCGATACCGAGACAAAAACTGAAATCGCTGTAAGTGTGCCTCCAAAATTTGAAGATTTCCTTCAATTTCCCCAGGATATCATCATTAAAACCTAATAATGGGACAACCTTGGAAGTATGCCCTTTCTAATAAAAAGAGAATTATCAAACTCGGACAACTCTGTAAAAAGTTATGCGTGGTATAGATAAAAAAATATATATATACGTGTCGAATTGAGTACCTCCTCCGTTTTTTTTGTCGGTTAAAAAATATCTTTAGAATATCCTAGGTCAAGGTGGGTCTCTTAAAAGGTACAGTCGTTCTCACAATAAACTACACTGGTACGTTCTACTATATACTTACTCGGGTCTAACAAATGTCCTTTGCGACTCGGCGCTAAATATATTGGTATCATTAATTCCGACACACGTAAGTAATCGTAACAGGCTAAGAGGTCTCAGGAGAAAAATCAACCCGAGGCACATATTTCCACGATTTTTCTCCACTCTCATTTGTTACATTCTAACTTGAAGAACGTGTGAGAAATTCACTTCAATTTAAGTTATTACGGCGCATTTATTAGGTACGATTAGATTAGAGTATTTTTATTATGAAATTGCGGATACCTGCGACTTTGTCCAGTGAAAATTTATGTAGGATTTTCTCATTAACTTATTCCTTTTTATTATATTATTTAGCTTAAGGATTTTTTTTTATTTCTGTGTAAATGAAGCGAAGTAAACAGTGGTGCTAGTCGTTTTTAGATTGTGCGATTCAGTATGTAGGAGTGTAGCATTAGTTTAACATTATACTTTTATATACACACGGTTATATAAATTCTGCAGAAAAAATAAAAGTAATTATCTCTTTCGTGCCATCGTAGATGTATCTATGAAGCACTATACCTACTATACGTAAATGAAGCACTCTTTATTCTTCATTTAATTTCAATAATTTGTATTTCCCGCGCATATACTTGTTGGACTGCATACGTTGTCTGTGCCGACGCCTACATTATGTTTATTCTGTCAGTGGAAAAATATGTGAATACGTTTTTTGAGAAAATCATTTTTAAATTATAAAATAACTGTTGAAACAATAGCTTTTAATGTTGTTTCTCTTTACAGGTGAGTAATTAGTAAGAGTTATTCATACTTTAACGTAAAAATAAGTTGTGTTTAGAATTGCATGTATGGTACAAACTTTGTTAAATGATTTCATTAAATAAAATTTCTCTTTACAGAGCAATAACATTTGCAGTTGTTTCAATAAACAACATATTACATATATATATATACTTAAGATGAGTTATACCTACCTACATTAAATTTATTATGGTGATAATTAGATCACATTAAAGTACTTTCAGGTAGGTAATGTCGAGACGAAACCATGTTGCTATAAAAAGATATCAGATCTCAAGAAAAGCCAAGTTTTTAACTCTACAAAACCTTATCTAACACTCTCTATTGTACTTCGTAAAGATTATAATATTGAAGACCATGATAGAGTTACAGCAGATGTGTAAACATAATATGATATTATCGGCACCGATAGTTTAAATTGCTCTCGAACACCAGGCAGCTTCTATTTTTTTATTAGAAAGATATTATTCGTAAAAAGAAATCCTAACTAATATTATAAATGCGAAAGTAACTCTGTCCTTCTGTCTGTCTGTCTGTCTTGCTTTCACTCTACAACTGCAGAACCGATTTAAATGAAATTTGGTACACAGTAAGTCTAGAGCCTGAAAAAGGACATAGGCTACTTTTAATTGCGAAAAAAGGGTTGTAAGGGGTTAAAGGGGGGATGAAATGTTGTATGAAAGTATCGTCATTTTGAAAGCTTAAGACCTATTTCTTAGGCAGTTGATTAGATATTAATAAATATGACATTCAAAGCTTAGAAAAATTAGGCTGCCGTAATAATTAATTCCACGTGGACGAAGTCACGGGCAAAAGCTAGTAATAAATAATTTTAAAGCCCACTTCAAATTTTGACTATAGGAACTTGAATATGTCAACCACTGGAATAACGGCCGGAATATAGGTGGAACATTAACTTTAACAGGGTCTAAAGCTGCTGAAATTGCAACCTTGCTCAGCAATCCACTGCAGGTAGATGCACCATAAGCGACATAAAGTTTCTGAATGGCTTTGCAAACCTATTATATGAGAAACTTATGTCGCCGGTTAGGGCGTAACTACATAAGACGTCTCAATAAGCTCGAAGTTTCTGTTAAACGGAAGTATAGAAATAACTATCATAACACATTTTTTTTCACTCATTTATTTATTTACAATTATTTAAAAAAAATTTAACAATGCTTTTAAAATTATAAAAAAAACACTATTAAAAATTTATAAAAAAATTCATTTCGCTTGCTGCGGGGCCCGGGGGTTCAAGTAACCGGTGGTCAGGGCTCCAGAGTGAGGAACCTCCTCACAATGCGCGCCGTTTCAAGAATTACTGCCTTCTGTATCCGACCCTTGATCCAACAACTAAACGAAAGCTTTTTAAGATGTTCGTCAAAGCTTTTCGCTATAAGACCATTGACTGAAATGACTATAGGAACAATCATTGTTGAATCAACATTCCACATGGCGGTAATCTCATGAGCAAGGTCCAAGTATTTTGATACTTTTTCCTTTTCAGCTTTCACCAGATTATCGTCATGTGGAACAGTAATATCAACAATCATTATTATTGAAAGTGTAACTGTTTGCACTTATATCTAAGTAGCTATTGTATGATGAATAAACGGTTTTAATGTTGGAAACTTTTATCCGTAATATCCCAGTGTAAGCCGCGTCGGATTTGCAACTCACTCCCCCATCCTCTGACTTTTCTTTTTAATTAAAAGTATTTTATACTCGTGGAGGCCCGGAAGTTTAAAAGTGAAATCGAGTTTATAGACTGTCTTCTTTGTTTTTTTATATACGGTATAAAAATATATTTTAACATGATTTTTTAAAGGAGAAGCAAAGCACTTTAATTATTGAAAAATTCTATTGTCTATTTTCGATTTTATCAGATTTTAGTATTGCACTAAAACTGTACAGAAAAGACGTGTATTAAAATAAAACCAAATAACTCCATACATAGATGAACACACATAAATATATCAACTATACTGAAGCCAAACTCTATTGAGAATGCTTGTCAACAAACAAATTAATAAAAAAATTTTAACAAAAAATAAAAACGCCTTCAAAACGCACTAAAAAGTAAAAAATAACTACGTCATTTACTTACTTTAATTTACTTAATCACATATATGAAGTCGGTGCTACCCGAGCTTTCTACTTTAAAGTCTTTACCTAAACTTGGATGGCACCGACTTCATAGATGTGATTAAGTAAATTAAAGTAAGTAAATGACGTAGTTATTTTTTACTTTTTAGTGCGTTTTGAAGGCGTTTTTATTTTTTGTTAAAATTTTTTTATTTCATACTTTTTAGTGCTTTATCAACAACGAACATACTCAAGAACCTACTCGAACTAAACCATAAGTACCAATATTCACTAGCTACTTATAACATTCCGACGTCCCTGCAAAAGTGCATATAAAGTTTGAAGAGTTTCCTCGAGTTTTCGTAGATCTCATCATTGGATCATGACATAGTAAACATTAAACTAACTGGAAACTATAACCTTTCAAACTCTCATTGAGACATAAATTAATCGAGCCCAATCACAAAGTAACTACTGTAAACCGTTAAAGAGCTCCCTCAACTGTCCTTCTTCTTCATTGCCAGACCCTCAATGACAGTCACAGCCCATCTAAATATAAAGTTCTCATTGAGACAAATTAATCGAGCCCAAACACAAGGTAGCTACTGTAAACCGTTAAAGAACTCCCTCAGCTGTCCCTCGTCTTCATCGCCAGACCCTTAATGTCAGTCACAGCCCATCTAAATGTAAAGTTCTCATTGAGACAAATTAATCGAGCCCAAACACAAGATATCTACTGTAAAACCTTACGGAGCTCCCTTAACTGTACTTCGTCTTCATCACCAGACCCTCAATGACAGTCACAGCCCATCTAAATGTAAAGTTCTCATTGACACAAGTTATTCGAGCCCAAACACAAGGTATCTACTGTAAAACGTTACGGAGCTCCCTTAATTGTATTTCGTCTTCATCACCAGACCCTCAATGACAGTCACAGCCCATCTAAATGTAAAGTTCTCATTGAGACAAGTTAATCGAGCCCAAACACAAGGTATCTACTGTAAAACATTACGGAGCTCCCTTAATTGTATTTCATCTTCATCACCAGACCCTCAATGACAGTCACAGCCCATCTAAATGTAAAGTTCTCATTGAGACAAATTAATCGAGCCCAAACACAAGGTAGCTACTGTAAAACGTTACGGAGTTCTCTTATATAAAGATCGGCTCCATCATCCGATCGACTCCAGACTTTCATAAAATTGTAGTGCTTTTAAATACTTACCGGAAAAATTAACAAACGTACTTGTTGTCCCTACAATTTTTGAAAGTTCCCCTCGTTTTCTCCAGGATCCCATCATCAGATCCTGGTTTCCTTGTCATGGTACCACCACCGGACAATCTACTTTCTAACAAAAAAAGAATTATCAAAATCGGTTCATAAACGACGAAGTTATGCGCGAACACACATAAAAAAAAAAAAAAGAAAAAAAAAATATATACGGTCGAATTGAGAAACGCCTTTTTTTTTGAAGTCGTTTAAAAATGAAGGTAGAAATCACTAGTCATTTTACAACTATTTTTTTTTATTAACTAGTTAATGACGAATTCGTGACAATAAATTAGATTAGTAAGCTTAAAAGTAATTAATATATTCAATATCTTTTAAATAAGATTTTTTTAAAATAACAAAACATAATTTTAAATTTATTAGGCATAATACGTGTTGCAATTTCTACCTTCATTTTAAATTTGTTTGTTGACAAGCATTCTCAATCGAGTTTGGCTTTAATATAGATAGGGTCGAAAACAATTCGGTATTTTTTTAAATAAGTTAAAAAGTAATAAATAAAGCGATTGGAGATAAGCACGGTGTTAAATTTTTACATCCTGGGCCTACTAAGCCAATTTAGAATTCATAAATTCCTTATACGACTCAGGGAATCAAACTTACGAAAAAAAACTTAGGTACATGTCATTTGGTTAAAACTGTAAACCTATCTCATTTTATATCTACGAATAAGTATAACTGCATAGCGTAGGTATATAATAATGACTACAAAATAAAAACGAATATGACCATCCTACTCCATGTTTACTTATCTTAAAAGATATAAAAACTTGTGAATAATAAGTAATAAACGCCCAGATAAAAAAGAAACAACATTGACACGGGTTCATGTAAAAGACACTAGATTTTTTATTCATACGGGACGAAGTACACAAAAGGAATTTAACGATTCAAAAGAATTGATTCGTGTAGGGCCAAGGATTCTTACCACATAAAGCCGAGTCCACATTTGTGTCATTTTTGCATCCAATCATCGAATCACTGTTTTTTTGTTTTTTCATTATTTCATTTTCATTATTTCGTTATGTGAATCATAGCAAATCAAGCTTTGTGAATCATTATGTGCTTTTCAATGACCGCTTATAAAAACGTTCGGTTTTGTAACATTCCTTACGATGATCAGACATAAATTGACTCAACGGTACGTACTGTATAGCGTATCAAAATTGCTTATCTTCTATCATCATTACCTTATTTTGAAGGGCATTTCAGATAGGGCCAGTTCTCTTTCCTTATAGGACGATTATAACGATTTGAAGCTCGAACCTATCGTGCATAGAGGTTAGCGCTATTTGACTTAAGGGATATTCTAATCTGTAACGGTAACTATTAGATGTTAATATAATAATAATAATGACCGTCACCGTAAAATGATGTCTAAGGCAAACGGATATTCCCCGTCCATATGTGGCTGGTGACACGAGTACAGTAATCGGATCAGGCGAATGATACAAATGTGGACCCAGCTTAACAGACGCAATAATCAGCGGATGGGCAAAGTCGTGCAGCTGGGAAAACGAAAGGGCCGCATATCGTAACTCGGACAAAACGGCCCGTATACATGTTGAAAGCGTTTGGAAAATGGTCATGTGCTGATGCCCCCGGACTATAAATGAGGAGGGAAAAATATCTATGGCGCTGACGCAGCGTTTTTATGACTTATAGATGCAAGGACTGAACGGTTCGATTGTATCTCGAGATCGTAAAGCGCTGGACACATAAGCAAGTGATCGATACAGATTTATTACGTAGATTTAAATGCTATAAATTTTTTATTACGCTTGAAATTTAAATGGAGCAAACAGCTTTTTGTTGATATACTTGTAAAGGTCGTTTTAAAAGAATAACATAACATTGTTCTATTTAAATTAAAATTGAGTAAATGAATAAGCGATACCTATCCGTCATTAATTCATTATACAATTTACGAAATACAGCACCCTAACGGAACGCTAATTTTCTGTGTGGTACGTCTTTTTCTGTCTGGTGGTAACTAGAAGTCGACAAAACCGAGCCAGACCAGAGCTTATATAGAAAATTCGACGTTGAGCTAGAATCAAACTCAGGGCCTCTGTTGAAAATCAGAGCATTGAATGCACTAAAAATTCAAAAGCACACTTCTAAAGAGTATCTAGTCCAGTAAAATAATCAGAAATTCGCTTACAAATAGTATTTTTTGTTTCCTTAAACCAGTTACATAAGCTCAGCAGTTCCTGATACTTGCCAACAGCAAACTGTTATTATCTTGCAAGTACTGAATGTAATCCTAGTTTACAATTACACATGCTAGTATACAAGGCTCCAACTAAAACACAATGCGGAATACAAGCACGTAGTATACACAGTTGGGATTTACTTAATCGTGAGATTAGTCGCTATGAGGCGGGTCTGACCACCGGGAAATGAGTTGCCCCGGGGTATTCCACCTTCCTGCCTCCTGTATACAGACGTATAGTTACTTCATTTAAATTAGATATTTAAGTGTGTGGCATTTTAACCGACTACAAAATATAAATGATCTTCAATTTAAAGTGTATGTTTGTTAAGGCCCATTTCGGGGCCAGAAACTTTTTATAGAGGACAAGAGCCTATGTTCGTCTCCCCTATAAAGAAGCGTGCAGCAGGGACAGTCTGAGGGCTAAGGGTGATGTAATCTTAAACTCTTTTAACGATCACAATCAGGTGTTAATGATAATGAATGGAGAAACGTGCTCTCCGGAGCACGGGAGTGCAACACCTCCAATTTTTGAACTCTGTGCTAAATTTTTTATAGAAAACTTCAAAAGATCATGAAGCTCTTATTCTGAGTTTCGCAGTCAGTCCTAAGATTGGAACTCTGAACGTCGTGTTACATAGTCAAAAAGGGACTCAAAAAACCGATATCATATATCATATTTTGACGGCCGAGTAGCGCAGTGGGTAGTGACCCTGCTTCTGCGTCCTAGGCTGTGGGTTCGATTCCCACATCTGGAAAAATATTTGTGTGATGAGCATGGATGTTTTCCAGTGTCTGGGTGTTTATCTATATATTATAAGTATTTATGTATAATATATATAAAAATATTCATCAGTTATCATAGCACCCATAACACAAGCTACTTACGAGTACGCTTACTTTGGGGCTATATAACGATGTGTGTAACCGTCCTATAATATTTATTTATTTATTATATTTTGACGACCTCCGTGGGTTCGATTTCCGGCGGGACAGATTGAGATTTTTCTTAATTTGTCTTGGTTTGTTTGTTGGTTTAATTTGGCTTTCGCCGTGGCTAGTTACTACCCTACCGACAAAGACGTACCGCCAAGCGATTTAGCGTTCCGGTACGATGTCGTGTAGAAACCGTCGTGGATTTCATCCTACTCCTAACAAGTTAGCCCGCTTCCATCTTAGATTGCATCATCACTGAGCGCCAGGTGTGATAGCAGTCAGGGGCCAACTTGTAGTTGATAAAAAAAAGAGGGCGCTGCTATGCTGTCAACGAGGTTACCCATAACACAAAATCATATATTTCAAGTAAAAGTCAAATTCTATCTAATGCTATCACTGGTTCCGAGGGCAGCTGAAAATGGCAAGTGACAACAGGCTTAGTTTACAACGATTATAACTTACAATTTTTTTTTATTTCTGTGTGAAAGGGAAAGCTTATGCAATATAATTTTTGCTATCAATTAATTTATCAATTGTACATGAACCTCTGCTTAGTAAATGTTTTTTAAGCTTAAATTTATGCATAGTTGGATCCAATACTGACTATATCGAGTTTGCGTATAAATCGTAAAACGTTTACAAGCGAAGCTTCACGTTCCGTGGTACTAATAAATAGGCATTCCCGTTTGTACCTACCGTCGGCTCATTGTATTCACTCTGTATTGTTCTAAATCTATAATTTATGGACCTTTATTGTCGATTAATTGCGAATTTGCATTTTCAAACGCCTGTTTTGGCATGCTGTATATAAATAAAATTTGAGTTTTTAATTATTAGGAAAGCCTCGATTTTCAATACATTCTTTATTCAACTAACGAGATAAAAAGTAATAGTTATTATATAGTCCAGTCCAAAATAAAATCTCAAATAGTAGGCACCTATATACCTATAATGTTTTTTTTCAGTTTTGTTGTACTGTTTGCTGATGACACATCTTTAATTTTTAAAACTGATAGAAATAAAAGTGACTTTGACGATGTAAACCGTGCTGTATCGCATGTGTCGCATTGGTTTACTGCTAATAATTTACTATTAAATGCAAAGAAAACTAAATGTGTTGAGTTTTCTTTACCGAATGTAAAAAAAATAAATAAGTCTTTAATGATAAATGGTGAAACGCTAAAAATGGAGAGTTCTACAGTCTTCCTAGGAGTGACCTTGGACTGTAAACTTCAGTGGAGCGCTCATATAGAGTCACTGACAGCTAAACTTAGCTCAGCAGCATTTGCAGTGAGAAAAATAAGACAGTTTACCGATGTAGAAACAGCTAGACTGGTTTATTTTGCTTACTTCCACAGTGTGATGTCTTATGGTATCTTGTTGTGGGGAAAGGCTGCTGACATAAATTCTGTCTTTATACTTCAGAAACGAGCAATTCGGTCGATTTATAAACTTAAACCACGCGAGTCCCTTCGAGTCAAATTTAAAGAAATAGGAATTCTTACAGTAGCCTGTCAATACATATTCAATAACCTAGTTTATGTTAAACAAAATATAAATATGTATAAACAGAAAAAGGATTTAAACGACCGTCTTCCTAGAAATGGACATAAGTTAGTCATATCAGCTTATCGCCTCCGAAAAGTACAAAAATCTTTCGTAGGATTGGGTGTACTCTTCTACAACAAGATGCCCAATTCAGTTTTAGATCTGCCATTGCATAAGTTTAAACAATGTATTAAAACTCACTTACTGAGTCAGGGTTATTATACTATCGATGAACTTTTAAATGACAAAGATGTTCAAATCCAATTGGATAGGCTTTCAACTTCACACAGGAAGTAAAATAAATAACTTTATGTAACAACACACTTAATATTGTAAAATTGATAATATTATAAAAAGAGCAACTGTTGAGTTTCTTGCCGGCTCTTCTCAACAGGGCCTGCCTTCCGAGCCGGTGGTAGAGTCACTACAAATAGTCCAATTTGACGTTTCAAAAGTGCTTGTAATAAGCCTACTTGAAATAAATGATTTTGAATTTGAATTTGAATTTCAGACTTCAACATTTTTATTTAACAACAAAGACCCTAAAAAATCGGATGAGAAAATGCTGAAAAACAAACTTTATTAGTTTAACTCTTACTCAAAACAAAACTACCTTTTACGAAGTCGGTTACCGTCATCCGCCCCTTTTAAGTACCTTTGCATCCTCTTTAAGTACCTTTACATTTTTGATTAGAGAGGGCACCGACAGAAACGTTGTAAAACATGTTAAAAAGGACATAATTCGTAAGGGGCGACACAACGAACATTAAAATGGACAAAACGGGGGACGCAGCAATGTCCGAATGCCGCTTCGCTATAAAATCTACTTTATTTCCGGCACGTGCAAAGTATTCAACGTTTTTCTACGGCGAACGCGAGGAAAATTAAAATAAAGCTTTAAACTTAGGTACAAGTTTTAGTACTGCGAGAGCTCGGGCCTCGTAAAAAGAGCAAGCAACACGAGGTATTGCAAGGCGGTATATTTCAATGGAATTTCATAAAATGAACAAGAAAACTTTCCGCGTCAGTCTTCCTTTAAGATCAACGCAGACGACGGGTAGCATCCTTCGAAGACTGAAGCTTGTGTATCATGTCAATACTTTTAGTGTTATGTAGTACAGAATTGAATTTAAAACTAGAGGTACATAGGTATAAAAAAGCATTTTAAAGTGCAGTATTCGACTTTTAGACGGCTGATGAATTTTATGTTAATTCTCAAGCCCATTTAAAAGCTGAACTAATTATAATTTAAATTTTTGCTCAATAAATTATAGTAATCCAGAGTTTTAAGTTGGTGTATTACATCCCGAGCCTTGTACCGTTATATCACGTTATACCATTATACCCAGTCCTTATTAATAACATTGGCAGTTTGCACACATTTTAATTGCACAAAAGAAGAATATATTATTGGTGTATATAACTTCATATCTTTATTCTAAAAATTAAGATACTTATATAAAAAAAACATAATAATAGGTTTATTATGTTTTTTAGCATAATAGCTGTCCAAATTTACCTGTGTAATGTAATGTAGAATAGGTAGCGTCGCTCTGAGCTTCAAATATACCTCTCATTTAAAGGAGGACTGAGCACTGCCGTTTATTTACAGAAGTGGAGGCCTGTTCTCTGCAAGTGCTTTTAAAAAATGGGTCAAAAGTGCTGAGGTTTGCGTCAGCCCTTAAAGGACGACAAAAAGTACAACACAGTAAGTAATACGTTTTTGAGACAATCACGGAACGAGGATAACAGCGTCGTTAACTAAATTGCACCATTTATTATATTTTTTTCGTTTAAAAGTAAGATTATGTATATAATTTGCTTGGGCTGTTTTAATTTTAATGTCATTTTCGTAGAAGGTGAAAAATTTCAATTTTATTTTTATTTAAATTGCTTGTCATTACCAGGCGATGACCATAATTAAGTAAACACATATGCCTAAATTTTTTGCAATATTTATGTAAGTTTTCAAAAATTATAAAGAAATATAAATTAGCTACAAAACTTCACTTCAAATTAGCTTTGGTCTCAAATTTTAAATAAGACTGTACAGTCGTTTCCATTTCTGCCTGAAGCATTGCGTTTCAAGAGAAAATGATTCTATTTAAATATTAATAATTTAGTAGTATTTAAAATATGTGGCCAGTATATATACACAGTAATATAAAACTAGAAGGTTCGTAGTCGTATACACAATTCTCTAATAGCCACTAGACATGGCTTGCCTTACTTTATACAAAATCTAAAGCTGACCAGAGCTGGGAGTCGGATCAAGGACCTGCATGTACGAGTACGTATGATTTACAATATTAACGACCTCCGTGGTGCAGTGGTATGCGCGGTGGATTTATTAGACGTAGGTACTGGGTTCGATTCCCGGCGGGGCAGATTGAGATTTTTTTTAATTTGTCTTGGTCTGGCTGGTGGGAGGCTTTCGTCGTGGCTAGTTACCACCCTACCGATAAAGACGTATCGCAAAGCGATTTAGTGTTCCGGTACGATGTCGCGTAGAAACCGATAGGGGTGTGGATTTTCGTCCCACTTCTAACAAGTTAGCCCGCTTAACATCAGGTGTGATAGCAGTCTAGGGCCAACTTGTAGTCGATAAAAAAAAAGTATATAAATAAAGATCTTCCCAACTGCACAAATGAAACCAACAAATCATGTTGCCTATAGCGTTATAACAAACCAGTTATCGTATCTATAACATTTCAGGGGTTAGTTAGAAGCTATAATATCATAAATCTATCTACTTAGCGCTTGGTACTAGATCTTGCACTCAATGTTGTTGGATGTACAGCTCGGAACTACGCTATTAAACCGTGGAACAGCCCACGCTTAGTGCAAGCTTGGATTTAGTCTAAAGCGCTAATAAAAAAGAAAAACAAGGAAAATAAACTTGAATGAGAACCGTTCAGTTTGTATTAGAATGTCAACAGCCCTTTTGCCACAATAATAAAGATAATTTTGTCTCATAAATAATAGAAAAATAAAACTATTACTTATAACAGTTACGTAAATAACAATTGGCATTGATAGAGGTTCGTACGTAGTTTCTAAAAATAAAAAATATGTACATAATTATATACAATATTTTATGATTTTAGTGGAAAATATCGTGTATTCGATCATTATTTAAATAAATCTAATAATTCAATTGGAAACTAAAAAAATAATTTAATAAAAAATCTTTTACAAATTCCAAAAAAATTATAATTGTGATAAATATACTTTTATTTTAAGCAATGCTATTATTTTTTTCATTGTGTAATTCAAATATTTGTAAATTATCAAAAGTTTTTTTAATTATTGTGTATTCTAGTCTAAAGGTTAGCTGCTGTTGCATTATTAACTTTACACTTACATTATTTAATAATTAGTTACTGTCTACTAAAATTAAAAATAATTAACAGTACATTCTATGCGTTCAAATTATTTCCTTTTTATTTATTTATTTATTTATTTATCTGTGTAGTGTGAATTGTACTCCCGTGTTATTCTGGTTATGACTGAGCTTTTAGTGTAGTTTTTATTCTTGTGTGGCACTTGGAACAAGGGTAAAGATGTTCGACGGCATCGTATGGCGTCCTTTTATAATACCTTGTCATTCAACAAAGGCCCAGGCTTTTCATTTTACTCGATATTGCTCTATTCTTAGCTTCTTCATTATTCTTCTTCTTAATCTCTTCTTGCAACGAGTATTTTCTTAATATTATTTTCTCACCTTCTTTAGTTGCTATCCTCAATTTCTTTTTCGATTCAGTTGTAAAAAACGCTTGCACTTTTACCTTGCAGCACGTCTACACGCTGTTTCCCGAGCTATTAGCAAGCTGCAAATTATCCGCGGCCGAAACAGTACGTGGGCGAGGGCCTACGCGGCACCCTTTAACATCAGTCGCACATAACTTATTGGAAAGCGATTGTTGTGACACGGAGTAAAGAGTTTATTAGTTACATGTAAATATACGCGGTCTTTTGTCTGGTTTTGGCGGAAGTTCAAATTAACATTTCAAAACGTCCATGCTTTTGCTACGACAACCAGAAAAATGCATATATTTGTACCTATTGTCGGAAGTTTAAACTTTGAAACCTTCTGTACTTTTCAATAACATTAAAACAGGACCTTGAATTGAGGTGTTTATCGCATATGTACCTACCTAAAACTCTTGCTACACTTCTAGACTGCTCTGAATTTTACAAGGCTAAAGATTACGCGTCTATGAATTAAATATGTAGTACAGAATCAATTCCCAGCAGAATCATTAAACTCGTACTATAGAAACTTCCGAGCTAAAAATGCGTTTCACAATAAACGCCTGATGAGTTGAGCTTTTGAAACCTGGTACTTCTTGAAGCCACTATGGTGTATGTACTCCGAAGTAGAGAATTAAATAAGCATTATGTAACTCAGATATCGTTGCTAAAAGGGAGAGTATAAAAATTTGGGCCATGTTTCCTTGGCTGACTCCGCGAGCTGACTCGACCCGGATTTGTATAGTGATACGCGCTCCAATTATTTTGCGCTTCCTAAAAGCTTTTTTTCATCTCACAATTCGTAACTAAGGACAGTTTAGATTTTTATTTATATTAAGATAATAATCATCGAATAGATTAGGTACATTACGTTTTATATACCTTTAAAATAGACATATATATTATGCAAATTCAAAGCTTTTTATAAAAATATCGGACAACCTTTTAACACCCGCTTCTTCTCAAAACAACTTGTTCTATGTTGTATCATGTAGGTTTTATCATGGTAGATATACGTAGAGTTAGATCAGCTTGTTAAATTCTTTATATTTTATTGAATAGTGTTTTTCAAACACACACTTTTTCAAACAATTTATTAAAGCCATACACTTCCAAAGCATCTTACAAGCTACGGATAAAAATAAGTTCGACTATAAGGCCTAAGCCAGAGCTATTCTCTCGAAAAATTTTCAGCAGTAGCTAGAAATTAAGAAGTTTCTGGAGTTACACTCGCGTAAATCAAGAGCACCTTGATTTGTCGATCATTTTATGAATCTGTTCCTCATCTGAAAGCAATTTGATGGCCCATAGTAATTTAAATCAAACATACAAACGTAAATACGTGCATAAAATCGTATTACATTATTCTTCAGGTAATAAAATCTAAAGTACTTTCAACTGTCATATTATAAAATTGTAACGTAGCCATCATTTACTATAACCAACAGGATCTCACTCTGAATAGTAATTTGACATGACTTATCCTCACTTCCTCCCATAACCATCAGAGCGTACATCCAGCTCCTAATAGGTGGCGCTCGTGATCATTAATCATCCGCAGACGGGTCGAGCGGAGGAAATGCCCGTAAATAGCTGAATGCAAAACGCCGCAGTTGTCCGATCCATCAATCAGTGATGTACGAGTAGACTTGTAGTGCCACCTACATTGAGTGCTGGTTCTCGGTACAAACTGTCACATTGACACCAGCATTAAAATACTTCGCCTTTTTACAACAAAAAGGTTCAGTTTTTTACGCGAGTGTTCGATGTTTTAATGTGGTTATTTAACTTAGGTTTTCAGCTCATAATAATTGTAAGTAGTCTTATAAAACACGGTACATTCGTTTTATTTATGCCAGTAAATTGCTGATGCAAAACGCCACAGTTGTCCGATCTATCTATCAATGGTATACGAGTAGACTTGTAGACCCACCTACTCGTATATTGAGTTGGTACGTAATGTCACATTGACATCGGGCATTAAAATACTTCGCCTTTTTTACCGGACTGCCAAAGATTTCACGCGTGTTTTTTCACAAAGGCTCGCGCTCGACTTCATCACGTCTAATGGAAAGCAGTGGTGCATTAATTAAGGTAAGATGAAACCACTTTTATACGTTTGGGCCACTTTTATACATTAGGAGCAAACTGTAGATAGGTACATCTTTGCTGAAAGTTAATGTTTAACAATACCGGCAAGAATGAATCCATATGTGATGGTAAGGTGTTTGTACATAGACCTCTTAAGAGCGTGCCACCGCTTTTCGTCACGCGCACTTCTTCCTGTCGGCGGTCGGCCATCAACGGTGTAAGTTGGCAGTCTCATGCCTATCCAGTTTTGCCGTAAAGATGTTCCAAGTTGGTCGTAGCAGATACATATAACGAAAAGGATAGACAGATACATTCCTTTCCTATGCAAATTGCAAAGTGGATGCAAAATGTTTTGCGTGAGTTACCTAGATAAACATAATTTTTTTGACTTAAGTCATCAAATTATTATGTAAGTCGGTCACAAATGCCGTTTGTAGTTTCTGAAAATTATACAACTAACTAGGTACTCAAAAGAAAAACAAATAAGTACGTAATATTATTGCCAGTTTAATTTTTTTGAATAATATAAGCCTTCCTCCAATAAAACTGGGTTTTATAACGGAAATACATCAAGATTTAGTTCTTAACAGTTATTAATAAAACAATAATATAATCATTATTATCCTACGTTCTTTATTTGAACCTAGCGCCTTCTAAGTATTCTACGGTCAGTGCGTTTTATGTATTTTCTGGCAGACAATAAAACGGTGGTATGCCGACGTAACGAGATACTATTCCACTATTGCCGAACTTTAGTCGTATAAAAGGACTTCGTTATGGCCATTGAGATGTTATTATATCTAGTGTAGTAGATACTTAATGTTTCGGCGTTACGTTCATCGTTCGATATCTCTTTAGGATGAGCTCGCATTTCAGTACAGTCAAATACAAACAAAACGAAGCTTATACTTGAAAAAATTATAATGTTATTTTGCATTACTAGACCAGCACAATTGATAATAATATGTCACCCAGCTAGATGCCAGTATTTGATCGAGAAATAGTTAGAAAAATTTTAATTCAAACATTACATAAACTTTACTTTCATGATAAAAAATTACATTTAAAATACCGAGGTATGATACTGTTCTAGGGGCAGCACTAGTAGAATGTAAACTACAACGAGCTGATAGTTCGGAAGAGACATTTTAACACAGCTCATCGGTCACCATTGTTCCCAATTGTTCCCGACGGCCCGATCGAAACATAATGGCGTCGTCTGACTTCCAATGGAAACGTATGTTTCTATCTTTTAACTTTAAACGTTTTAAAAGTAAACTATTATAATATTTTACTTTATAATTAATGTCATTTACAAAACCGATCATCATCATCAGCCTAGTAATGGCCCACTACAGAGCCAGGCCTCCCTCCTTATAGGAGAGGAGATATGGAGCGTAGACCCACCAGGCTGCTCAAATACGGGTTGGCGGTCTTAGGGTGATAATGATTAATTTGTTAACGATCACTATCAAATGTTGATGATAAGACCGGGACTGACAACTGAACGTGCTCTCCGAGGCACACCACCAATTTCTTGAATCCGGGCTTGGAATGTCCTTGAGATTGTCTTTGACAGAATTATCCGTGACTCGAACCAGGATTTGAATCCAGAACCTCGTGATACAATATCGATTGCAAGGGTGAATTGAGCTGATGGATATCTGTGAGTGACACTTATACATATAATTCTTGCGAGACATTGTCGACTCTACGAGTGGTAACATTTCACTGGGTTTGGGCCAAAGTTTGCCCGCCACTGGTTCATTGAGATTGTGATCACGTAACAAGTAGCACATCCTAGTGACTTCTGGTTTCCACACTGATTACTAATACAGAACTTACTTCCCGTGCTGTTTTAGAAAATATATTAGCTCGAATGTTTGTTGTACTCGTACCTATCCCTCAATGCTCTATGAACCACTTAAAAGGGAATGAGTGTTTTACTTTTAATATGTATTTCCTTTGAAGTAAAAACTTCCTCTTTAATAAAAAAAAATTATGAAGAAAAAAATTATAGTAAAATTGTCTTATTCTTTTTAATCTAAGTTCATAATTTCATGTCTAAGTTCACAAACATTACCGATTTTATTTTATTTAATAAATGTGAGTGCTACCGTCAAATTTTTAAATTTCCAGATCTTTATAGAATCAATTGATTTTAACAAAAAATATCATACGCATAAAACGTTTACGAGTGTACATATTGGTTTAATGTAAAATATTTTAATTAACTTATATTTTAACAATCCAATGCCGCCTTTTATTGCAGTATTCCCTTTTATTTTTCTTATCAGATTCCTATCAGAATGGTATGAATACAAAGTACTACTAATCTCCCAAAGATAACGTTATATAATTAAGTATACTCTGTTCCAATTAAGAGCTTTGCTTTTTATAATTATTACAATATCTTCTGTCACATAATTTGCATATCAAGAAATGAGAAATCAATTTATTTTTTTATAGTAATATAAAACGTGGAACTGTAATAGCGAGACTTAGGGAGATGGAAATAGGGAGGCCTAGCCCTGTAGTCTGTTAATGAATTCTACTCTCTACTTCATGTCATTGTTATCTTATTCTGCAGTAAGGGACTGACTATACACATAAGTATACACATAATATTTTAGTTACATTACACATATTTTATACGAGCGGGTGCCAGTGACGTAGTCCTCTTGGAATTAAAATAAATAACACCAAGAAAATAAAAATAGATCTAGTTTACTCCTTATTATTATATTATATTAAGATGAATAATTTTTCTCGTGTTTTCCACACTATCCAATGAATTTTCATTACTATTGGTGGCAGCGTGATGTAATAAAGCCTAAAACCTTCCTTGATAAATGGACTTTCCAAGAAAAAAAAAGAGTTTATTTTAGCTTTAATTTAATATTAGTGTAGATTATACGAATTAGTAATACAGAGTGGTCAGCGTTTAAAAGGTATTCGTATAACCTATCAATGGCGACGGTTAGTGTATTATACTATATTCAATGTTCTGTACATTTAACCCATACACTCAATTGATTTAAACGGAAAAGTGTATTCCATTTTTAATCGACGAAAAAAAAACGGAGGAGGTTCTCAATTCGACACGTATATTTTTTTTATGTATGACCACGCATAACTTTTTACAGAATTGTCCGATTTTGATAATTCTTTTTTTATTAGAAAGGAAGGGCACACTTCCAGTATGGTCCCATAGTCATCATGTTAGGATCTGATAATGATATCCTGGGAAAATTGAAGGAAGTCTTCAAATCTTATCGGCACACTTGCAGCGATTTCGATTTTTGTGTAAGTATCGGTAGCTTTTTGGCTACTAGTGCCGTATAATATTCTATGAGTAGGTTACGTGTCGATAGATCACTAAAAAGTAAGAAAGTGCCAGACAAGGTTCTACTTTAAGGACGTTACCTAGAACCCACAAACGCTTTACTACGTTAAATAAATGTTCCTTAAACTTGGCTGGCACCGACTTCATAGATATGCTTAAGTAAATTAAAGCAATTAAATGACGCAGTTATTTTTTTACTTTTTAGTGCGTTTTGAGTCGGTTCTATTTTTTGTTAAAAATTCTTAATTTTTACAAATCCGAAACTTACTATTAGAAAATCATCTCAATGTTGACTTAGTCAGCGTTACCCATAAATCCTAACAGAACAGCGTATTTAGCAGCGCGTCAGCATTTACAATAGTTAGGAATATGTACCTCTTTTATGTATCAATGGCGACGGTTAGTGTGGGAATCAAACCAGCCTTGATAAACGCTGATATGTTCAATATTCAGTACATTTAACTGATACCCTTAATTGAGAAGTGAATATAAACTGAGCAGCGTATTCCATTATGTCTTGTCGATGTATTTTTTATATGAATGTGGTTTGAGGCAATTATCATTTAATCTCTTCTGTCCTGCACCGGGTCGCTTTTAAAATGTAAATTGAACGACCTCATACTGCCTTCGCTTCCGTTGGCGTTTACCGTTTGATATTATTTTAGTTTGAGACAGAAATAAAAACAATGTAATGGATGTTTTTTTATTAATTTATATAACTCTGATTGAGGCTGGAAATTCACTAGTAGAATGTAAACTACAACGAGCTGATAGTTCGGAAGAGACATTTTAACACAGCTCATCGGTCACCATTGTTCCCAATTGTTCCCGACGGCCCGATCGAAACATAATGGCGTCGTCTGACTTCCAATGGAAACGTATGTTTCTATCTTTTAACTTTAAACGTTTTAAAAGTAAACTATTATAATATTTTACTTTATAATTAATGTCATTTACAAAACCGATCATCATCATCAGCCTAGTAATGGCCCACTACAGAGCCAGGCCTCCCTCCTTATAGGAGAGGAGATATGGAGCGTAGACCCACCAGGCTGCTCAAATACGGGTTGGCGGTCTTAGGGTGATAATGATTAATTTGTTAACGATCACTATCAAATGTTGATGATAAGACCGGGACTGACAACTGAACGTGCTCTCCGAGGCACACCACCAATTTCTTGAATCCGGGCTTGGAATGTCCTTGAGATTGTCTTTGACAGAATTATCCGTGACTCGAACCAGGATTTGAATCCAGAACCTCGTGATACAATATCGATTGCAAGGGTGAATTGAGCTGATGGATATCTGTGAGTGACACTTATACATATAATTCTTGCGAGACATTGTCGACTCTACGAGTGGTAACATTTCACTGGGTTTGGGCCAAAGTTTGCCCGCCACTGGTTCATTGAGATTGTGATCACGTAACAAGTAGCACATCCTAGTGACTTCTGGTTTCCACACTGATTACTAATACAGAACTTACTTCCCGTGCTGTTTTAGAAAATATATTAGCTCGAATGTTTGTTGTACTCGTACCTATCCCTCAATGCTCTATGAACCACTTAAAAGGGAATGAGTGTTTTACTTTTAATATGTATTTCCTTTGAAGTAAAAACTTCCTCTTTAATAAAAAAAAATTATGAAGAAAAAAATTATAGTAAAATTGTCTTATTCTTTTTAATCTAAGTTCATAATTTCATGTCTAAGTTCACAAACATTACCGATTTTATTTTATTTAATAAATGTGAGTGCTACCGTCAAATTTTTAAATTTCCAGATCTTTATAGAATCAATTGATTTTAACAAAAAATATCATACGCATAAAACGTTTACGAGTGTACATATTGGTTTAATGTAAAATATTTTAATTAACTTATATTTTAACAATCCAATGCCGCCTTTTATTGCAGTATTCCCTTTTATTTTTCTTATCAGATTCCTATCAGAATGGTATGAATACAAAGTACTACTAATCTCCCAAAGATAACGTTATATAATTAAGTATACTCTGTTCCAATTAAGAGCTTTGCTTTTTATAATTATTACAATATCTTCTGTCACATAATTTGCATATCAAGAAATGAGAAATCAATTTATTTTTCTTATAGTAATATAAAACGTGGAACTGTAATAGCGAGACTTAGGGAGATGGAAATAGGGAGGCCTAGCCCTGTAGTCTGTTAATGAATTCTACTCTCTACTTCATGTCATTGTTATCTTATTCTGCAGTAAGGGACTGACTATACACATAAGTATACACATAATATTTTAGTTACATTACACATATTTTATACGAGCGGGTGCCAGTGACGTAGTCCTCTTGGAATTAAAATAAATAACACCAAGAAAATAAAAATAGATCTAGTTTACTCCTTATTATTATATTATATTAAGATGAATAATTTTTCTCGTGTTTTCCACACTATCCAATGAATTTTCATTACTATTGGTGGCAGCGTGATGTAATAAAGCCTAAAACCTTCCTTGATAAATGGACTTTCCAAGAAAAAAAAAGAGTTTATTTTAGCTTTAATTTAATATTAGTGTAGATTATACGAATTAGTAATACAGAGTGGTCAGCGTTTAAAAGGTATTCGTATAACCTATCAATGGCGACGGTTAGTGTATTATACTATATTCAATGTTCTGTACATTTAACCCATACACTCAATTGATTTAAACGGAAAAGTGTATTCCATTTTTAATCGACGAAAAAAAAACGGAGGAGGTTCTCAATTCGACACGTATATTTTTTTTATGTATGACCACGCATAACTTTTTACAGAATTGTCCGATTTTGATAATTCTTTTTTTATTAGAAAGGAAGGGCACACTTCCAGTATGGTCCCATAGTCATCATGTTAGGATCTGATAATGATATCCTGGGAAAATTGAAGGAAGTCTTCAAATCTTATCGGCACACTTGCAGCGATTTCGATTTTTGTGTAAGTATCGGTAGCTTTTTGGCTACTAGTGCCGTATAATATTCTATGAGTAGGTTACGTGTCGATAGATCACTAAAAAGTAAGAAAGTGCCAGACAAGGTTCTACTTTAAGGACGTTACCTAGAACCCACAAACGCTTTACTACGTTAAATAAATGTTCCTTAAACTTGGCTGGCACCGACTTCATAGATATGCTTAAGTAAATTAAAGCAATTAAATGACGCAGTTATTTTTTTACTTTTTAGTGCGTTTTGAGTCGGTTCTATTTTTTGTTAAAAATTCTTAATTTTTACAAATCCGAAACTTACTATTAGAAAATCATCTCAATGTTGACTTAGTCAGCGTTACCCATAAATCCTAACAGAACAGCGTATTTAGCAGCGCGTCAGCATTTACAATAGTTAGGAATATGTACCTCTTTTATGTATCAATGGCGACGGTTAGTGTGGGAATCAAACCAGCCTTGATAAACGCTGATATGTTCAATATTCAGTACATTTAACTGATACCCTTAATTGAGAAGTGAATATAAACTGAGCAGCGTATTCCATTATGTCTTGTCGATGTATTTTTTATATGAATGTGGTTTGAGGCAATTATCATTTAATCTCTTCTGTCCTGCACCGGGTCGCTTTTAAAATGTAAATTGAACGACCTCATACTGCCTTCGCTTCCGTTGGCGTTTACCGTTTGATATTATTTTAGTTTGAGACAGAAATAAAAACAATGTAATGGATGTTTTTTTATTAATTTATATAACTCTGATTGAGGCTGGAAATTCACGGCATAAATTCTCCCGGACTGGAATCTATCCTTACGGAAAGTAAGCTACAGATAATACTCGTACATTGAACTACGAAATTAAAAAATGAAACTTTCATAAAAATGTATTTTTAAAATCAAATCGGATGATTAAGGAAATAAAAGTACGCGCACTTTTATATTCATACTAGCGGACCAAGATTTGCACGAGTGCAATGCTAGTACCAACGGCGGCGCACGCACGCTCCCCGCAACCCCTAAACGCTCGTCCCTGCATTTTGCATCTAACATATCTTGGAAAATATTCACTTAAATTACATGCTGTAAAGGGCAATAGTGTTCTATATTAAATGCACAAAATATTTAAGATACTCAATTGGATAAGGATTAATATAGTATTGCTTAAAATCACTTCGTAAAAAAGCTATTACTTTTGGTTGAAAGTAAAGGATAAAGAATGGTTATTTTAGGTTAACCCTAAGCGAAAGACATATACCATCGCAGATTCAGATCACATCAGAAACTTATAAAATTATTAGTGTTTCTCTACTACATTGTGCATGTATTATGTACATAAACCTTCCTGTTGAACCACTCTATCTGATAAAAAAAACCGCATAAAAATCGGATGCGTATTTTCAAAGATTAAAGCATACATACAGACAAACATAAAAAAGCACACAATTCACAATTAAATATTTATGAATGTTTCTATGTGTCTATCAGTCCTCCTATTGACTATGTTTCTGAAATTATTTTTTTTGTCATTCAACTTTTTAAATTTTTATTTATTTTTATTTTATTATTTTATTATTTTATTTTTTTAAATTTATAAATATATAATTATAAAAAATACTTACTGTATTTATTTATTTTTATACCAGTCTTCTGATTGATTAATAAATTATCCATTTAATATGAAGGCGACCAAGTAGGGTCCTAAGATAAACAAAACAGCTTTATATCAAAGAAACAGTCAATAAACATATTGTACCGATAAAAACATTTAATAGTACTTAAAAAATTACCATTACATGCACGAGAGAAAAAGTTAGAGCCATATATTATTTTAAATTCGTTTCCATTCCCATATTAAGAGTTACAAAGGAGGAGCCTGTGATACGACGAGAGCGTTAATTCAAGGCTATCTTTCTTTTTATTTACTGGAGTTGTTACAGGGTTATGTTAATGCATCTCTCACGTTTTTACTTCGGAACGGGCATTAGGCCTTTGGTTTATTGCACCCTTCAAAACAGAATTTATGATTAAAAAATAAAGCAAGCATGAGTTGGGCGTTACGCGTTCATTATTCAGTAACTTTGGAATTACCCATCGATGGGGTCTTTTTAATAGACGTAACATAAAGCGTATACCGCTGTTTGCTTCTTAATGCCGTGAATAGAAGCAGTTATTACGTTGCTGAAGTTTATTAATAATAATTTATTTATCTTTCTCCGTAAAAAAATTGCTATCGAATATTATATAGTCAACATCTCCTGAGGATGTTCTAGTTTTGGAGTGAAATGTAGGTATTTAGAGTTGAGCATGGTTTTGTTTTTTTAGTTTGAATTTGACAAGTTTGTGTATGTCTGTGTGTATCTTTGTGTCTCTCTGACTTCGTACACGTTAGTCCTCAAATAGGTAGACCTATATTGGACAAATCTTTTAAGGGAAAATAAAATTTAATTAAATTTTAAAAAATTAATATAATTTTATTAAGTATTCAAAATACTTAATAATAAAATAGATAATGGAATAATTATTTTAGAGATTAAATATAAAATATGTTTGTCATTATTATTTAAACTGGATCTGCCGTGGCTAGTTACCACCCTACCGACAAAGACGGACCGCCAAGCGACTTAGCGTTCCGGTACGATGTCGTGTAGTAACCGATAGGAGTGTGGATTTTGTCGTACTTCTAACAAGTTAGCCCGCTTCCATCTTAGATTGCATCATCACTTAACATCAGGTGTGATAGCAGTCAATGGCCAACTTGTAGTCGATAAAAAAAAATCAGTCTAGGGGTTTAATATACGGAACCCTATAACGCCCAATAAGGGCTTGTAGCCAGCCTCGCCTATTAGCAGTCTGCGTTGTATGGGTGCTATTGTGCGAACTGTGAATGACCTCTTCAGCATAATAATGGGCGAAGGGATGCGCAGGAGCGCGTGCGGCGGAGGGGCGACCGGTTTGAAATTAGAACGTTTTATTTTTTTCGAACCGTTCCTTTGTCGGCGGCCGCCCGGCGCGCATGCGCTAACTCGACAAATACGTCGAATGAAATAAGCCGTATTTTGTTTCCCTTCCATTTTTGAATGGCCTTTTTTTCTGGAGGTTACGCTTGGGGCTCCGGGTCAATAGTTTTTGAAACCCGAACTTTGATTGCGTGCAAGAATTATTGTAAGATTTCTACAATGGCGCTACCTATGTTAGGGAGAGTTTGAAGGATTTTTAAAATCACGTGTTCTATTGCGTAGAAAAGAAAGGGGTCGAATGAAGGTGATTTCCTGTTACCATTATTTTCTAATGTGAAGCTATATAAAACATGTATGGCTCTCATAATTACCTACATACTCTGTACCCAGTAATTTTAAGCTGAAATTCAACATCTATTACAAGTTACCTTACTAGGCTTGCGTCTAGGAATTACCTGTCTTCATGTGAGAGGCTTTGTGAGTGGATAAGGTTTTGTAAACCTTGGAGATTTATAGTATACTTGATAGTATATTTTTCACGGCCTCCGTGGCGCAGTGGTGTGCGCAGTGTAAATATATTCGATAGAAGTCCTGGGATCGATTCCCGGCAGAGCCGATTCAAAGAGCTGATTTCTAAAGTGATCCAAGTCTAGCAGGCGAGAGGCTTCGGCCGTGGCTAGTTACCATCCTAATGACTAAAACGTACTGCTAAGCGATTAGCGTTCCGGTACGATATCGTAAAAAATCGTGTGGATTCTATCCTACTCCTAGCAAATTAACCCGCTTCCATTTTAAATTGCATCATCACTTACCATCAAGTGTGAATAATGAATAAAAAAATCAATTAAGTAAGTAACATGTAGACGAACCTAAGATATGAATTGTTTTATTACTATTCGTATTCAACCAATTACGTAGTAGGTATGCATTCAAAACAGAACCAATCAATTTATATTACACGCGTGCCAAACAACTAAATTGAACTAAACTATTGATTTGTTAATTAAAATCAAACATCAATATACGTGACTCTAATTGGTATCAAGTAGGAGTGATACTGATTTATAGATACGAACGCTGGAATTAAGCAATTGCCATGATCTATGGACGTTGCGTCATAAGTTCATGGCTCTCAGTTTATTTACAATGGGTCAAACAGTTGTAATATCCCATTAGATCAACGGCACGGCGCCTTTGGATCCCCCCATTTGAGAGAGAGTAAACACAGATGAGGGAGGGAGGCAATAGTAGTACGATACACGGTTCGAACCGAGTAGGTCGTGTCGCGCCCGTTGGAGCGTTCGCCTTTCGCGCGCAAAGCTTTCGCCGCGTAAACTGAACTTTTAACGTTCGATTTTTGAAATGAATGTGACGTTTTAATTAAAAGCATAGACAATAAAAATATGCTAGTGATGTATGGATACTTTTTTAAATTTACAATCATGTAAAAATACCGAGGGTGTTTTATTGGTGTAATTCGGAGGCAGTATGGTGGATGTCGGTGGTAATGAGTGTCATAACACCATAAATGGGAGGAACCAATTTGTATTTCTTGTTTTTGTGCATTTGTTACTGATTGGACTGAATGGAACAAATGGTAAATATTTTAATCATATATTTTTTTAATTTTAAATCTTAAAAGCCTTAGCCTTATTTTATTTTTGATTTATTTGTGTGTAAATTTTCATTCATACGTAAATTTGATATTTAATTTTAAATTGTTTGTATACCTGTACCTATTAATAAATTATTTTGAGTAGCTACTTTGCAAGTGGTAGTTAGCTAGGAATTTATTGATAATTTACAAGAATTATTTATTACCTTCTCTATTACATTTTTTGTGTTATTAAATTAGACGAATGTTATTATTATTGATGGTACATAGGTATCTAAATTTTTTGTTGTTAAGTTGGGTTCTTAAGCTTTTTGTTGTCAAGTTGAAAAATCCTTTATTATGCCGTTATTATGTATATTATACAGTTAAAGTAATAAAGTTACCTACATTAACGATTACTTTAGTTTATAAACGTGTTATTGGAGTGCACTCTGGTTTTCCTAAAAACATTAACTAATGGTTTATGGTACAGCTTTTGTAGTTATCATTTTTTCTTTTAGTAAACTAGATCCATAAAATAATATATTTATGTTTACCTCTACTGGTGCCAAGCAAACATTAATATGAAAAAAAGCTCACAAACTCTACCAGATGATAACTCAATCAAAAAATTTCATCCTGAATAATTCAGAATGCCTAAATTATTTTAAGTAAGGTATAAACAACACATGGTTTCAACTCTAGTGTTCCCATGTGCACTAGCATCACACGCCCTACCTATCTAGTGCCTATATTAAAGCCAAACTAGATGTAAATTCTTTATTAGCAAACAAATTATAATTCAAGGTAGAAAACGCATGTAAATTCATACCACATAGTATTTAAATTATTTAATTTTTCTTTATAAAACTTTATTCAAAAGTGTATCTAACTATTGATTTAAGCTTATTAATCTATATTAATTTATCGTTAGTTGTTCGATTGATATAAAGATGGAGATTAGCTTTAGTCTAGTATAGTAATAGTTCATTGTTAAAGTATTATAGCTACATGTATTACACTAGTCTATTTATTTCTGTTTGTCTGTTTGTTATTTACAATCTGTCAAACGTCAGCCCCCTTCAGTCGTCTGGCGATAACGCAGCTGGTAATGGCAGCGTGCACTTTAATATGGTTATCGACACTTGTGTAACCAATCCGTCGTCGATGTTACGAGTTGTTGAGTTCTATGAAACTAACTTGCGTTTGCAACATCGTTTCAATATTTCAATATCAAATCAAAGACAAATGCCTATTATTCAATAAACCTGCTGAAAGTTTACGTAAATTCTACAACAAATATTTCTTATAACCTTCTCACAATATTATTTAGAAGTTTGGAACGAAACATCCAGTTACTTAGAACAATATTTTAATGTTACAATTATTGACTCTCGAACTTTACTTATTTTATATCTAATCCGTATTAATAAATGAAGCGTAAAGGTTTTTAAAAGAAACATAAACTCGCATTTAATTACAACACTTGTAATTGATTATAAGTTACTATCAATATTCCTGGTAACAAGTCAATGTATGTATGTATGTAATTATGTAAGTATGTCCATTTCGTCGGCACGCGCTACAGCCTAAACGGCTGAACGGATTTTGACATGTGAGGTGTCGTTGAATTTGGCTAAATTGTGGAAGTCACATAGGCTATATGAATTTTCAAAATGGCGGTTGTAAATGGAAAAATTAATTTTTTTTTTATCCTACAATATGGATATCAAATGAAAGGTTTAAAAAGACCATTTCAAAAATACAAATATTATATCAGTTTATATTACTGTTTTAACAAGCAATGTCAAAAAGTGTACCAAGGTATCTCAATTCTAACCAAAATTAAAACTAAAAGTTCAAATAAAATTATTGTTATAAAAACAAAATATCACGTTGAAGTATCGAAAGAGAAAACCGACTATATCTATATAAAATCTAATTTTTTGCAGGAAAGACAAACTCGCATTTAATTACATTGTTTGTCCACACCTGCACCATAAAGATTAGAATTTACTATAAATATTCCTTGTTTTTCTCTTTTCAGTTCATTACTTCTAAGCAGTTGGGTTTTTTGTTTTTATAACAATAATTTTATTAAACAGTTATAACTGAATACCATTGACGAGTTTTTCATTCGGGGCTGACGACAGATAGTGCTGTAGCTAAATACAAAGCTTTCTAAAAATTGTTCTTAAATTAAACAAATATTACAAAATAAAAAAAAACAGAATCTTTAAAAAATATGAAGTAATGAGATAACAAACATTAAAAAATACGCATTGAATTGAAGACTTCCATCTTTCAGGAGCCGGTAAATAATGTAATGTCGGTTAATAGTAAAAAATCAATAGCGTTCAATCGAAATGGAAACTGTTACTCGTACTACTCACTATTAGCAAATGAAATAGACAGCCCAATGTAAATAAAAATCTTGTACCTAATTAGTAAATTTTAATGTGATATTAATATAAAGCTTCTAAATATTATCAGCTCCGTGTCGTGTTAGCTGTGTCGTCTGTCATCTTAGCGATAACGATGCGATGGGTTGGCATTTAGTTTGTTATGGTTATCAAGAGCTTCTACTAAAATAAGTAGTTTTAGCCTAAAATGATTTATTATATTTACCTAATTTGTTTGCTCTAGTTATAAAGTCATTATTGCTGTTACTTACTAGTGATTTACATATTTGGTTTTTGAGGTAGTTGTTAGGTAGATACTATCTATCTTTGGTTGGGATCATATTGTTTAACAGTACCTAATAATTATGTCATAAGAGAGTTCATTTGTTGACTCGCAGTACAACATATACAACATATTGTGGCCTGTAGCCATATTATAGTACAATATTTGTGATAACAAGTATCTAGGTATTATCAAGTTACACAAACATCCATACGAATACTGTAAGGATGTTTGTATATATTGTGATAATCTGTCTATCACGAACCCTCAATTACCTACAGATAAAACTTATAAACCTTCATTCGAAAAGTTTAGCCTTCATAAGCTGAAGAATACTCTAAAACTATTATGAACATACAGCAGTACTATACAGTACTTTAGTACAAAGTTATAATTATTATATAATGATAATAAAATTGATAAATATGACTATATCATTGAGTTGTTAATTTTATTACTAGCTAGACGCTATATTTGCTAACTCCCATATTCTGTGGATTCATGTCGATTACTTTGAACAAAAGGATCAAGAGATGGCGTGTCGGTGATAAGCTATCTCTAGTATTGAGCCATTTTGTTTGAAATACCCTCATTTTGTGTCAATATCTTTCGTATAAAGGTCCAAACAATGACGTAGTTTACAAGAGTTATCTTGGTGAATGTAAACGCGAATGAATGAAATATGTGTTTGTTTGATCATTCCTTCTGCTATGCGTCATACTCGCACTTGCCTGTTATCGACAACATACTTCGGCCATATTGTGATATGTAGTCATATGGCGTGCACAGATATTTAGTGCCGGGTAAGTACATATTCTACCTCATTACATTAAAAAATTGGCTTACGTACAACTTATTTTTGAACTTTACAATGATAGATCAATTTTTAACGGTTCAGTAATGAGACAATTCAAAAAGGTGGCCAGTCGTGTAGTTTCCATAATTAAACAGATGCTATAAAGGTACTATACGTTTGATTTCTTTTTTCCAAACAAATCAAACGTATAGTACTTGTTGAGCTTACAGTGCCGTGGGAAACAAACATCCCTAAAGACCATGTATTCAAAGTGAATAAATATTATGACCTTACTAATGAACTAACCAAAAATGGCTATGTAGTTAGTTTATACGTGGTAGAAGTGGGTGCGAGGGGTATACCAGCGAAGTCTCTCTACAACCTGCTAAAAGACCTTGGCCTTACTAGAAGTGCAGTAAGCTCCATATTGGAACGAGTGTCCAAAGCTGCTCTAGTAGGGTCCTTCCGAATTTGGCTGGGCAGGTAGAACAACTTGAACAGAGGAGGTGGGTGTTGACGCGCGTCACTAAGGGTACCCTTAAACCTACACCCGTGTCACAAGTCTCGGGCTCTGTTCGGAGTTTTTCTCTCAGCCACGCGATGGACCCGGCACCCGCACGGTGAATCCATGGAATGCTAAGATATTTGTCTCAATAATTAGTTGGTCAGGTATTTTGATAATAGTTTCTTTCACAAGTTCTACGTATTTTTTTTTGACAGGCCAAATAAATGACGAAACGACTTGGCGTTACAAATAATTACTCTGTCCATAAAAGCAGAGTTTACTAATAATTTTTATTATCACCAAGAAGCAACACTGCTTATGAGATGCTAGTAAAATTGATCACTCTTGAGGCTCAAATCTACAAAATCCATGCCTCAGGTTGCTAAGAACAGCTTTGCAAGCCGTGTACTTATTTATTTATTATATCCTATTTTTTTATTAAAAATCGGTGAACAGTATATTGACATAAACTATAATCCATATTTGATATTTAAGTTGGTTGTAATGTAATGTAAGTAACATTACTTACTTGATAATAATTATAACATTATCTGCTCAAAAAGATAGACGGCCAAGTTATGCACACAATTATCAAACTTAAACCAGCGCAGTAAATCCTAAAATCGGTTACACCAATTTCAACTTAACCTTTGGACTTTTGCTGTACAGTTGAGTAATTAAAAGTAGTTGGGAGCCAATTAACAAAATGTAGTTCGGTAAAAGCGTTGCGTTTGCGAAACAATGGACTCTTTTTTTCCAAGTCCGGGTTTAATTAGAGTTCGCGGGTAGTTACAGAAATATTTTTATTTCGTTTTCGCTTGTACCTGCCTGTTAGCGGTTTTTATTCCAATTCGCTTTGCATTGTTATTGGTCTAAAAATAGTACAGTTAGAAGTGGATTTAGTTAGTTCCTTTTGTTATTTATTTAGTGAAAAATTAATCATTAACAGTCAATTACCTAGAAGAAAAACAATTAAAAAACAGATTCATATCCCTACCAACAATGAAAAGTCGATGAAAGTCCTTTATTTGAAAAGTCAGTTTTTGAAAATCTTGTGCTCCTTAGATATTAGAATGAATGAGTATTTATAGTAAAAAAAATGTCAGAAGCAAATCCAATTAAGAAATTAATTTATTTTAAGATGGTTAAAATTGGAAGTAATTTGAAACATCAAGTTTAAATTACGTGATCTGAAAGAATGTTATTAAATACACTTTGAAAGAAAAAACGGCTTGGCCATAGTGATTATTAAAATGATAGACTCCAAACATTCAAATGTTTTCTTTCAAATTCTAGAAACGATCGTAGTCAAATGTCCAAGTGGGCGAACACTAAGTTTAATAAAATAGTAAACACTGATAAATCATATTCGTAACAGAATACGCTATTTACATCGCCCACTTGTATACAAAAAGACAGACGTGTCAAGATAATGCGTACATTGTCCGGGTTATCGTTGCTGTGACAAGTATTAATAAAGGACAACTACCGCGCTTGACCGACCCGCCACGGCACGGCTGTGACAAAAAATAAGGGGCTCTACAAAAAATACTGAGGTCCCAAAATTAAACAACACGTCACATCAACGTGATCAAACAAAATCGATACTTTCAAGAGCAGCGCATTGGAAGACGTATTACAGACGCATATACAACAAAATATGCTTAGTTATTGGTGATGGTTTTTCACTTTACATTTTTAAGGTTTGAGATTTGAAATGCAATTTTTCAGTACCTATTAATAAAGGACAACTACTGAGCGCTTGACTGGCCCGCCACGGCATGGTTGTGACAAAAAATAAGGACCTTACAAATAATAGAATTCGAAATCCCAAAATTAATTGTCACTTCAACTTGACCAAATAAAATCAATATATTAAAGAGCATTGCATTTTGAGATGTGTTTGTTGCATATATTACTAAATGTTACTCTGTTATGAATACGATTGTTATAAAAAAATCCTTGATTTTGAATACGTTTTTTAATTGTGCGGATTATTGCGGCTGTGACAAGTGTTGAAAAAGGACAACTAGCACACTTGACCGACCCACCACAGCAAAGTTGTGACAAAAAATAAGAGGTCCCACATAAAATAGATTTCGAAGTCCAAAAATTCATAAGTCACATCACCGTGATCAAACAAAATCAATATTTTCAAGGGCAGCGCACTGTAAGCTTACATGTCCCGCGAAGTAATGGCTCTGTTATAGGCGATTGTTTTTCACTTAAGGAAACCTTGGCTGAAATTATTTTATTTGCATACTTATATTATGAACCATGGGCTCTGCAAATATAAATTTTCTTTATTCGAGAGTGGAAAATGTTTGGGAGCGTCAATTTATTTAAACTGTTTGCAAACTTGCGATTTCTAATATAAGTTAAATGGAGGATAACACTATGTGACTATGAGTTATCTATGATGTTTCCCAATGATCCTTTGAAACCTGGATTAATTTAACTGTGGTGTAGGATGCCTTAATAAGAAATTAATACAATAAGTCTCCGTCTCAGTTTATCAGACGTCGATCTAAATGCACCGATTAGACAATGTGAAGGCAAATATCATTGAGACGTAAATGGATTTATTATTCTGGTCTTTAATCTTTAGTTAAAAGTTTCAAAGAGATCAGTAGAAATAATAGCAACTTATAAATGCGATAGAAATACAAGTCTTACATTATGATCGGAAATGTTTGAGAGTTTCTTTTCTAAAAATATTTTTTTTCTTATTTTTACATTTAAACCATGTAACCAGCATGACTGTAGCCAAATTTTAATAATTACCAATATATTGCCTGTTATGTCAATGGTATGTGCGTTTATTATCATTATGGACATTTACTGCAATGTAAAATATGCTGCTATTAAATAAATATAGTATTCTTAACAGACAATATTATTGCACCATAAAGGTATTGAGGAATAATATTGTACGGTGTATGAGACACTTTACACTGCCGATGGAATTATCGACGGAAATATTCGTGTTGCGGAAACCGCAACAGGACGGAAGACCAGTTTGGCACCGTCAATATTTTAAACAAAGTTAAAAAACTAAAATAACATCAATAGATATTGAAATGTTATATTAGAAGATCCGAACTAAGATCGACCTTCACCGAACTGATAATAGGATGAAATATATTTCATGACAAATTTAGTATATAAGAAAATATATTAAAAATAGGTTGCCTAAAAAAATCCTGGACAGACTATTTTTTATTATTTTTAAAAAATAAGTTTTATATTCTAGTAAACAGTGAGTGTTATTTTGAAGCAACTTATTTCTGAGTTGTAAAAAAAATAATAAATTCAATAAATATAAATCATATATATTAAATATAATACTAAAATATGACACCATATAAAATCAGCTAAATCAATAAACATTTATCAAAATTTATATATATATTTATATTGACAATTGAATTTATTATTTTTTTTACAACTCACGACATAAGTTGCTCCAAAATAACGCTTACTGTTTACTAGAGTATAAAAATTATTTTTTAAAAAAATAATAAAAAATAGTTTGTCCAGGATTTTTTTAGGCAACCTATTTTTAATATATACTCTAATATACTAAATTTGTCATGAAATATATATTTCATTCTATTATCAGTTCGGTGAAGGTCGATTTTAGTTCGGATCTTAGACTATTATATTAGTATGATAGACAGGGAAATGTTTTAACGTATATTTAGAAACTAGCGAGCCGAGATTTTGTCCGCTTGGAATTCGGGTTGACTCAAAGTTTCACAGTAGGTATACCTAATCTTAAAAAGTTAATAATAGTTTTTCTTATAAAATTGCCAAAGTTTCCTAATACTCATAGGTTTAGAAGAACGTACGATTAATGAACATATTGATACAAATTAAAAAATAATCATTTTGACCGTATTCTAATTTTTTTCTTTACCTCTTTATGTATTTTTATTTATTATTATATAATGGCTGTGCCCGTGACTTCATTTGCGTTGACTTCAGAAAGATATGTTCTTGTTGGTAACTATCGGACGGCCGTGGTTTTACCCGCATAGTTTTTCTTCCTGTGGTAATACTAGGAGTAACAACTATATTTTCGTATACATTTAGTGAATAGTCCTTAATTTTAAAATTACAAACAGACATTTCAGTTAAATTTATTTGTATATACGTAGGTACACATTTTTTATCTGTGTTTTCATTATAAAGCACTTGTCGTTCCTTAGCACAAAACCGAGCACCCCGTATAAAAGAGCATCCATCAAGCACAGTATCCGGCCGCAGCGAGCCGGCGACCCTCAGGTGCGTGGTGGAAGGCAGGCCCAAGCCAACGGTGCAGTGGTTCAAAGATGGCTCGCCTCTACCACCCGCTGAAGATGGTCATAGAGTCCTATTGGAAGATGGCCTATTGTTCTTAAGGTAATGGTTCTGTTTCACTTTTCGCGCACTTATGGAAATTGAAGAAGCTACACCCTGCTAAAGTGTTTCCTTAAAAAAAATTATATGGGAGTATTTATAGGGCGGATAACCAAATCCTTCAAATGTAGGTAACCAATTAGCAATGGCAGTACTTGATTATATGGGGTTGCTAATATAGGTATGTAGGGGTGGCAGTAATCACTTTACATTATGTGGTTTTGTCAGCTACTACAGCAACAAAAAGTCAATGCAAGGTAAGATAATTTTTCCATAAAGTTGGTTGGTAAAGTACAAATGCCAAAATAAACATTATATTGTATAGATGAACTTTCCAGTTTAATTCTACAATTTACGTATATTTACCTGAGATGCCAATCATATCTATATAAGGCATTCGAAAATTCTTGCAAAGACTGTTATCGGAGTAGATAGGATCATGGCGCCACTAAGATTACAAACATTCTTTTATAACGTTGTTGCAAAATGAATGCTCTTTGAAAGAAATGTCTTAGTTTTAAGTATTCGAATTTGACAGTCTGTCTTGATCGCTATAATTTAAAGTACTTTACATTTGCTTTCTTAAATAAAATACGTGCCAATAACACATCTGTCTCATTGATATAGTGGATAATTATCTATGTAGCTTCCTTATTCGGATCATTAAAAACTAACTGTCTTTCCTTTCTTCTAAGAAATTCTTAGGAAAGATTCTTAAGCCTGAGAAAAAAGAAAAGAGCCTGGAAGACAGCGAAGCCTCGAAAGTTCCCATATATTATAATTAATATTTTATAGTGATCGCCATAAAAGTTTTTTTACCCGACTGCGTCAGAAGGAGGGTAATGTTTTTCGAGCGTATGTATGTATGTATGTATGTATGTCCATTTCTTCGGCACGCGCTACAGCCTAAACGGCTGAACGGATTTTGACATGTGAGGTGTCGTTGAATTCGGCTAAATTGTAGAAGTGACATAGGCTATATAAATTTTCAAAATGGTGGCTGTAAATGGGGAAAAAAAGGGGGGACGTATGCATTTTTTTCTTTTATCCTAGCAATATGGGTATCAAATGAAAGCTCGTAAAAAGACCATTTCTAAAATATAAATATTATATTATGTTTATGTTGCTGTTTTAACAAGCAATGTCAAAAAGTGTACCGTCTTATTTCTATACCACAAATTAAAACTAAAAAGTCTCAAATAAAATTATTATTATAAAAACAAAAAACCCAACTGCTTAGAGGTAATGAACTGAAAAGAGAAAAACAAGGATCACTATATCTATATAAAATTCTAAATACTTTATGGTGCTGCAGGCGGGGACAAACGTAGTTTTGGTAGGTCTTTCTTTCCCAGGTAGTAAACTATTTTGTCCACACCTGCAGCACCATTAAGTATTTAGAATTTTATATAGATATAGTGATCCTTGTTTTTCTCTTTTCAGTTCATTACTTCTAAGCAGTTGGGTTTTTTGTTTTTATAATAATAATTTTATTTTTCGTTTGTTTTTTTCTGTGACTCGGCAATCTATCTAGGGACATTGGGCCGTTCGTCTGTGGGTTTAGTTTTGTTTGTTTTTTCACGTATGTCCACTGACAAAATCTCCCTTTTTGCTGAGTCTAGCTTAAATTTTTTGCTAGGTTTACAATGCTATTTCGCTTTAATCTCCGAATTAGCAGGCTGCCATTTCCTGCCAGTCGATTTGCCAAGCAATTGGCATGTACCGTTAATCGCTTTGGATATTTATAACTATAGGACTGTATTTCCTCTCTAACTTTTCTTATATTTAGGTCTGTCAAGAAAATAACATTATTATTGTCCTAAGCCCGCCAACTTGCTTGGAGCCCTATATTCCCTCTTCTATTACGAAGATGGTCTGCCGACGATGAGTTAGCAAAACATTAAATCTAGGGAATTGTAAACGTAACAATTATTATTTTTAGTGCTGTAGTTTAGAACATATCTTACCAGAAATTACAGGTAAAACTTTGTGAATAAAAACAAAGCCATAAAAAGTATTTGCAATATTCCTGAGTGTAACTAATAATTTCCTCTGTCATCGTAGGGTAAACCGGGGGAAGAAAGAGAGTGATGAAGGGATTTATTGGTGTGTGGCCCGCAATATCGCCGGGGAGGCTGTAAGCCAGAACGCTTCATTAAATGTTGCCGGTAAGATTCATCTCTTAGTTTTATTGTCGCTCATACCCTACATTAGTCATTACATTTCATTGCAACCATTAACTTAATAGTTTGTATTCTGTAGGCTTATACTACTTGTCTACATATTTTTTAAGGTTACCTTTATTTATATCCTTCAAAATATGACTATGTTAATGACTTAAATTATCTTTTATTTTCGAACTAAGAAATAATCTGACATAAGGTTACATATAAAAATTAAAAAAAAATTGAACAGATTTCAAAACGCGCTAAAAAAATAATTGCTTCATTCACATAGTAGCTTTAAATTACTTTACCATATCTACGAAGTCGGTGCCATCCAAGTTTAAGTTTATTTAATGGATGGAAATGAATTCTAGGTCTTTAAAATGGAAACCTTTGATAATTTGAGATAATAATATTGTCTAAATTTTAACAAATTTGTTTATCTTTCTCATTGGTTGGAAAAGATGCCTTCCTATTCATTATTGAGTTAGATGTTCAGTGTACGAGAAACTGTATACATCTAACATTATCAAAACATTGCGTCCACTTTCTGTAGTAAAATGTACGAAAATTATTTATTCAGTTAGAATTTTATAAGCTTTAGAAAATAATTATATAATACAGAAACTGCATATCTTTGCAGTATCGTAATTATCAGTAATGTTTATTTTAGTTCTGCGAGATGAGTTTCGGGTTGAACCCAGGGACGTTCAAGTCGCTGCGGGGGAACCGGCGTTATTGGAGTGCGTGCCGCCAAGAGGCGTTCCCGATCCGTCTATGCATTGGCTGAAGGATGGCCAGATGTATGATATTGAAGTTAATGGAAGGTGATTACAGTACACTTGTTAGATTGTGACGTCATCCGTGTTAACTTTGTTTTTTTTTATTAGTTTAGTTTCAATGTCTAATCTCTATAAAACTTCGGATAGTTTCAATATTTAAATGAAAGAAAGGCTTTATCTGGGTAATTTACATAAAATCCGGTAAGCTAATGTTCAGCCATGAATGTCAGTCGACTGAAAGTAATGAAATTTAGTAAAATACTGGTTGGCGATTCGTTTAGAATCACAACGATCATTCATGTATCGAATTCAAACGGAATAATATAAAGTTTAAAGTAAATCTTCAACAAAAAGCTTTATTTTATAATGAGACAATTGTTTCAGGGTAACAATAACAGATACTGGTAGTTTAAAAATACTAGAAACATTGCCAAATGATAGTGGCCTGTATAGATGTGTGGCGTCGAACATAGCCGGCGAGAGGCAGTCCAGAGCCGCTGCACTTATTGTTCTACGGCGGCCACATTTTGTCGTAAAACCAAGTAATGTTACTGCTTTAGTAGGACAAAATGTAGAATTAAATTGTCAGGTAAATAATGATTCGGCATTTAACTGTAATTATTACTTGAACTATAGTGATGTTAATTTAAAAGACGATTTCATTTTTTCCATGCATGATTGTGCACTTACACTGAGAAAATACTTTCTTTGAGCCAAATATTAAAAATTTTTACTGTTTCTGACGTAACTAAAATTCAATAATTTAGAAACTGTCACACTTATATTATGAGCAGAATAGTTATATTTATTTATATATGAGAATTTATTTTAGTCACACTGCTATTTTAATCGATAATTTCAGGAAATACTGTCACTACAAATATTCTGAAGCAAATATAAAGTTTACTTAAGAAACATTACATCAACCAACTGCCCTAAAAGATCAATGAAAGCTAAATGCGTGATTTATTTGTAGAGCTATGATACGAGCGTAAAAATAACATGGGTCAAGGAAGACGGCGTGTTGCCGTCGCACGCAACAATAATCCGTGGACTATTGCGTTTGGAACAGGTGTCCGCTTCCGATGCGGGGATCTATTCCTGCCGGGCCGACAGCCACGCCGGCACGAGCATCGCCAGCGCATCGCTGACCGTTTACTGTGAGCCTTTATATCTTTCGGTTTGATTTTATTGCGTGTGTATTTTTGATATCTGTTCAGAGCTATTTTAATGTGGCCATCTGTTGCAGCTTTACCACACTTCACTCAGATACCCTCCAATTTGACCGCATGGGAGGGCGATGTGGTGTCCATTCCTTGTGAAGCTAAAGGCTTACCGACACCTACCACCTTTTGGATATTAGAAGGTGTTGAAGACTCGTTGCTATTTCCTGAGTGTACTAGAAGTAATTCGAGTTTATTGTATCTGGACGGTGCGAAAGTAGAACACGGCGGAAGGGTTATCTGTATAGCCGTGAATGCGGCCGGTAGTGTTATGCAAGAGGCTTATCTAAATGTGTTAAAGAAAACCAATAATCCATTGAAGGAGCGCACCTCTGACGAAAACTTTGGTAATAATTACGAACACGAGGTCCGTATGACAGAGTACGAGTTTGTTCAAGCGAGGAAATATTTACAACAAAATGTTTTAGTACTTAGGAGGGTGGAAACTTTGTCGTCGACTTCTCTCAAAGTTGTTTGGGACGTGAGTATTCGTGTTATTGTATTTTTTTGGAATACCATTTGGTTTTGGACGTAATAGTGAAGTGCGTTTGTGTGGGTAAACTTATGTAAACATCACCACAGTAAAAATACATTATTAAATTGTTAGGTTTTTGGAGCGATAAAGGGGAGGCGTATGAAATCAAAATTAAAATACCAAAAAATTAAGAAAAATGTTTGTGCATTAATAACACTCAACAGTTTAAGACAGAAACGCACTTGTCGAATGCCTATCTGTAATCCAGACCATAGAATATAATCCACCTTTCTGAATAGAATATAAGCTATTTTAAAACTTCAAGAGCCCTGCATACTTCGAACTCCTACTACAGCGTTGTTATGGGGGATTTCAATGCAAAGCTGGGCGAGAGGAGTGGTTCAGAGTTGAGAGTGGGGCAATTTGGATATATTCAACGATGTGATCAATAGGGTCAAAACCGGTAGTGATCACCGACTGGTAAGAGGCACGTTGAATACATGAAGTCAACGCTCCGACCTACTCGTGCTCACATCCAAAACCCCGAAAGCTTTCAACTGGAACTCCAGAACCGTTGTATAAAATTAGCGAATATGAATCAACTTTAAGCTTCATTCAAACAATTTTAGGTGTTAACTGATTACAATGAATATTTGGAAGGAGTTAAGATTTGGTACAATGGAACTTCGTTGAACTGGCGCAATAGTACCGAAGAGATAACAATTTTGAATTCATCCCTACTAGAGAATTGTCCTAATGGATCTCTGACAAACGTTGATAACAGTGGGTCATCGAGCTATGTTTTATCTGGGTTGGCGTCTTATACCCAGTACGATATATTTCTCATGCCGTTTTACAAAATGTTGCTCGGGAAACCATCTAATTCAATGACTGGATTTACAGATGAGGATGGTGAGCTATATTTTTTTTATTGTAATAGGATGATTTACACACATTGCCTTTTTAGTTAGCTTGGATAGCTTGTGCTATAGGTACTTAGATAAGTTGTCAATATAATACATAAACAGATACTGGAAAAAATCCATGTTTGTTACACAAATATTTTTTTAGTTTTGTGCAGTTTTGTTATCAGTGCAACGGTACCACTTGACTGGAACTGTTTGTTTGGTGCAGTCTTAATGACCTTAGATCAAAGATTTGTTTGTCCAGATCTTGGGATCAAATCCTGGGGTTGACTATAGTGTACTTACTGAGTTTAAAGTCTTCATTGAACTTTACAAAAATATAGAATTTGCAAACTGGTGATCTTACACTTAACTGTCCCTAGCCTTGGTCAGCACGTAAAGCCATCGGTCCCGTTGATTCGTCGCTTAGATGCAGTACGCATAGTTGCTACTCACTGCACTTTCCGTCACTGTTTGTTTTGTAATTAATCGTTTTGTAGTGTTAATGTATGTATGTTTGTAGTGCCATCCGCCCCGCCCCAGAGCGTGTCAGCGGGGGTAATTAACGCGACGTCGGCCTGGATACGATGGGAACCACCACCTGCGCACACTTGGAACGGGGAGCTCACAGGCTATTTGGTGAGATCACTGATAGTTACGAACCTTAAATTATATTAATGGCTCCAGTTAAAAATGAGCGTTGCATGAGTTTGGTTACAAATACGTAGTTTGAGCTAATATATTGAGTTGACACTTTCTTCTATGTTAAGTTATACACTACAGCATAATTTTTATCATGGTTATAGTGCTATTTCAGAATGTGTGTAATATTTGAGTAGCAGATTATATTAGTGTTTGTATCAGACCAGACTGTATCTTCTCCTTGTACCTACATTTTGCAAATTGCTAAACCTTATAACTACTACTAGTTACTATACTAAGCCATTTATTTGCAAGAATGTATTATGCGATATGTACGTGTATAATATAGGTGCCCCTACTGATACGGCCATGTGCCTCTAAGTTGACTGGAGTTGAAATTAAAAACTTCATCTCTTCTTCTTTCTTCTTCTTCTTGTACATCTTCTTCTTGAAATTCGTTTTTATATTTTGTAATATGGGAGCGAATGCAATATGAGTTTATACTGTGGTGAAGTTGGAATAAAGTGATTAGGGAAATAATAGTAGACTATAGAAGTTTACAGTCATTAATGCACACACTCGCACACGAAATAGTTTGGCTTGTTCCCACTCTCTCGGACACTTGATTGCAGTCGCAAACAACTATACTATTTATATCTGAACTTGTATAGATACAATAACGTGTGACATAAATTAACTCAAACCACTCTGTATCAGCTAGAATGTGTTCCTGTACCTACTTATCTTGTTCTCATAAATATTCTTGGAGTAAATGATTCAATAAATATAATAAAATAGAATGCAAATAGGTATATATTTAAATTGTCAATGAAGACAATAATTGTTGAAAGTTTCATTGACTTGCTAACATTTAAATAATGCAGTATTCATTCTTTCGTTGACATAATTATATGAACTTTACAAAAATGGCGCCATGTAATAGAGCCATAAATAGATTCATGCTTCAATTTGAATTTAGTATGTCCCAATGATAGAGCCAACGTCAGGACCAGACAAAATGCAGTGACCATACAACAACTACCAATGTGCCAACGACTACAAATGTTTGTTCAATGTTTGTCACAAAATTGTTGTTGTTGACTAAAATAGAATCTATTGTTTATGTTCAAATATTGTTGCAAGGACACCCTTAACTTCTATCGTTGCTTACAAATTATATGTTGGCATGGATTTAGATCGAAATTCGCGTGGGCGGTGGCAACAGTGGTCGTGTCGTGGGTCAGATGTCCCTCGGCGCTCGCACGCGGGCAGCGGCGGCCAGCTCCTTACGATCTGGCGGCCGGTACAGCGCGCGTGCCGCAGCGGTGACGCGCAGAGGGCACGGACCGTTCAGCGCGCCTGCACAGATCCACATGCTGCCCATGCATTCGCAGAGACATTATGTGCAGTAAGTAACGATACAAAATATAAATCACATACAAAATATAATATGTTTAATATATCAGTCACATATTTTTAAATATGATAAATATTTCCCTCTGATTAGTCGCCAAGACAGTACATATAATAATACTGGATCGAACCCAAGCAGTGAGTTGGTTATAAAATTAGCTATAGTTTTTGTTACTGAACCTAATTAAAGCGTTCGGAATGATACGGCTATTATAATGTCTAAACTTTGACAAGCTTACCTCTTTTTTTCATTTGTAGGGTTCCACTGTAAACAATATGAAGCCAGTTGGCAGATTTTATTCTCCTTATTGTGTTCTTTAGTTATTAATCATTTAAAAGTCACGTGGTATACACGTACAACGTTCATCAATACAATAGTTCCGTTGTTGTCTAAAACCTATAAATGTCATCATAACATCAAAAATATGCATCATAACTCTTAATCTTAACACTCTTACCTACATAGAATATAGAAATGCCTGTCGCCTACACGCTACGAACTTACATTGCATAGGTTTTAATAAGTTTAGTATGCATATAGTGATAGGCTATTACAGAACCCTACGTTGCCTGGAGCTTACACTTGGCGTTTTTTTTCGTGATTAGATTTCAAACACGGTTCGTTCGGGCGGCGAGCGTGACCATTATTATAGGTGTCGAGTTACTCAAAAATAAAAGTGTATCCAAAATGTGTTTTTTAAATATAAATGAACGGTCACACCACCACGACTCCAGTCATGGCACGCGCTTAAAAAATAAATAAAAAGACTGCCTGCAACATCTAACGCAACCATCACATAACACTGACCCAAATTAACAGAAATTAAAATGTGTCATACTTGAATCTTAGACGCGGAAGATTCATAGGACTATGTGTAAGGTTTTGTTTTTTTTGACCAGAATCTCTTTGAATTAATTGAAACAAAGCTAAAATACATATTGCTTCAAACAAAACTTATTTTTTTGTAAAAACTGTAGATTATTGTCGTACCTACTCCTAAGATAAACTCAGCGACTAATTAATAAGGGAAAGGGAATATTGGAATATTTAAAACATGCAGCTAATATTTTTTTATAATAAAAACCTTTTATTTGGCAAGTAAGTTATGTCGGAACGCTTTACAGTTAGTTGGCCCTGACTTATAACAATGGAATATTTTCAACAACTTCAGAATATTTTTTAGGACTGAACCCCCCAACGACGCATCTATCCCGCATTTACTGCAAGAGACATGGTTACTCGCTCTAGCGCTTACTCTATTCTCTATCATAGTAATTGGGATAGTTAGTATTTATTACATAAAGCGCCGGAACAGCATTCAAAGGAAGAAGTCGACCGGTAAGCGATATATCAATTTTTTTATTCTAATATAGACTAATTTTACATGCAATTTTAAAATTATTTCAAGTATAGACTAAGTTTACATGCAAATTTAAAACGTTATACTAGACTATTTATATTAGATTTTACCACCGTCTTGGAAGGCAGACTTTGCTGAGAAAAGCCGTTATAAAAGTTACATTTATTAGCAACAAATTAGCCTTTGATGAATGAATTAATGATAAATCTAAAATGGAAGCGGGCTAACTATTTAGGAGTAGAATGAAATTCACACCCCTTACGGCTTCTTCACAAGATCGTACCGGAACGGTAAATTGCATGACGTCATTTCAGGTAGTGGCCGAAGACTCCCACCAGTCAGACCTGGACAAATTAATAAAATTTCAATCGAATCGAATCCAGGATCTTTTATAAAACCTCCGTGTATACCACTGTACCGTGAAGGCCGTTAAAATAAATCAATTACGTATCATTGATCAATTTGTTATCCACTCTACGATAGTTATGATATAGTGTTCTCCATTGTAGGTCAATCTATTGTAACGGCTCAACAGTGTCTATTGAATAAAGATACTATTTGGTTAAGAGATCGACCCGTGTTTGCGCCTCCGGAGTCTGCTTTAGATGTTACAAGTTGCCATCATAGCTTACTGCAAGGTAGGTTTATAATTTTTATAATTTTTTTGTGACAGATGTTCATGTTTCATCATCAATATCATCTGATTTTAAGAACCTACTACAGGGCCAGATTCCTCTCCTATAGAACAGGGAATTTGGATCTTATACCCACCAAGTTGTTACAATGTGAATTGGCGGGCTGTGATGACAATATTTTGAATCTTTTATAGGTCAGATATTAATGACAGTGATAAAGGCCGACGCTTGAAGTTCCCTTAAAGCAAGGGGGTGTAACATAATTAACTTTCTAACTTTAGGCTAAAAATTTCTGGGAAGAAAAGAGCTGAGAGATGACAATTATGTTGTTTGAGTTAATATATGTATTCTATTTTAGGAGGTCAATCCACAAACATTATGAATGTCGAACCAGAGTACTGCTTACCGCAAAACTCAATACAAGGCTTAGATGCCTCAAGTGTAGATAGAATAAAAAGGGGACCACCGGAACCTTATGCTTCTAGCGCTATTTACACTGAACTCAATTTCAAGGTACTGTAAGATAAGCATTATGAGAATTTTGTTGTTTGATTTATGATAAGAGCATGTATTTGATTTGCACATAACTTTATCATAGTTTAAACATATGTCCAAACTTATTTATACATGGTGTCGCAATAATAATGGATTAAACTCGAATGGAAGATACATCACTTAATTATCCAAAAGTAATTTGATTCGTTTTGAAAGTAACAGTAGGGTAACCAATACTGTTGAGATATTTTATTTATATGTTTTAAGTCCGTGTTTTAAATGCTGCTGTTGTGATTCCAATTTTAAGATCTGGTTCTTGTAAATTTTATCGATTAGATTTCCAATGTATTTGTTTAACAAAGATTTTGCGTTGATTTTTTTTAATAAGTAAATGATTCTCTCTTTAAAATGGCGCGATAATAAAATATGCTCGACCCAATTAAAAAATAAAATAATTAAGTATGTATGACACAACAGCAAGTAGACCATGATCTTAATACTTATACCAAATTATTTTTAGACAATAAAGTGATATATCTTCCACTTGTGTTTGATAAATTATTAAAGGGGCACCCTGTACATGTATTATAAATTTTCTCATAGGACACTGCTGACATCGGAGATGCCCGAAGTTGTCCGGAACGACGATCACACAACAATAGTATTGTTAGATCGTGCAATGGTAGCATTCAATATTCCAATGGAGAATGTTCGACATGTTGTCATAGCACCTCCAGTAGATCTACAAAGGACTATAGAGAATTGAGACACGAGAATGTACACAATGATGTAAATATAGTTGAAGATGACTGTGCTTCCTGTCACACTAATAGATCAGGATCCAGGAGTAGGCAGGACAAAAGCAAAGTGTGTCCTGCTAGCGATTTAGAATACGACTACCCCCAATGGCATTGGCTAGGGAGGGAGAATAGTTTTAAAATTCCCATTCAGTCTGGACGACATTCGAATATGGCGCGGTCCGAGCAAGGCTGTCAAATAAATCTGAATGATATATTACCACCACCGCCCTACGAAGTAAGTGTTTCCCCCAAATAAAATTCCTCAAAAACATATAAAAAATAATTTACGTTTCCAAAATTTTTATTTATAACAAGAAAAATACAGTTAGACAAGTGTTAAATAAAAAATAATTTGCACGTGATAGAAGTAAAAGATAAGTTAAACTTATTGATCCTCAAAGATCTTCTTTTGTTTCAGAGTCCAGAGAATAAAGGTCACATAAAATAGGACATCTTGTTTTGGTAGTTAGTAGTGACGTAAAAAGAAACGTAAAGCAATATACAATATCATTTTTTCAATGTTAAATAGGTCTTAGTACCAGTGAGTAAATATAACAAGTTTTAGATGAATATTTGTGTCTATTTATACTAGGAACTTAGCTCAGAAATGTCCTATATGCAACTGTCTTATGAATGTTTAATGTAATTTACAATGTGACTATCCTAATTGACTTACATTGTGAAGCACCCGCCTACTAACTTTTGATATTATGATAATCTATCTCATATATTAAATGGCTACTCATTGTCAAACAAAGTCCCTCCAATACGTTTGTCTTTCGGAGCATAAACTATTGAACTTTCAATACGGTTTTCATTATTACACGAAATACGAATTGAAATTTTGTTAAGAATATTGAAAAAAAAAACCAAGAAAGAAAGGAAAGTAGACGCGTAATTAGAAAAAAATAAAATGAGGTAGATAATTTTTATAACGACGTCAAAAAGGATGTGCCAATTTAAAAATCGTCAGAATAAATAGACATTGTAAAAGACAGTAAAATTGTATTACTAAACATTATAATTGTATATTTAAGAATTGTAGAGGCATAAATTAATAATTTAACATGTAGCTACCAAAATATTGATAGTTGTACTAGGTATCATAAATTATTCCTAATTCTAGTCACAGTATTTAGACTAGCTTCACATAGTAGCGTTAATACTATCATTAGCGTAGGCCTCATGATAAACAATCCATACTGAATTATAAATGCGAAAATAACTTAAATTTACTCCCTTGCCTACTTCATGTTTTATTTTTACAACAAGAGACTTATTCTTCTTTAACGTAGGCGTCCACATTAGATCAAGTAAACAAGCAATTATCGGATGCACCGCATCAAATAAATCGTAGGATTCTTTGTATAGGAAGTCATACAAATGAGTACATTGATTCGCGTCGTACGGATCGCACGAATGAACTCGTCGACAATGCCGACGATGCGATGCGTGCCGATGACGTCATACATCATGTCTGCAATTCGATTCGATCGCTGGTAGTTGCGTCGGCAAATCCGATTACTTCTGATTTTGTGGACGCATTGCAAAAATATTCCATTTAATGCGATGCCTCCGACATATACGACGCTTAAAAATAGACGCCCTACCTTTAATATCCAATCTATTTCAGTTTTTGACATCACGAAATAAACAGTTACTTTTGCATTTGTAATTATGGATATCCACATTATAACATGTAACAATTTCTTTGTAATTATATTTACGATTATCGGATAAAAACAAATTAATTTATCGAATGGGTTATTTTTAAGATCTCTATATGCACTGCCATTTACATTTAGAATTAGACCTTTAGTTATATAATATTTGACTGTGATATTTATATTAATTCGTGTATTAGAAGTTATTGTATAATTACTATACCTACTGTATTTAAATGTAACGTTCTCCACGACTTCAATATTTTAAACTGTCCTTTACTGTTTACTCTCTTGTCCCTTTTAAAGATTATTTGTTTTTGCAATCCAAATATTTTCAGAGCCAGTTGTGTTGTTTAAATTTTCAGAATAATATAGCAATTTTTTAATTACGAGTTGTTTTATTTTATTATTTACCTATAACACTAATATTATTTTTGTCCACAACTATTACCCGATTGGGATATAAATTTGAATGGAGTTAGCGTCTGGATTGAAACAGGACATTGCCATGGGGACGGCAAATGCGCGGCTGAAGTCTCGGTAAGTATTTTGAAAATTAAAGGAGAAGAACTTTATCAAAACAGTTCTATTACACCAAAAAATCTTTCTGCATTCCGAACCAATGGTAGTGTCACTACGCACAAACAGACTCAACTTAAAAAGTAATTTGTATAATACTTGAAATAAATTAATTTGAATATCATAATTTTTGACGCTTACTAAAGTTTTGCTATGCATAATAATCCCTTTTAACTTTCGTAACAACTTTAAGGTTTCAAGTTCCGATAAATTTTAATTACACGCGTTAGTCCGAAAACTTTTGTGGCACATTTATTTGAATGTAATAGGGAAAGTGATTACGGTAAACATTAGCTTTGATTGCTTTCATAATTGCCTCATTTTAACTTTGTAAGTGTAGCTTACTGATAGTCCATCCATTTGTAAAGTAAGCTGATAAAGAAAATGCATTAACAATTGCAGGCTTACTAAACATACACAAATTTTCACAGTTATCCAAAAATTAAAGTTTGACAGCTATCTCACCTGGGAATTTTATAACACTGATTGAAACGTCGAATAGCAACCACGATGACACATTGGGCGATAAGCACTTTTATTGCCGGTAGGGTGGTAAGTAGCTATGGCCAAACTGTACAATCATACTAAACTAGAGCTAATTTAGAAAATATAAAATCTTTAATTAACTCGAGATAGAAATCAAAGCCTAGACTTGTTCTTGTTCTTAGACATAGCCCTTTTAGGGATGTCCAAACAGCTGCCTGGGGCCAGCGGCTCGCTGCGACACGTGTGAAGTCTTAAGTTCACCTATACTAAAGACAAACTCGATTGAGAGCTCTTGTCAACAGACAAATTTAAATGAAGGTAGATAATGCAACACATTTTAGGCCTAATAAATTTAAAATTATGTTTTGTTGTTTTATAAAATATTATTTAAAAGATATTGAATATATTAATTAGTTTTTAGGTTACTAATCTAATTTATTGTCATGAATTCGACATTAACAAGTTAACTAAAAAAATTAGGTGTAAAATGACTAGTGCTTTCTACCTTCATTTTTAATTTGTTGGTTGACAAGCATTCTCAATCGAGTTTGGCTTTAGTATAGTTGGGTCTTGGTCGTGGGTTTCTAGTATTACAGAGTAACGTAAAGCGGGTTAACGGGCTTAGGGCGATAATGTTTGACTTTGTAACGATCACTAACAGCTGATGTTAATGATAATGATCCGGCCCGAATATTTTTTTTATTATTTCACAGGCCAACGTTGTAAAAATAAAGTCACAATAATAATAATAATAATAATAATAATCTTTATTGGTTAAACATAATCCGTTTTAACAATAGTAGTAGCTTGAAGCCTTCTTTTGGGCATGTTGGTGCCTGTGCCAGAAGACCCCACTCTTCCATAACTAACATTATATTAATTTATGTCTAACTATAAACTTATTTTAAAAATACATAATTATGTAGATGTGTGTGTGTTTGTGTGTGTGTGTGTGTGTGTGTGTGTGTGTGTGTGTGTGTGTGTGTGTGTGTGTGTGTGTGTGTGTGTGCTTGTGTGAGCGTATGTGCGTGGTGTCATTTTATAATTTCTAAAAGCTCCTCGATCTTATCATAATTTAAAGTTTTTAGCCATGCAGTTGTGGTTTTTCTGCAATTTTGTTTTGTTTGGTTATAAATACCTGTTTTGTTATTTACTCTATTATATACCATAGCAGCCCTCCCACCAAACTGCATTCGGCCAAAACGTGTTCTTGTTTTAGTTATTTTTACGATACTATTATTTAATCTTCTTTTGGTTACCTTATCTGGGTCAAAAATAGTGGATTGGTGTATTTTTAAAACTAAATGCAATACGTAAAGTTTTCTGACACTTAGCATGTCACATAAGTTATACAGTTCATCTGTAGCAAATCGATATGGTTTAAAATATATAGTCTTTAGTAACGCACGTTGAGCTCTTTCTACTTCTAGAAACTTTATTTTAGATGCTCCACCCCAGACTGGAATGCAATAATTTATAATTGATTGGGCTAGTGCAAGGTATATTTGTTTTAGAAGTTTGTCATTAGCAACATGCCTTAATTGTTTAAAAATCCAAATTAACTTTCTGATTCGGACGCTTACCAATTCTACTTGTTTATGCCAAGAAAGCCGCTGATCCAATATAATCCCCAAATATTTGGTTTGGTCCAGTTTAGCAATAATAGGACAGCTACAGTTGCTGTTTGATACAATACCACATTTATGAATTTGCACACCAAAGTTATTGTCGGGTTGTGTTTTTGTATTTATAGAAAAGCATATGAAGTTAGTCTTTTCAGTATTAAGTGTTAATAGGTTAGTTCTTAACCATGCAGCAACCTTAGTCATGCCTATTTCCGTCAAATTGCGAACAGTTTTCCAGTCCATACCAGTGAATACTATTGCAGTGTCATCTGCATATGCAAATACTCTGGCTCCACTGATGTCCAAATTAAATAAATCATTGATGTAGATAAGGAATAGTGTGGGCCCAAGCACGCTTCCTTGTGGCACGCCAAAGTTAACACTTGAGTCTTTGCTATAGTATTCACCAATTTTTACTTTCTGTGTTCTTTCAGTTAGGTAACTTTTAAATAATTGTAAAGGTGTACCTCTAATTCCTGCTTTCTCTAGTTTGTTTAAAAGTATAGGAACAGAGATGGTTTCAAAGGCCTTTTTTAAATCTAGAAAAACTGACAGACATTTTTTTCCATCGTCTAGTTGTTCAGTTATAAAAGAGGTTAAGGAAGTTACTGCGTCTTCAGTAGATTTTCCTTCTCTGAATCCAAATTGTGAATTTGATAGTAAGTTATATTTGCTAAAGAAGTTAAGTAATCTTTTATTTAACAGTTTTTCTATTATTTTTTATATTGACGGTAGAACTGATATTGGCCTGTAATTGCAGACATCGTCCCTGTCTCCACTCTTATACACAGGAGTTATAACAGATTTTTTTAAGGCTGCTGGAAAAATGCCTTGATTAAAACACAAATTAGCTAAGTGGACGATTATAGGAACAACTTCATTATTAGCTAATTTCAGAAAACTGGTAGGGATCTTATCCCAACCGACAGCGCTATTTGACTTAAGATTCATCAGTACATTTAGAACTTCCTCATTAGTTGTGTCAAGCAACACCAAAGATGTAAGCGGGGGTTTACAAATTATTCTTGAGTCTTTCACATGATCAGATTGTTCAAGAATATTTACGGCTAGTTTCTTTCCTATGTCTACAAAGTATTCATTTACATAGTTAACTGACTCGATAGGAGTGGGTTTTAATTCTAGAAGATTATTTAGGGACATATTTGGTTTCCTGTATGTTATAAGTTTTATATTAGACCACAGTTTTTTGTTGTTAGTGGTAGCCAATAGTTCTCTCTCATATTTACGTCTGAGTTTTTTAATCAATTGGTTACAATAACTTCTATACCTCTTGTAACTAACTTTTAGAATTTCATTGTATGGATCTTGTCTCACTTTTTTTTGGAGATTATTCCTGTTTCTGATACATCTTAGAATGCCAGGGGTCATCCAAGGTTTAATAGTTCGGTTCTTTTTTGTTATATTTACTTTGTTTGTGTTCTGAGCTAAGGCTTCTGATATTTTATTTATTAAACAGTCTATCACTTCACTGGGATTACTACAAAATAATAATTCGTTAAGATTTTTATCAGCTAAAGTCTTTAGGGCACTATTAAAGTCAGTTATTGTTTTAGTTTTATTAGCTTTATTTGTAATTTTAACTTTAGAAATTTTTAAGAATAGCAAAGAATGATCAGTTATAGACGTATTCAAAATAGCAATATGGGCAGACACTTTTTCTTTATTGATTTTTAACATAAAATGGTCCAAACAACTATTTAATCTCGTTGGGAAGGTATGTCCTGGCATTAATCCATGAGTAGTTAACATATTAATATAATTTTGTCTGTTATTACGTTCGTAAGCTTGTTCAGTCGATGTCGGTATAATATTTATATTAATATCTCCAGTTAGGGAGATACAGGTGTATGATTTTAAAGACTCTAAATATGAGTCAAGAGAATTTATAAACATATCAGCATTATTATTAGCCGGTGATCTATATATACCTATGATTACATTGTTATTAACTTTTATTTCTATGCAGGAAGCATCACATAATTTAATTTCTTTTACTGTAGCCTTAATATTATTGGTAACATAGGCCACGACCCCATCATTTTTATTTATATGATTTCTAGTTTGAAATGTAGAGTATTGAGAGATGGTAGGAATAGGTTTTTTAGAGTTAAGTTGACTTTCTGTAAGTATCAATATGTCAGGTTGAAATGATAAAGATGATAAGGTCAATTGTAGATCATGAAAATTACTATATATGCTTCTTATGTTTTGGCAGAAAATTTTTAAATCGTTTTTTTGGATGTGAATATGATTGGATAGTTTATCAATATCACATTGTATAGCCTGAGCAATATTTGCGTTGTCTATCCCGTTTATAGTATTAAGTGACCGATCCATTTTGATATTACAGTGACTAGAAATGTATCCTGTAAACTGTGTTTAACTGCTACAAAATTAAAAAAGTAAGTAAAACTGTTAACTAAATATTGAAAGTATATTATAGGTATTAGCATAAATAAAGTTCGAGGAGTATAATATATGAAATGTTGAGTCAGTGTGTATTTGTATGAGTGCAGAAGAAATGAGTATTTTATAAAATGAAAATCTATTATAACAGGACTAACTAAATAAAATGAAATCTTTATACAAAAATAATGTTCTAAAATAATCGCACGCTGCTGATTATAGCCACACTTATTAATGTCCAGTCACGCTCCCTGTGTCAGCTGATGTACCTGAGCCTCAGACTTAACTAAAATTATTGGGGAGTTATCCTCTTTCCTTAGGTAAACTTTCCCATACGCAGTCCAACAGTATTTATATTTCTTGGTCCTGACCAAATCTCGCGCCAGAAAATACAAGCGGGAACCTTTAGCAGTCAGCTGTTCCGAGACAAATATTGGCACGTCTGGTTTCAAGTGACAGCCAACGTGTTTGGCAGATAGCTTCGTTTTATGCTTGTTGTTAAAAGCTTTACTCATTTTCAAAAATTCAGTTTTCAAGATAGTGGAGGATGTTTCGACTATAATAGGCGTATTATGCTCGTCTTTCTTACTCCGTACTCTATATACATCCTTGATGTCACTTTTCTCCATTTTACAATTTACCGAATTCGATAAACTAAGTACCATATCAATGAGATTCTCTTTCGATTCCCCACTCATTTTTGGTACATTTTTTATTTCAATATTTGACTTGCGCGCAGACATTTGTAAGTCTTCAACCTTATTTTCAAGGACTGTTATATAGTCTCTGTCCTTCTTGGACTGGCTCTCAAGTTGCTCAATTTTATTTTTGAAAGATTCGTTTTGAGCCGTCAGAAATGCGATAGACTTTTCAATGTTTGAGTTACTTTCACGAATTTCCGTCATCACAAGGCTCATCTTTTTTATTTCTTTTTGTTGACTGTTCATGAGTGAAGTAGTAGACAAACACAGCTCTACGGCATTCAACCTGAGCTGTATAAGAGGCGTTAAACAAGGGTTTTATTACACGTTAAACATTCCGGGGCGACATTAATAATACACTACTTAGTAATAAAGCACATCGTTACCTGTGGGTTACAACTCTTTGTGTTGCCGTAAAATGTAAAGCCTCTTTTGAATACTGTTGCCTTCGTGTTCATTTTAAGTAATAGCGCGGTGTTTCAGTTATGGGCATGCTTTTACGATCGGATTTAATAAGTATACGCGTATCTGGTATATGTTTATTTTTGATGAGTGAATGAATAATTAATCTTGAACAGCTTCACCTACTCAAACTTCAATGGCTACAGGAGTAGGCCGAACTCAACAAAAAATCAAGGATTTGATTCTCGTCGGACTATTATTTTTTATATTATTGTCCTACTTTAAAAATAACCTTTTTTTTATTGAGAAAGAATACAATAAGGAACTTAAGATAACTTATTCTAATAACTATACAAATCATGCCCACGTGGAATGGTGTCAAGAATACTGGCTGCATTCCTGCGTTGGATAGGCTAATCCTTTGCGCACAAAACGAGCCAGCCCTTCGGTCACCAGCCCTTTGTTTTACTTAATCTATTTACGTTTAACTGATGGGAAATGGGAAAATTGTAAAAAATATGGTGAATTCATTTAAGAAAAACTACCTGGTCGGGTTATAAAATATTTGGAGTTATTTCTTCTAAATAATTCTCAGTAACATGTAAATTCTCCTTGTCTCAAAAAACCTATAAAGTACGTCGTTAGCAGTCACTATAATCTAGTAATCTCTGGAAAGTAGGGACTAGTCCTATCTTTTTTAGTGAAATAAAGTAATTACATAAATAATTACAAGACTACTACGAAATCCTGGTATCCGTGCAACTGAAAGCCAATTTTCCTTTAAACGCCAATACTGATAAATTACAAAGCCAATAGAACAGTGCAAACCTTTGATAACATTGCCAGAGTTTAATTAATGACAGTGCCGAATGCAATAAAGAAAATGAAAATCCCACGAAACCCGATGAAGACGGGTTGAGAGCGTTCCGCAATAAATCGTTGAACCTAATTCATTTCTGTCTCGCCTTAATACAGTTACTTATAGCTTATTTAAAAATATACCCTTTTTGCCGTTTTAGAAGACGACGATGAACGACTCACTTATTACAACCGAGACACTTACTTCGCTTTTTGTATATTTAAAGACAGACATTTTTCAAAGAGACTGTTCAAGGTTTTACCAGAAAATTTTAGGACAATATTTTAATTCAATGTAAACTCAAGATATGCACTTAAATATAGGCATATTATACATATTCCTACTAATTTTCTTCTTTTCAATTTTATTCTATATTAATTGTATAATTAATATCGAATATCCCCTGTAACTATCTGTATCTTTTTCTCTTATTTATTTATACATACATTTTTTTATTTTTGACAATGTTTACATACAAATAATATAAAAAGCACTATTAAAAATGTAAGAAAAAATGTTTCTCCGCTTCTTTTGGAGTGCTCAATCAGTCGGCGGTCAGAATTTCAGAGTGAGGAACCTATTAACAATATGTGCCGTTTCAAAGAGCACTGACTGTCTTCTACATTCAACCCTTGATCCAACAGCCAAACGAAAGCTTACCCATATTATTATAATTCCTACAGTCGAATATAACATGGCCAATACATCCGTAATCAGATACGGAAGGTTATTACGGATTCCAGAATATGTTTTCAGTATCAGATCGAACTACATAAGCACTAAGGTGTTTGTAATATAACTAAAGATATGTGAATTGATAAACATAAATAACACTGAACACAATATCCTTACAAGTTACAGAGATTCAAAGATAACCTTTATGTCTTGCTGATAAAATCATATATTTCCATACAACTTATTGCGTAGTACTTATGTAAATGTAGCAAAGATGGTAAGATGTGAACAATTTGTTAGTATAATTCATGCTAATGTTATCGGCTGGACTATTTCCACGGGGGCACTGTTTATGGTGAAAAGTAAGGCAATTTGCAAGTTAAAATCAAAGACTATGTATCCTAATAAACTAGCAGTTTGAAATTTAAAACGTGTCACTGTTGTGTCACATGGACTAAACTCGAATTTTAGGTTACTAAAAGGGGGATTATGTATTTATAATAGCTTTTTTCGACACGATTTCCAAAATCAGTTGTGATCCAGACGCAATATCGTGTCTTCATCCCTTTTTATCGCTGCACTGCCAGCCACAGGATGCATTTCATCGCTGTATTGTCGATGTTTTTAGGAATCATACAAAACATGTTGCGTTCTGAAATCAAAATCGATTACTTTTTCTGTGTTTTGGGATAATTTTAAATATAATAGACATATCTGAGTTTGTAAGTTAAAAGTCGTCGATATTTATCAATTTACATAAATTGATTGTCATGTATCCAATATTTTCAATTTTGCTATTTTTTCATTTTATGCTACAAATAAACTTTTGCCGCAAAACGTTGTATCAAAGCTCTCTTAGATAGCCTCCCTTAATTTACGAACGTATCAACTCGTACATATTCCCTAACGGCCTAGACTGCACTAATCCATTAGCGAGACATGAAAAGTTAATATAAATGCCAATAAAATAGCCGGACAGGTACATTCCAGCCTACTCGTATCTTAGGGTGCACTTTAACTTTATATACTTTATAAATAAAATATTTTCTACTATTTTATATCTTCAAGTACTTACAGGTGTGCAGTCAAATATGTGGGAACCCTTCTTGGAACGTTTAAATTTCTTTTCTTTCAATTCAAATCTATATTTCACAATAGTTTTGATACTTAATACAATGTTGTAGGTACTTTGCGTAAAAAGTTATACGGAAATACAGATGGCTATTTTTATTTATAGTTGAAAATAATATCAACTAATAATTCGTTTATTGTCTTGAGTTAAACATAAATGTTCTATTGTGTACGAAAACACAGGTGTACTCATGATGCTTCAAGGGTAGATATATCGCAACGACCAGATTTTGAGTTCAGTGTACTGGCTTAACATTATTATTTTATACTGTCGATTTTCAAGTTCATAGTTTCAAAGTAAATAATGCACACAGAAAATTATTTTATTTATTATAATTCAAGTAAATTAAAGTTTCAGTTACCGTATTGTACATATATCCAAAACTCCAAAAGCCTTTGTGCATGATACAAAAGTGATCCAATATCACTTTACTGACTAGTTAGTGCCGTAAAATTTTCACTTCGGAATTTAGTTCAGCTCGTTAAAGAGGAAAGTTGCTGGCTTATTACCATATAGAAAATTGAATGGGTGCAATCTCTTTAGAGCGCATATTATTATGTACTAAGCAAACTTTTCAATTTCTGCTTTGTGATTATTACATACACTTTGAGTGTAATGATTGCGGCAAACATATTCATATTTCACATGGCTGTAACTAGTGATATTAATAAATTATGTGTTAACAGTATTACTAACATGTTGTTAATTATAACCATGAGCCTGCTAACCCGCATTGGAGCAACCTGGTGGATTTACACTCTATATCCTTTCTTCTACAGGGAGGGAGGTCTGGCCTTGTAGTGGGCCGGTAATGGGCTGATATTAATGATGATGACGTTGATGATAAATGAGGAATTACGCGATTTTTTATTACCAAATTATCATTATCAACTTAATATTTTAATAGCCCACTATAGGTTCGTAACTTTATATCATGTTATGATAGATGATATAAAGTTGTGAACCACCGCATTGCTCTAATGCGGGTTGGTGGACCTGAGGATGATAATGTTTTACCTTGAAACGATCTGTCAGATATTAATATATGCATAGTATCGAGGTCTTCAGGAGTTTTTTCTACGAGGCACACGGATATCACCGCAAACTGACTTCAAATCTCTGGATTAAGGATTTTATTTCTTGGAACGATGTCAGTATTTTGTAGTCCTGTATCGTGTGTGAATGAAGGCCATAAGGTAGAAGCGCTAGAGTAACAAGGCTGTTATTATCATCATCATTACCAGCCGGTAGACGTCCACTGTTGGACATAGGCCTTTTTTAGGGACTTCCGAACACAACGATCCCGAGCCGCCTGTTGCCAGTGGCTCCCTGCGACACGTTTGATGTCGTCAGTCCACCTGGTTGGGGGTCGACCAACGCTGTGCTTTCCGGTGCGGGGTCGCCAATCTACCACTTTGGGCCCCCAACGTCCATCAGCTGTTCGAACTACGTGTCCTGCCCATTGCCACTTCAGTTCTGCGACTCGCTGAGCTATGTCGGTTACTTCGGTTCTTCTGCGGATCTCCTCATTTCTGATTCGATCACGCAGAGATACTCCGAGCATTGCTCTTTCCATCGCCCGCTGAGTGACTGTGAGCTGAGAGGCTGTTATTACAAAAACAGTAAAAATAGTATTTCAAATTTTCAATCTGCAGATTTCGTCTCATGCTGCGGTCTCATTGCATAGTGATATTTCAATGCAGATGTCTTTATTAAAAGTTGAAAACTGGGTTGAAATCTCCATAAAGCATTCACAATTAATATTTCGGAAGGAAAGCTTTAATTGGACTTATCTGATCCATGGAAAATTGCTTGACGATGAATAATTTATTCCGAGCGTGAAGCCGTGGTCCAAATTTAATTGTTGTTGACGCTAATACATAAATCTTAGCGAATTTGAACGGAAACAATTTACATAAATGCTGCCATCGCCGGCTTTACGTCTTCCTGTATTACTAGAGATTTATGGTGTGGCTTTATGATATATTTTCTTTATGCACCTCGACGTTATGCAATCGGAAGATCTAGTATAGATTATAAAGCTTTTTGTATTGCTGTAGAAAGAAAAATATTTTTTTTTTTTGACTACCGGAACGCTAAATCGCTTGGCGGTACGTCTTTGTCGGTAAGGGTGGTTAAAACTAAAATCTTTTAAATAAAATTTTATACCACGGCGAAAGCCTCCCATTCCAGCCAGACCACGACAAATA